>UFQX01000122.1:934635-1037764 GCA_900497675.1 Arapaima gigas | reverse complement strand
TAATAATAATAATAATAATAATAATGTGAATTTCATGTTTGATTTGCAGCTGCACAAGTTGCATTGATACAGACAGGTCGTTTTGTACAGAATAGTGGTCATATTGTATGTTTTTCTGTGCTTAATATCAATAGTGAAAAAATATTAGTACATTAAGGCCTCAATTAGCATTATCTTCTATTGTGCTGTTTTACGATACTCCTTTACTCCATTTCTCAAGAACGTGTCTAAAGCAATGAGGTACTGAAGTATGTAGAANTTGTGCTGTTTTACGATACTCCTTTACTCCATTTCTCAAGAACGTGTCTAAAGCAATGAGGTACTGAAGTATGTAGAAACCCCTTATAATGAATGGGTTTGGCTATTTCAGCAACACTACTTACTAACAGGAGCACAGAATCAAACATACAGCCATGCAATCTCCTTAGACAAACATTTGCAATGCAGTGGGTCGTACTAAAAAGAGCTCAGTGACTTTCAACATGGCACTGTCAGAGGATTCCACCTTTCCAGCAACAGTTCCTCAGTTTTTTTCCCTGTTTAGACCTGCCCTGGTGAACCATTAGTTCCGTTATTGTGAAGAGGAAACATCTACAAGCAACTACAGCTTAACAAGAAGCTGGAGGCCCCACAAGCTCTTAGAACAGGGCGGCTGAGTGCTGAAGCATCCTGTGTGTATATATCCTCAGTTCTCAGTTGCAACACTCACTGCCAAGTTGCAAACTGCTTCTGGAAGCAACGTCAAAACTGTTGGTCGTGAGCTTCATGAACTTCTATGGCTGAGCAGCTGCACACAAGCCTAAGATCACCATGCACAGTGCCAAATGTTGGCTGGACATGTGTAAATTACACTGCCATTTTACTCTGGAGCAGTGGAATCACATTCTCTGGTGTAATGACACACGCTTCACCGTCTGGCAGTCAGACGGATGAACCTGGGTTTGGCAGATATGTGCATGTAAAATACTAATTGTAAAGTTTGATGGTGGAGGAATAATGGTCTGGGGCTGGTTTTCATGGCCTGGGCCCCTTAATTCCAGTGAAGGGAAATTTTAATACTACGACATCCAGTGACATGCAGGAGAATTGTGTGCTTCCAACTTTGTGGCAAATGTTTGAGGACAGAGGCCCTTTTCTGTTTCGGCATGACAGTAACAATGTGCACAGAGCATAATCCTTAAAGAAATGGTTTACTGAATTTCATGTGGAGAATTTGACTGGTGTGCACAGAACCCAAACTTGAACCTCATGGAACACCTTTGGGATGAATTGGAATTCCAACTGAGAGCCAGGCCCTATTGCCCAAAATCAGTGCTTGACCTCACTGATGCTGTTGTGCCTGAATGGGAGCAAATCACCGCAGCCATGTTCCACAATCTAGTTGTAATACGTTTCAGAAGCGTGGAGGGTGTAGTAGTAACGGGGGGACGGACTCCATATTAATCCCCATGGTTTTGAAATAAAATGTTCAAGGACATATACGTATGGAGTTTGTATGTCCACATCCTTTTAGCCATATAGTGCATTACTGTATTTTAAAAAATATAACAGCAAGTGATTATGCTCTACACTACAAATTTCATGCTGTTTATTTTGTATTTGATTTCTGTTCTAATTTTTGTTACTTTATAACTGCTTCGGTCTGTTTTAGAATGTTCCGTCTAACTCAGGAGGACCAAATTATTATTGCTGAAATTAAAAAAAAAGAAAAGAATAAATGGGACATATAGAGGCATTTGCTTTGGAGAAGGCAAGCTCATTCAGTGAGTGGGAGAGAAAACCAAACAGTTTTTCAGGCAAGCTGGCCAATGTATGTGAGGTTAAAGGTAGAGGAACAAAGTATCTACTAAAACAAACAATTCGGCCCTTTCTGGAAAGCATTTGGCGAGAGGGCATGTTTACTTACCTAACGTCATAACTTATACCGGCGCTGATGTTTTCATATTGTATTCCCACCATTTGTCATTTGCACAGTCCATACCAATGTTCATTCAACAAATGCAGGTACAGTTAAAGGAATTTACAGCATGAAGAAGTGAGACAAATATAAACATTTGTTCCTGTGTCCCACAAAGTTAAGGATGTCTTTAAAGTGTTTTTTGAAATCAGAGGCTAAATCACACAAGCTGAGTCCTCACTTTCCGGGCAAATACAGCCATGGAGGAGGTCATGCTGCAAAACTGCAGAAAATGCTTTGTGTGAAATAACTTATTGGGGATGCGTAAGATGGTTTTTTTTCTAAATTCCAGCTGGTCCCTCGCACAACATTAAACATGTAATATAGCTGCTGTCTCAGTGAACAAGAACTGTAGCAAGTTACATAATTGATGATGTAACTTTTTTTAGTTTGTCATTTTGTAAATTGCTTTTATTTTAATTTTTTACGTTTCCCTTAGTCTGTTATGCAAGAAAGAGGTGGTTGGTCTTGGTGTAAGTGCTTGTCAGTTCTCATGCCACGCTCCTATTTGTCTCCTTAATAGACTTTCATATAAAATGAAATGTAACAACAAAATTTTGGATTAATCTTGGAGAATTTGTTTAATTTGATCTCTATTATTTGTCATTATTTATTGTTACAGGTATCAATGCAAACAAGAAAAACCGTTCTGGTTGCCATGTCCAGGTTAAAACCGATATCCAAGTAACATTAGCAACTGCTACACCACTACCTGGAATTTTAGAAAATCAGGTTGATATGTATGAAACGTAATCACGAAACAAATCAGATAAAAGAAAGAAAAAAATCAAAATTTTCAAACAATTACTCTGAATATGAAGTTTTACAAATTTTTACTTCCTTATTTACCTAAAAGCTGCATAAACGATTTTCTCTGCAGATGGTTAAAATATGGTGGGAAGAGAGACTACAAAACAGAGTTAATTATATTATTTCAGTTTTTACAAAACAAGAGAAAAAGCCGTAATCCATGTAACATTTATGTAATGTATTTAAATTACTGAAGGAAATCTACAAATAGAGCTCCAATTTATTCCAGTTTTCCTTGAAGTAGACTTGCACATACCAAAACTTGTGATAATGAAATATTGATTTATGTAAGCATGCATACTTGGAAGGACCAGTGATCAGCAAACACGTGCCTTGTGACTGCTCAGTGCTGAAGCTAAGTTTCTGCTGTGTGCTGTTGCATCTTATTTGAACAGGCCAACCATGTGGGCCCGGACTGTCCCTTCACTATATATAGGAGCAGTCAATCATTACTAAGGGGGATTGCTGGCCATCAGGGAACTTCATAGTTACTCTGAGAACAAAGTGCTTTTCCTCACTCTGGGAACTGGTTGTATGCTTTCATCATGGTAGGGCTGCAGCTGCTGGCGCTGTGTATCATCCCTCTGCAGCTCTTCGCTCAAGCAAGTGATCGGATTCCAGCATTTTGCGATGACAAAGAAGTTGAGGAGTCTGTGGATTTGGCCCTTGTAAAGTTCAATAAAAAGCTTCAGTATGGCAACCAGTTTGCCCTTTACCGCATTTTGACTGCCTTCAAAGTAAGTAGTACTTTTATATAATACTGTGTATTTTTGTTGAAAATCTTTATGAGATTTTTGATGTTATAACAATCTCTTAAGAGACATCCAACTAGGATATTATTTATTGAAAAAAATCAACTAGGCACAGAATGAGAGGAATAGTTTCAAACTGGCTGACAAATGATTAGAGAGGAAGTGATGCAACACAATTTTATATTCCCTTTCTAATAAGAGGGGGTGCAACAAAAGCCATTTTCTGTTATATGCACATTGTGTCATGGTCATCCAGTGTGATTAACTATAACTGTATTGTTTGTAGGCTCAGAATGAGTCGGGCACTTTGTTCACTGTGCATTTCCAAGCAAAAGAATCTAACTGTGCAGTTGGGGCTGACAAAGTATGGAAGGATTGCGAGTACCTGCTGAATGACAAGGTCAGTGACCCCTAAATAGACAAACACACAAATTAATTTACACATTTTAGCATCCGATCTCTCACACACACACACACACACACACACACACACACACACACACATTTTGTGTGATTAAACTCTTTGAGATCATGTTTAAAGCCTTTGTAACCATTTTGCAGGAGCCAAATCAGTGCAATGCGACTGTACACAAGAGCAACCCGGAGGCAAACCAAGAGGTTGTGTTTGTTGAATGTCTTGCAGGTATAAAGATTTTATCATGCCTTTAGTTTTATTTTGAGTTTGATTTAAATAATAGTGCTCATAAAATATATCAATTTGCTAGAACATTATGAGCACTGTTAATCTGTTTGAATATATTAATATATTTATTGCTCATCTGCTATAGATTTTTTTTTTAGAGTGGAGAAAATTCTTACCAAAAAGGAAAATGTCATTCAATTCAATATAGCCAATAGCAGTTCTTTCAGAGGTTACATTCCTGAATATTTTAGCCATTTCAAACTGGGAAATGTTTTTTGGAGATCGGTGGAATTCTTAAATGACAGATGGCAAAATATCTTTGGTACTGTATTGGGTCTAAATGCAATACACTGAGCTCTCCAGGTGTTAGCAGTGTCCAGAAAAAGACTGTAAAAATAACATGAATATTAAAAAAACATGTCATCTGAACAGGCAACATGCTCTTACTTACAGCTGAGCCCCGAATTGTCACTGAGCGTGCACCATGTCTGGGTTGTCCTGAAGATATTGACATAGACAATGAGGACATAAAGGTGCCAGTGATGTACTCCGTGGCTAAATTCAATGCACACAACGAGTCCAAGTTTCACTTTGTCCTACTTTCCGTCGGCTATGCTACAAGACAGGTAAATTACCAACCTTTGTCTCCTAAATCCTCTCTTTCACATGTAATTTAGCTCTGTTTAAAGTCACAGCTTTTGCATGTTTTCATACCATGAGGTTTGTGTGTTAGCTTTCATTCAGATTAAAATGGAAAAAATAATGTGCAAATACCTTTATGAGTTTGTCTTGTTATAGTCCACTGCTGCTTGAATGAAATACAGAAAGACAAACAGACCAACAGACAGCTAGATACAGAGATAGATGGACCTAAATGCAGCACAGCTTGGCTATACTGACTGTAAAATGCTGTCTGCTCATTGTACTCAAACATTAGAATTTGTTTATTCTGTCAGATGTGTTTAACTACCAGCCTGTTGTAGGTTGTTGCTGGATTCAGGTATGAGCTCCGGTTTGATATGGCCAAAAGCAACTGTTCAAAAGCTCTCTTCAAAGACCTGACAGATGACTGTCACCCAACTCAGGAAGATACGGTCAGTTATTTGTGCAATAAGTGACGTGTTTCTCCCTTGAACTCAGTAATAAATGATGCCACAGGTATGGCACTTTTGTATATCAGCTTCATGTCTTCTGACTGTTACATTTCCTGTGATGTTTAGGAGTACGCTTACTGCAACTCCTCAGTTTTAGTTGCTCCTTGGAGGCACGAAGAACCAGAAGCGCACATTGACTGTGGACCTGGTCGTCTTTCGGTAAGAAGCACAATATATTTAAACTAGATGCCTGTAGTTTCACGTATCCTACAACTTTATGGTCAAATTCTGTCAATTATAAATTCAGTCTTCTTTGTATAATACTTAACACTTTGTTGCTGATATGTCTTTATGTTTCCAGACTTCCTTTGCAAGAAGGAGACCTCCTGGATGGTCTCCACTGAGGAACCTCCAAACCATTAACGTCCGTCCAACCCCAGCTCCAGTATCAACCTCAGCAAGCAAACCAGCCAAAGAAGAGTCTTCAGAAGAGTCAAAGGAGAGCAGCAGTCCACTACCATCCTCTCCAAAAAAGGCCCAGAGTGGAGATGCAGCCACTGCTGTGGTGCTGCCTACATCTGAACCTCAGAGACGTTTGAATTGCCCATCAAACCCGTGGAAGAGTTCCCCTCCCAAGACGACCGCTGCTCCACAGCAAAGTCCCAGTCCTGTACAAGAAGCTGGGGAATTCTCAGATTTAGACTTGTTGTAAGAATGACTTGTTGTACTGCCAGACAGTTGATGGGTATTTTCCTGTACACCCCACTTCATTTATTATTTCTACAAACAATGAGGGGGGGCATTTTGCAGCCCCTATTAATAAAAAAAATAAATAATGATTGATAAAACATTTCCTGGCTGTATTTGTAGACTTTTACTCATCAAAACTTAACGCTTGTCTCTGCAACCTCACTTTCTTCTATTTTATTACTCTTATATAGCATCACACATCTTGACAAAAAGTGACTGTTGTCATACACTTGTAACAGATATATCAATACTTTCACCAGAAAATCTGTTTAACAATTCTACTTGCTGCACCTAGCTTTATGATTTTGTTTGTTATATTTGAATTTGATTTCAGATGTGTTGTTCATCAAATCATGCTCATTTCACATGAAGTTAAGAGATCTGCTCGCACAGATATACAAATACATTTATCAACAAATATACTTATTTTATAACTGTCTGCTGAGCCCAACTTTACAGATTTTATAGTTAGGATTTTATTTGAGTTCTGACTAGCTACAAATCAAATTTCGAGGAATTTCACACTGAAAATAGAACACAGCTGGTGGGCTCCACGGTGGAGCTGAATATTATAAACATATTGGAGGGGGCTTCCAGAGCCCCCTTTTGCAGGGGTTCTCGGGAGACCCCGTAGCAATCTGGACAACTTTTGCTTTTACTGCAATATCCTTCCGCTTCAAAACGTAGTTCTAATTCCACTTAATTGAAATTTAAAGTATTGCACACATGTAAAAGTTTTTATTCTTTGTTTGACTTTTAAAAACACAATTTTGATTTTCTGATTTGACATCGTGCCACCGTTACATATTTTTAAGTGCTTTACTTGCCGGAAGCACGAGTCCCGGTAAGATAAAACGATTTGCGCCCTCATTCCTCCTCCTTTCAATTGAGAGCTAAAGCTTCGGACGGAACATGTCAAGCGGTTCTGCGGATTATCACAGGTATTGTTAAAATCACCCAAAAAGGGTGTCTGGAGACCTTAGACGAGTAGCAGAAGTGCAGCCCTGAATTAATTCTGGTTCGAATCCCCAAAGAATGACACTGCAGTGGGTGTCAGTGCGGTCCTGTGAGATCCGCGGACGTCAGCGCGAGCCCCGGCCTACCCAGCTAACAGGCTAACAAGCTAACAAGCTAGCAGTAAACGAGTCACTTTTTGCGTGCTGTTACGGCGTATAACATCTGGATCGTTTTTCGTCTCTGTCTTATTTGTCGCTGGACGGCTGCCGGCCTTAGCGGTCGATGTTTGTGTTTGTGTCACACACGGTACGGTGCGGTGAAGCCGCCTTGCTGTGTATTAGCCAGCGCGGCTACCCTGGCCGCGGCCCCCATGTTCCTCTCCAGTTTCAATGCGCCTGGTTTAATTTGCCCCTCTTAGCGGGCGGATTTGAAATGGAAACCTGACATCGTAACAGTTGAAGTGAAAATGACAGTTTGTTTTGAATGTGGTTTGTTGGACAGCGCACTGTAAGCTCGTCATCGCTCGGGAACCTTGGTTAAACGTCTAAACTAGTCCTCTAGGCAAAGGACTAGCTGTGCAGTTCGTCCCACCCCCAATAACAAGATAAACCTCATCAACTTGGTCTTCTCTCCTGTTGCTGCCTTTTTCCTGGCGTTGCGCGAGTACTTTGGGTGGGATTTGTCAGCCCGCCACAATATCAGCCATGTTTTTTTTACGTTGACATCTCTTGGATGCTTTCTTACATTATATTGCATTATGTTGTGCTCTTGGGTTGAGGACTTTCTTGAGAGATGGCATTATATAAACTTGTATAATCATTGCATTTCCCTGAAGAAAACGCGATATTCTGTTTTTGACAGTTTTGTCAAAGGTCACTTGGAAAAGGGTTTAGTCACTTGTCCGTTAGTGGGGAGGTGTTACTGTGTCACCTCAAAGTAGCATCTGAGCAAACATGTTGAATCCAGGGATCGTCATCGCATGATGATAACTGTAGATGCCAAACTACCTTTTGTCACCTACGTTTACACCAGTTCATTTAGGAGATGCTGTTCTCTCTAAGCTGCAACACAAGATGGCCATGAGCAATGCTCTCAGCAAGTGGCGTAGTGGTGCCTTTGCTATCACGATAATGGGAAGATCTTGGGTTTAATTGTAGCTCCTACTGTAGTACGGTTGTAAGAAGGCCCAGCTGTACAAATGGTTAAATTCACACAGTGTATGAGTTTGAAAAGTAGCGTAACACTCTATGTGGCCTTGGACAAAGGCTTCAGCTGAATGAGTGAAATTTCGATATAAGTTGTATTGGAAAAATTGCATGCTTGTATTGTTGCTTGTGTGCATATTTGACCATGTGGCTCCTTTCTTACTGGCCAACAGCTCCAGAGACCGAGACCATGGAGGCCCCGAGGGAATGGAGCCCGATGGAGTCATTGAGGTGAGTTTGAGGGAAGGGTCCATAGTAGTACTGTTGCTGTCAGCTGATCAGCTTGTTTCTGTCAGGTGTCTTGATGCTGATGTTCTCCACACAGAGCAACTGGAATGAGATTACAGACAACTTTGATGACATGAACCTGAAGGAGACCCTTCTGCGTGGAATCTATGCATATGGTTTTGAGAAGCCGTCAGCCATTCAGCAGCGAGCAATTATTCCATGCATTAAAGGTAAAAGCTGGTAAACTTTTGGAACTAGGTTTAAATTAAGATTTTGTGCAGTTTTTTTTTTTTTAACTGAACAAACTTGCCATTTTAAAATAAGTATTGCAATTAGTCACTATTTGTGGCCTTCAGTAGTATCAAAATAGTAAATTTTGTACTGTCCTGGGTTAAAGATGACAAGGTAGTGTGAGTAATTGTTTCTTTTGGATAAAGTGGATTACTCCACTTAAGTTTTTTTATTTATTTATTTTTTAAAATCTTTCTGCTTCCTGCTTCTGACTGCTCAGAACAAACTATGTGCAGAAGGAGCAACTGCACAAGTGAAATAATAAATTTTGGCTTGCATCTTTGTGCTTTCTTTAGGCTACGATGTCATTGCTCAGGCCCAATCGGGAACTGGCAAGACAGCCACTTTTGCCATTTCTATCCTACAGCAGCTGGAAATAGACCAGAAGGAGACCCAGGCTCTGGTTCTGGCCCCAACCAGAGAGCTGGCCCAACAGGTATGCTGCACCTGAGGTCACAACACCAACCAAACATTTTTCAGACCAAGGCAGCAAATTTGGATGATGCTCTGAAAAGGTATACTTAACTTTATAAGGCTCTGGTTTGGTGTAAATTAGACCTGTGAGAAATTGGGACATGTATGTGGTGTACTTTGGTAGTATGGTTTTCTACAACCGTGCTTGTGTCTTGCTTTTTGTCTTTGTCTTGTAATGTAAGACAGCAGGAGGAGCTTTTAATTGAGTTTTGTGATTTGTACCACCCACAGATTCAAAAGGTAATTCTGGCTTTGGGTGACTACATGGGTGCCACTTGCCATGCCTGCATCGGGGGTACCAATGTTCGAAATGAGATGCAGAAGCTACAGGCAGAAGCTCCGCACATAGTGGTTGGAACCCCTGGTCGGGTGTTTGACATGCTCAACAGGAGGTACTTGTGTGAGTATCTGCCTCAGTAAGTGATGCCATGTGCATAGCATTACACAGTGTAGTGAAATGATGTTTCACATCTTTCGGGACTGACTCATCATGGAGATGCCACTATTTCTTCACTGATCACTATTGTTGTGTATGCAGTGTTGCAGTTGAGTCCTAAAGTGCATCTCATGAGGTTCTCTTGTGCAGCTCCTAAATGGATCAAGATGTTTGTATTGGATGAAGCTGATGAAATGCTGAGTAGAGGATTCAAGGATCAGATCTATGAAATTTTCCAAAAACTGAGCACAAACATACAGGTGAGCTGATAATGTTCCACACTTGCTATGTTATTTATATAAGCAATGTGATGTTTGCACTACAGTAATGAAAAGTGGATGCATGTCAAATACTTGAATGTAGTTGTTTGGAAGGATATGTTTTGGTAAATGTACTTGGCAATCATTTGTAGATAAATTGTGTAACTGTTTAGTTTTTATAGCAGAAACTGGATAGTGGTCAGGTGCAAGTATATAGAAGGAAGTGTGTGATCTAAATCTTTTTCCAGGGTTACTTAGCATGTCACAAACATCTATGCTTTACATACTACAATCTTGAGTACTTTTTGGCAAATTTCCATTATTTTTGCAGGTTGTGCTTTTATCAGCTACAATGCCAGCTGATGTGTTGGAGGTGACGAAAAAGTTCATGCGCGACCCAGTTCGTATTCTTGTCAAGAAGGAAGAGCTGACGCTGGAGGGCATAAAGCAGTTTTACATCAATGTAGAGAGAGAGGTGAGAAGGCAGCCCAGGTTACACTTCATTGGGTTTTTATCAACATCCCCCCCCCCAGAGCACTGTGTACAGAGTGAAAAGTGGTGTCAGCAATAGCCAAAGAATTATTTTCCCCTTTTACAGGAGTGGAAGCTGGACACTCTTTGTGATCTGTATGAAACTCTCACCATCACCCAGGCAGTCATTTTTTTGAACACAAGAAGAAAGGTTGACTGGTTGACTGAGAAGATGCATGCAAGGGATTTCACTGTCTCTGCCTTGGTATTCAATTTTCCTCCTTTAAGTTTTCACAACTTCTTTTGTAGTTGTGCATGTGGAAAGGGAGGGCCTATAAATAAACAAAACCTGGTGTGATACGGGTTTGCAGCATGGAGACATGGACCAGAAGGAAAGAGATGTGATCATGAGAGAGTTCCGATCGGGGTCTAGCAGAGTGTTGATCACTACGGATTTGCTGGTAAGGAGAATCAATCTGGAGCACACTTTAATCTTAAAGGACCTTTCAACTGCATCTGGCTATGTCAGCAGCTGCAGAATGGTCATGTTGTTCTGCAAGTCATGTCTAGTAGTGCTGCAATTGCTGTTACTGTAAAATGTCAGTGACAGTTAAAACAGATTCAAAACAATTGGCTGGAATATTGAATGTATATTCCCCTCCACCCCTTAGGCGCGAGGCATCGACGTTCAGCAGGTGTCCCTAGTCATCAACTATGACTTGCCCACCAACCGAGAGAACTACATCCACAGGTAAGCTTTGATTGGCTAGAAGCACATTTTGAGTTTGTCATGGTTGGTGTGGGATAGTGTCATCAAGCCCCCCCCCCCCCTTCTCCACTGCACAGAATTGGTCGCGGTGGTCGTTTTGGCAGAAAAGGAGTGGCTATTAACTTTGTTACTGAAGAAGACAAGAGGATTCTTCGGGATATCGAGACATTTTACAATACTACTGTTGAGGAGATGCCCATGAATGTGGCTGATCTGATCTAAACCCTGGGATGAGATTTTATACAGTGCTCGCCGTTGTTGAATAAAAGAGCATTGTGCTTATTTTATTGGAAAATACGGAATCTTGTCTCAATGCTGAATGCGGATCAGAAATCTGGATATTTGCTAAGCGAAGCGACTTTTGTCGTGAGCTCTTGGAGGACAGTCGTAGGCTCCGCCCTCTTGGCAGGTAAACTGCTAGGGTAGGCTACAAAAACATGGGCTCATTAAATATATTTAGGTATTTTTTTCCTAGTTCAAACAAGCTGTATGTATTAGATGTTCTATATCGTTTAATTATTTACTTGTGGACAAAGAGATATAAGTGCTGTATTAAATCTGCCAATTATGTTAAACTAACATTTGCTAGTTATAGTAAATCTTGGCTCAAATTAGATGCTTTTCAAATTTCCTAGTTCAGTTTGTGCAGTGTGTGAATCACAGTATTTGTCATGCTTTATTTTTGAACCCATTTTGTAGACCAACCATTGCTCTTAAGTCACATTTGTTGCGCTTGAGCCAAATTTGAGAAGGGGGTGTGGTTGTGTCTTGGTACTGGTGACAGGCCTTCTGTCCCATTTGGCCACTAACTGGTCGCAGTGCTTGTATCTTGAAGTCTGTGCCACTTCCATTAAGATCTGCACTCATTTATTGTACAGACAAGTGTTTAGTGTGCCGCTCAGTGTTGTATCCAAATAAATCCATGTTGCAAAATAAATGTGGTGTCTGTCTTTCTTTTGTGTGACTTCACCTTCGTGTGCAAACCTTAATGGCAGTGGCAAAGGGGGCATCTTCTGAACATGTCTCATTTCAAAGCAAATTTTATCAAAACTGCTGTTGACTTCCATCTGCTATGTATTTGTCTGCACAACTTGCATATTGTGGGGGAGTTCCCAAAAAATGGGCAGGTTGGGTGAAGCTCAATTTATTAATAGTGTACAAAAATTTGTCCAAAAGCAAAACGAGAACAGGGGCAAGAAGAGAAGAGGCTCAGTTGCTAGGGGAGGCTTGTGTGTGCTGCATGATAACTGAACACAAACTCAGCATCTGCAGGTATTCATCTGCCCCATCAGCCAGACACTTGTCCACTTCCTGCCAAGACAAACAGCTGAAATGTGAAATAACACTGAGCACAGCAAAATTCAGCCTTACAGTAAGCGTAGCAAAGTGATACCTACCGCCATTTTTTCTGCAATCGCCGATTTATGCTGATCATTCAAGTTCTCCTCGATCACGGTGTCGTGGAGCTGGTGGATGAGCTGTGTGGCGGCGTAGCCCTCGTCTATTACGCTCTGGGGAAGAAGCAGCAGCATGTTCTACTCAGTCGTGATGCTCATTGCTGGTCAACTGCAGCACTTTGAGAAGAGCTCAACTCTTCATTGAGCGTTTTAATGTCCAGTCTCTTAAGATGAATTTCTTCTCGTTGCAGGAAAATGCATCTAAAACTAATTTACTTTGTAGTCAGTCAAGATGAATTAATATAAAGGTTTCACATTGATGTCTTCGATGCAGTAGGATAAGTAACTTATAAACAGGAGCTTGAACAGATATTTGCAGTCAGTTCGAAATAACACTAAAATGTGTACATACCTTAACAGCAATTTCAAGCTTATCAAAGGTGCTCTTGTAACAAATGTGAAGCAGATTTTCTATCATCTTTGAAGGGACAACCTAAAAACCGTAACACATTTTAACTGCAATATCGTTTATAACCTGGAACATTTGGCATGTGCCTGCATTGTGGAGGAGATTAATTCTGAAATAGCATCACTCACCCCAGCGATCTCTACAACGTCGCTCTCTGCGATTAACTTATCGCCGTTGAGCCGCGCCGCACTCTGAAGGAGAGTAATGGCTTTTCGGAGGTCCCCCTCGGACACCTTCACCAAAGCTGCAATTGCCTGGAAAAAGTGCACCAATTTGCTTAGTTTAAAAATTATTTCAGTATTTAAAATAACAGAGTTCATCCTTGTTCTGTTTGATTTTATATAATGTCACAATGTTCCAGGAAAAAAAACCTATTTTGACAAAAAAAATAAAGTTTAGGTTTCTTTTGGAGAAAACCTCTAATGCATAATGTTTTAAACAATGTTGATACTGTATCTCAGGGAAGAACCATCAGACCATCTTCATTGTTAGTTTTAAGGCAGTGCAGTACTCCCTAGTTCCCCTTATTCACTGCTTTCTGCATATAATTTAGTGTGATGTTTGTTACAGCACTGACTTTATTCCATTTTATTGACCACATTATGTGTTCATTATACAATACATTAGGATATAAAAGTGTTACTGTAGTGTACAGTATAGCACTATACAGCCCCATAATAATAAATAAAAGCATTACACAAATTACACCTTGGATTTTCCAACTTCCGACTGACCATAATTAGACAGCTCCTGGCCCATACAGTCTGGAAAAATCAAGCACGGCCTGTTTATGTTATTACTGATCCTTAATATACAATAATTACACATTAAAAACCAGTTTGTCTTTGTTATAGTGACTCAAGACAAACAGTAAGAGAAAAGGGTGCAAAACGTTCAGGAAGGAGTGTAGACTGACTAAAGCAGATCAGCTAAACTGCAGCTACAGCACAACCTGGACGAGAAATCACTCAAAATGAGAGGTAAACTCAGCGCCTTATGTTTTCTGCTAAATACCTCTTTAGTGTACTTCAGGTTCTCCTTCTCACAGATTTCTAGCAGTCGCTCTTCTTGGATCTGATCTCCAAGAGGTTTGAAGCGGAATTTAGAGCATCGGGATGTCAAGGGCTCAATTATCCTGTACAACAAAAAGGAGATTTTCTTGTATCCCTTTCTCACACAATTCAGGCTTTTGTTTCGTGTCAGTTCAGTGTTCTTATCCCCAACTAACCGGCTGACATAGTTACAGATGAGACAGAAGCGTGTGGTTCTGGACTCTTTCTCCATGGTGCGTCTGAGAGCCGCCTGCGCCGCACTTGTCATCGAGTCCGCCTCATCCAAGATGATGATCTTAAAGGGGGGGCAGGGCCTTCCACTGTGGCAAAGACAGACACAAAATGTGACTTCAAAGAAAAGACCGCAGTGGCACAAAGCAAGCGTGTGTTTGCTCAGCGCTGTCACACTGTACAGGAGGCCACCAGCCAGCACTCACTCTGTCCGTGTTCCAGCGACAGTCAGCTGGGCAAAATTCTTCACTTTCTCCCGGACGACCTGGATGCCTCGCTCGTCGGACGCGTTCAGCTCCAGGACCCGCTGCCGATACAGCTCAGGTCTGTGTGTGGTTAACAACACAGCTGGAAGTAAAACTATTTCATTTTGACCGAGTGAATTTAACAAGTTTCATGCCTTGAATTTAACAAGTGTGGTACGAAGCTGCACTGGATCGTCATAGAGCCATCAGGTACGACACACAAGCGGCCTCTTACCCATACAGTTCCCTGGCAGCAGCCAGTATGGTGGATGTTTTTCCTGTGCCAGGCGGGCCATAGAACAGCAAGTTGGGGAGCTACAAATGTGCAGGAAATGATACAAAGATATTTTAAAAAACATCAGAAAATGCATAACACACCCATTTTCTTATAGACTAATCTTAAGGTATATTTTTAAGTGTAGAACTTGAGATACCGCAGCACATGCTGGATTCTCCAAAATTTTTTTTAAGTGCATCATATTGTGAATGTGACCTGCGATATAACGCGATTGGCTTCCATCCTCCTGGAGGTGGGGTTAGGAAGGGATTCTTCATTTAGTACTTTCTCAGTTCACTGTAACATCACTTGTGTGCAGTACAAGGTTTACTCTCTACTTTTGAGTGTTCTGTAATCTTTAGGAAATAACTGAGTAGGAGCAACGCAAAGTGCGATACAGGCATGTGAAAACTACTATTGTTTAACAGACACATACCCTTAGTTCTCCCATCCATAAACATAGATGAGACACCAAATGCAACGTAGACATGCTTGGGGCTTGCAACCAAATACTACACAAGTATACATACACAATAATCCACCTCAGCTACTAAACCATAATAAACATAATGGAGATTTAACACAATAACCCTAAATGCTCATTAAGCATAAATAGAAAGGACACAAACACTGTGGCAAGGGATGATGGGAAGGGACCACCATCCCGCTGCTATAGCATTAATAATGTATCATTATTAACACATATTTGTCACATGCATGTTTTGTTTATAATAGTCAGTCTTTTTCCTACATGTACAATAAATAAAAACTAATGCAAGTACCCGTCTACACAGAATGCAATATATTCCTAATTGAGCTTGAGATGTAATAATCACTGCAATGCAAACAGCTTTTACTCATGAGCACGAAAAATCAGTCGCATGTTTGGTCATAAGTCCGCAGAGGGTATTAAATAATTTCACGCTTGTGCGAAAACTCATCTTGAGGGATGCCTGTAATGGAAAACATTTTTTTTTGGAACACAGACTGAAAAATACTGCTTTCCAATAACATCGCAGTAAGACAACCTTGCATTTTACACAACTGATTTCTTTTGCATTATACCTGTTTCTTACTGTATTTTCATATCTGGTTTGCCATGTAGATTTTTACAGCATGGAGACCACCTTCTCCCAAAAAAACGAAAGTAAGGTCAGCCTGCTATGTACACGGGGGGGGGGGGGGGATTGAATTGCAGCTCAGATGAAAGACCACAAACCCAGTCCAGGTCNGGGGGGGGGGGGGGGGGGGGGGGGGATTGAATTGCAGCTCAGATGAAAGACCACAAACCCAGTCCAGGTCTATTAATAGTGTAACAGACACTTAAGCAGGACACTGAGGGGGTGTAGTACATTATCTACACTTCCTGCGCAAGGCCATACTCTGCCCCCAAATAAGTCATATTTATCAAGTCATTTTTGAAGTTTCTGTTATTATTATTATTCCCTTGCAGTCAGATTATATATATTTTATGTTCAGAAATGTATAATATCTCAACATAGTTTTGTTCTGTGGACTCAACAATAAAATCTGTCCTTCATAAATGTTGAAATTCACATTAATTGGAATTGAGTAAAACTAATTTTATGTTTAACTTTAAGATTCATTTTAGAAATGCAGGGTGATTCAAAAAGCAATTAACATTTTCATATATGTATTACTCAGTAACTCGGTGTAATACGAACATGCAGCCTCAGCTGTTTTTTCTCAATCTTACAAATGCTCAATATACTACATGCCCATATGATACAGAGTTACTGAGTAATACATTTTTGAAAGTGTTCAATTCTATTTGTATCACCCAGTATAAAGTGTGTGTTGTCAACATCTCTGCATGCATCACGGCTCTTACTCCACTGCCTTTATAGACACAAAAATATTGAACGAAGTATACTGTAACCTTGGAAAAAAGAAAATAAACAAAAATGAAAAGCTTTCCACATAAAAAAGTGATGTAACTAGGATTCAGATGTTGCTGAACGGTCCACAAGCTTGAAAAAAGAACTCACATCAGCACCCTCTAGAGACTTCTTCAGAACTGCCACCACCTCCTCTTGAAAAGCAACTTCATCCACACATTTCGGCCTGCTGGGAAACAGCAGCACAGCGCCATGAACAACAGGTTTACCCGACAGCAAGTTAATACCATCCTTAAAAAAAGGTTACCTGCTTAATGACTAGCAATGATGAGTAAAATACTGTAAAGGCTGCCTTGCCATCTGAATCTTGTGCGAGATTTAAGATTCACTTTTGCTCTCGTACCCTTGATCCAAATGCTTAGCTTGAACTGACACAGTATGAATACTCAGATGTATAAAAAAATGGGCAAATGAGAGTAAAGCTTATTATTTAATGCTACTGGACTTCATCATGATCCAGCTGTGCTGCTCCAAGGAGCTCCGCCTGACATCACTCCTGCCACCAACCTTTAGGAACTATAAACAGTCCTCACTGTCCCAATGATTGTTGACCTCTTGTTATCAGAGTGGTACTCAGGTCACAGACTCTCTTTTGTAACTCCTTTACTTTGTATGTCACTGTCTATTTTTTGACTACTCATCCTCTCTATTTTACTTATTCAGTGATTCTTGTGTTTTTCTGGTGCCTACTACTTTTATGTTCTGTCATGGTAGGTAGCCTTGTGGAACTTCCTCAAAATTCTATCTACAGTACTGTGCAAAAGTCTTAAGCATGCAACTTCAGTGCCGGTAGATAAGAATCTACCTGTACTTCCAACAATCAGGGAGGTTTCTGGTTGGTCCCAAATTCATTCAGCAGCCTGAGAATGACCTCAAACACCCAATCTCAGTCATACACAACTATCCTGAGCAAAAAGAAGGAATCCTGCAACAGACGGTCTGGTCCCCACAGAGCCCTCATCTCAACATGATCGAGTCAGTCTGGGAGGACATGCAGAGACAGTCAAAGTCTGCAGAAGAACTGTGGCCAGTTTGGAAGAACCTACCAACCTCCACCTTAAACTGCATGCAAGTTTGCATAAGAGAATTGATGCTGTTTTAAAGGCAAAGGGTGGTCCCACCAAATATTGATCTGACTGAGGTTTTTTTTGTCTACTGCACTTTTTAGAAGGTTTATTGATTAATAAGTATTCACGGCATTATTTTTGGAACCGTCCTCGCTTTATAGCATTTTTCCCACAGGTGCCTAAGACTTTTGCACAGTACTGTATGTATCTTTGACAAATATGTCAGCTAAAAAAAGTGAATGATGACCACAATTATAATAATAATATATTAATAGCAATAATGATAAACAAATAAAATGCTGAAATAGGTTTGTAATGCAACCACTGTACAATACAATAATTTAAATATAAAACTTGCCATTACGAGGAAAACACAAAGTACAGAAGGATGCCAGTTTTCAAGCCTGCTGGGGTCTGCAGATGCTCCAGTACACTAACAACTCTTGAGAAATGGCTCAACTTACTATTTCTCCACCCAGGGCACTGGTTTCTGCTTCTTGTCCGCACTGGGTCCTGCCGATCTCTCACACCGCTCCTTCTGACCTTTGGAGATCTGGGTCCCCTTCAGGAAGGCCTGCATGTTTGAACTTCCTACACAGAAAAACAAACCACAAGAAAAGAACTTCATTACAGACTGTACGCAGCATAAACTAAAACAAAGCACAGAAATGTTGCTTCAAAAACCTGTGTTTTCTCAAACACGCTGTAAATAAGCAAACATATGCGACTGGCAAGGAATTGTTTACGTTCGAACTTAAATAAAACGTCGCCCGATCTGGTTGGCTTTCGGTTATGCAGATGAAACTCGAAAACCCGAGTGTTGAACGCAGTTTAAAAAAAAATCAACAGGACAACAATGACATTCACGTAAACATTCTCGCGCGCTCTCTCGCTTCGTACAACTCGTCAGCATTAGCTACGAAGCTAACTAAATTGGAAGCTCAGTTTTTAGACATTCCTAACAGTTCTATGGCCAGACACTTATTCGGAATTGCATTATTCTCACCCAGGCTTTTGTTCGATGTCAGATTTTGTACTGTAAGCGAAAAAAAGAATTTCTTTTATTAAGGACCACTGACATATGTCATATTCCCGCCAGATGCACTTCGTGACGCGTCTACTTCCGGTTACGTTGTCGCTTCCGGTGCGGGCGGGTACTAAGAAACAGCGCTGCGCCCCTGGTGGACAGTCAGTACACCGCAAAGAGCTCTGAATGGCAGAACAACCGGAAAGCTTGTAGTTTGACCTTTGTTTTCTTTTTTCTTTTTTTTTGTTTTTAAAAATTCCCTCACTGGACACTTTTAGGTACACCTGCTTAATAAGTTTGATTAATACAACACAGCACCTCCTTGCGAATATTCTCCACAGCACCTGCATATTCTGTATTTTCAGTATAAAACATAAGTAGCAAATTGGGAATTTAGAGGTTATTTTGCATCAACAGGGCTGGATCAGAGTTTAATTTCCTCAGCAATGTCATTAGATGTGGTGCCGATGCCTCAAACCTCCTGGGTTGTGCAGTGAGGTAGTCATGTTGCCCCTTTGTCTGGGTGAGTTTAATCCCACAGTCCAAAGACATGTGTTCCATGCTAATCAATGATTCTAAAATGTGTATCTGCCTTTAAAATTACACTTGATATTTCTCTAATTATAATGAAGGTGCTGAGCATTATTCTCCACACGATTTTAAACGGCAACGTCAGCAATGACCAATGATTTTCAGCTGGCCCAAGGTCTGTAAATGTATGTCCTGCTTTGTCCATCTGAACTCATATCCGTTTATTTCAGCGTTTCCAAACAGAACATCTACAGCTACATCTTTGGCTGACTTTTTATGAACAATATTCCATTTTTTTGGTAAGCATTTATTATTACTAACATTCTTCTTCTCTATATACAGACCCAGTCTGAGAAGCATTTTGATATAAGAATGTTTATTGGTCACAGTAACTTTATAACTTTTCCTTTGATAAACTAACAAGATTGTGGAGACAATCTGACATAGAACAATACATTTATAATGGTTCACTTATGTAAAAATCTAATTAGAAATTGATGAAGTATTAGGAATTTATGCATAGTGTAACACCAGATTATACTCTTATGAAATTCAACCCTCACAATATGCAAGAAAGCTATTTTTATCTTAACCTACTTAAAATGTTTTGATCACGTTTTCCCCTTTTTCTCATCACATTTCCAGAACACTGAACAAGGTTGTTAGTAAAGGAGGGGGGGTTAAGCAATAAACTGTGACTGGGGAAGGATAAGGGTCAGTGAAATCTGCAGACAGCTGATTTTTCCCGCATCAGTCCAGGAGAAATACCTGGACCAAAGGTTCTCATGTAACAGTAGGATTCAAACCACAAAGTTCAGCATGAACTGAACAAACAAATTCACAGTCTCCGTCGCTATGCCACTTACATGTATTATTGCAATAAAAGATGTGCAATAAATATTACTGAGTGTCAGGGTAGACATTCGATCTCACACAGTTGATGCCAGTGACAGAGGTCTTTTGTGAGAAGCAGCAGGAATTCCCTTTTGTCACTCTCTCTGATTTGACATTAATCTGGGTTCATCGGAGAGTGCCGGAACACAGATGCCGTCTCCTGATAATAAGACTCTCATAATGCATTAGCATACTTGTTTTTAGCCAAGTCTGGCAGTACAGACAATAAAATGTAACCTCTTTTGTGCTTTGCACAATTATTCTGGATTCATTTATCGCGCAAATACACTGTTCTTACATGTAGACCTGCAAGCAACTAAACAAGGAAACAGTTGTTTTCCCCTTTTCATATATTTCACTGATTTGTGTAGTACCTTTTATATTTGTTGGTTTACTAGCATGCAAATTATTACACAATGTAAGTTGAAAGATTTTTTTAAATTTGTTTGATCTGTGATGGACCAGAACTGTAGTTTCCAAGGTTGATGCCCAGTGATTCCAGGACAGGCTCCAGACCACTGTGACCCTGGCCAAGATACAGCACTTTATGATAAGGGATGGCTGGCTATTTATTTAGCTGATGCCTTTTGCCTTGGTGACTTACAGTATGAGAGGTGTACAATAAATAAGCGGTAACATCATTGTGAAATGAAAATCAGATGATGGCACTCGAGCATGAAAAGTGTGACAGTGACAACTCCAGTGTTGCAGCTGTATCTCGAGATTGGTGCTGGACTGAGATAATACCGCTACTGAGCAGGAGACACTTATAAACAAACCAGGAAAACAGCTTAAAGGTCAATAAAAGGAAAACTAGAGTTATAAGCACAGCAAGACTTGTTGTTGTGGTTGTTGCTATTATTATTATTATTATTATTATTATTATTATTAATAATAATAATAATAATAATAAATTATTTATTTATTTATTTTTATGCTATTAGTTCCCCAGTATGACATTTCTAGGGTTGGGATGTGTGAGCTCATCTGCTGCCTGAAATGAGGAGGCTGCCTTCACTCCATTAACCCTGCAGTTTGAACATGTTCAATAAAGGCTCCATTAGGAGCTCTTCGTCTCCCTTGAGACGGGTTGCAAGCCCCTCATTTGCTGCCTGACTCAGCCTTTATAATAACACACACCCAGCGCTGGCTTGAAAGGAGCCGGCCATCCCCTTGAAACAGACTTCTGACCCAGGCAGGTGTGTTCACCATTGGAGGGCCGCACCATCAGCATCCACGCACGGGGGCCAGCAGCAAGCGGAAGCAGAAACAGAGACACCCACTGAACGGGCTTTCCCCCGGCTCCTCTCTGAGGGAGTGGCACTTGCTTTATGTGAGCGGTGGAGCCTCTAGCGCCAGGACCAGGAGTGGATGCAGCGCCTGCTCTGAGATGCTCTACTGGCTGAGGGAGGAAGAGATGTCTCTGCAGGAGCTTCAGCAACGGGTGGACTGTGTCATCACCCATGTTGGTGAGTGTCTCTCGCCTCTGACTGCGGGCCAGCCAGCTCAAGGTGTGGGATGTGTGGCGGAGGGGAAACACTCAGTGTATACTACTACCACGCTTACCTGGGAGGAAACAAATGCATGAAGTACAGGATGATGCTCCACATTAGCTCATATGTACAAATACTGTGTGTGTGTGTGTGTGTGTGTGTGTGTAAGTAAAGGTGCCTGTTAATGCCGTGTGCACCAGTCTGTGTAACTCCCCAAGAACTGATAGCTGAGTCCTGTGTAAAACCTAAACTATGGTCATAAATAGGTCTAAAATATTAGCTGATTTGTATGATATAATGCGAGTGACTGAGCAGCAAATCAGAGTAATTTCACTCAGTTTTTCTGTGTCTGGGTCGTGCATTTTCATGAAAGAAAAAAATAAGGTAATAATTCCACTAAGACAAATCTGATGGAGATGGAGTGATGTCTGAATCAGAAAATATTCACTGTTGGGTGTCCACTTAATACAGAAGCAAGCGGTTTGTGTTTTATGCAATTTATGCGGTAAATTCATTAATGCAATTTAAATAAATAATTCTTTATGTGCTGCACTTTCGCAATGTAAACCGAATGCATTTAAACACTGGCGTGTATTTTTATGGGTAAAGGTTTGCTGTTGAAGGGAAAGGTAAAAAAAAAAAAAAAAACAAGATGCAAACTGTGCCGTTTTTGTTTGTTCATTTTATTGTATGAAATTACGCCGTTCAGATTGAGAGCGGATTTTGGAGTGAGGCGAGGGAAGTAGGTTATTGTGCCACGCTCGACTGCGACCGCAAGACTACGATGCATCATTGTCTTCAGGGCCGGAGCTGCTCTAAAGGGACGTGCTGCTGGTTGCCATAGAAACAAAAAATGGCCAGTGCCTGTGCTATATGTATGTGCATGAGGCCACACTGATGCAGGACAGTAGCTCTTACACGATTGCTTCTTCAGCGCTGCTTACGGAGTCTGAATTCCTGTTCCCTGATTTATTAGAGCTATATGTTCCCTAAATATAGTCATTTTCGTCTCCTTGGACCCACATTGATACCATTTACTATCGCTGGCTTTTTGATATAAACATGCTGCCTGAGCATTTAGAGGGTTCCTGATTGGTAGGGAGAAGGAAATTATGTTCATAATGTTTTTTTTTCTCATCAGTTACTTTAAACTCATTCCTATTTGTTATTTTTACAAGTAGAATCATTTAAATTCTGTAGACAGTTATGTATGTTTAATGGTACCTGGATTGAAGCAGTGAAGCTTGAAACAGGAACTATTAATGGACTGTGTTTATTTCAACTCGGTTTTGCCAACTCTGTTTGTAACTTACATAATTTTTTAGAAACACTTTTACTTAAATGTTGCAGTTGAGCATTGTAAACATTGTCAGTGACTCATCAGCAGTACAGTCCCGGCATAAAGGACCCCATGCTTGTTGTAGGTGGGAATTGCCTGCACTGTGATTGGTTCCAAATGACATCATTGTTTGAAGAGAGCAAACGCCATGTTGGCAGGTGGAGATGACATAATTGTGTGTAACTGGACTGTGGGGGTGTCATTAAAATGCTTGAATTAATTAATCACTTCATGGGGGGGGGGGTGTGGTTTATAAATGGAGATTTGCCACACTGCGTGACATGAAGTATTGTTCTCATTTGTACATGTCAGCAATACCTTACAAAAGTGAAAAGATCAGATTTTACAGAAAGAAATAATTATCAACCATTTATTGAAATGTGCAGTTTTTTTGTTAGAGATGTATTATAATAGCTGTTAACGTTTTTCTTTATAATTGGTTTAAAAAAAAAAAAAATATATATATATATATATATATATATATATATATGAATTTAATCAAATGGTCGGTTCAGACAAGGAGCGCAGAATTTTAAGGAGATCCCATATCTGCTGTTGCCGGTAGCAACCATCAGGTCAGACCCATCAGTATTGAGGAAATGTAAAGCCCTTTAAATCTGTAAACATCCATTATTCAGGTCAAAACAGAGCTCATAAATATTTAATCTTTGCACAAAAAGAGCAAACAATAAAGCTATAAAACACAGAAAAAAGTATGACAAATTGCCAAACAGCTGTATTTTTACTGCGGCCCCGTAATTGTACAATAAGAGTAAAACGGATCGATTCAGTCATTTACATAAAGCTGTGTTAAGAAGATTACTGAGGTCAAATTATTCTCAGCTGCCTTTAGTATGGTGGTAAAAGCAGGGAAATACAATTACCTGGAATCAAAATAGTGAAAATGTTGATAAAATACATCTTAAAAAATTTAACTGCCACAATTTAACAGAATAATGGGTAATAAGTTATTTCAAAATAACTTGAAAGTACTTTTATGTCAGAGTAGGACTCTCTCGAGATTTATAACCAGATTAAACTGTACCCTACAATATTTTATTGAACATACTGTTGTTCCAGACAAAAAATAAATACTGTATGTATATGGTGCATAATAAAATGTCATAAACAGACTCTCTTCATCCAAACCTTCAAATCCAACAACAACGTAGCATTTTCATTTGCAGTCTGGTTTATATCCACTTATAAAAACAGTACAAGTCAGATTTATTTTCTTTTCGACATCTTGCTGGTTTTTGTGCTTCTCTTGTACAAATTTCATAAACGGAACAGGTTCAGGAAAATGTTGAGATTTGACCACAATAAGATGTTTTCATCTGTAGTTTGTTTGTAATACTGAAAATCTAACTTGCACCTTGCTTTTTATTATATGTATAGTTATGTAATAAGTATAGATCAATTTGATAATAAAATTAGCTATATTATCCTAGCATGCCTCATTTATATATAAACACAGTTTCACTCACACACACAGACCCACACACACACACACACACAGGCCAGTGAAAAAGATTCTGCAACTACCCCTGCAGCCAGTAAATGTAATTATCGCATGTGTTTTGAATTACTTTTATATATTTTCGAAACAATTTTACACAACAATGACCTCATTCATTAGCATTTTTTAAAATAAAATTAAAATTTTTAAAACACTGCAGCGCAGTTGAAGGAGTCTGGTGCTGGCACTAATATGGATGGAATGTAGATATGGAAAGGGCAATATGTGGATTTTACAAATGCATAATAAAAAGGGCCGGAAGAGAGCATCCTTATTTTGGCCATTGGAGACTGTCTGTGTGTAATGTCTTCCTTCCTTCCTTCCTTCCTTCCTTCTTTCCATAACACAATTACGTTAATCCAGTTATGAGGGTGAGCAGCAGCTGCAAGGCCACTGGTGCGAACAGGGGAAGAAACCCAAAAATGTTACAAGGGGCATTGTACGTACGTATACAGAATTCGGTCATACTGTATTCATACTGCTGACCTTATTCGTACTTTCATTTTCTCTCCCTTATTGTCGTGTGTAACGTACAAGAAACGCAAGTGTGAAAAGGGGTTTCTGACACTTGTGCTTCTTGTTTATTAGTTAACTTGGGGCAGCAGGTGGTGTGGTGGTCAGAGCTGCAGAATCATCCGGTGAATCCCGATTGGTGCTGTAGGACATAGTGACCAAGGTACTAACCTTGAAATGATTACCCAGCTGTATAGAAGGGTAAAACCCTCTAAGTTTCTCTGGAGGAGGGTGGGGACAGAATGAATACATGTGTGTGTAAGTCCTTCTCATTCTTCACAAACTGCACCCACTATCACTCCCCACCCTGTTACTTTGTGCATTTACCCCATCATTTGGACCTGCCTGTTATGGCACAACCACATTTGCCCTGTTTCCTGTTCTGCTGCCCTGTGAAATGGTCCCTACACCGTCTGGAAGTGTTTTCCCTCTTTTCCTGTAGTGGCTTTTGCCAACTTTTGGGCTCAAATGTGAAAACAAAGGAACAATGACAATGACTGAAGAAAACCGCACATGTTGGTTTCAGTTGCTCACCTGGATGAAGTTCAGAGTGGATCCTTTGGACCTGAGGTCTTCACCTCGCATGGGAGTATGTGGCTAGCACAAGGGCCAGGACTTGCAAGACATGGAGTTTCAAGGAGCCCCAGGCAATTTCTCTCGGTTCCTCACCTTCTCCACCCCCTCGATCTTCTCGTTCCAGAAAGCATCGTTGGCCGACATTTGTAACTCACAACTGTGAACTTCTCAGAACAAGTCTTCTTTTCTTGACTTATGTCTCTTTAAAGATTTGTTGCTTTACGGCCTTCGAGCAGCCCTGTGCGAGTCGCTGTGGACACAGCTTCTTGTGCTGATCTTTTTGACCTTTCCCAGTTTTTTTTTTTTTTTTTGCAGGCGCTTTGATTTCCACATGACTCCTGGCTGCTTGGCGATGGTCCTGCTGAGAGCAGATGGAGCACCTACAGACCATACAAAATGGAAGGCGTGCTAATGTCATTGGACCGTTGACATCAGTTCACATACTTTCTTCTCGGATCCTGTTGAAACTGCCTGACATATAATCGATAACGTCCACAGCGGTATTAGAGTCGATCTGTGCTGTTACGGGTGGACCTCACATGACCGTGAATTGTACCGTGGTAAATAATCCACTGTATATGTATATTGGCCATAGGACATGTCTTGTCCAAACACAAACCATGACATTAAAGGGGGAATTATGGCACAAAATATCGACAAAATGTCGATGTCAAAAGCTTTTTCTGCGGACTGAAACTCTGGATCAGCAGTTTAAACTCACTGATATTTATAGTCGAAGAGTGTGGATATATTTTCTCAGATTTTAATATCTCCCAGTTATCAATTGTCAGTGACTTACTCCCTGTTAATATTGGTTTACTCTATGCCTCATTTGTTCAACATGGCGAAAATAACCGACTACATATACAGCACTGTTCTTACTGAGAAAGTTCATCTTTAGAATTTATTCATTTCCTTTCCTGAGATGAGAATCTGTCCACAATACCAGGAAGCTGTGAAAAATCAGTGTGAAGTTCATGGCTGAATGTGATCCAGGAGGAGCTTTTCAAGCAGGTTTTGTTTGTGGTGGAGCAGCAAACCACCAGTGGGGAAGACCTGCAAGGCTCAGTCCTGGTCTGTGTGGAGGAAGAGCAGAGTGGGCGTCCCTGGCAGCTTCATACCTTCCAAGAGAAAATAGTATCCCAGAGCAGTAAAGGGTCTTCCAAAAGTGATTCATGACCAACAAATCTTTAAATAATTAAGTGGATTTAATTTGTTTTAGTGGCCCTCAGCTGTCTATTTGGAAACTGTTCATTCGCTTCCTAGTAAATAATGTTTTAGAACTTTCAAAGCACAAATTGCTTCAGTCACTGTGTCTTCAGTAGAAGCCCAGTATTCAAGAAACAGCACATTTACACATTTACCTGTTATTTTTCTACAAGGTGACTAACAGTGCAGAGATGTTTAAATTATTTACCAATTTATGCAGCTACATAAGTTTTATTCTAGCAAGTTAGTACATGAACCTTGGGGAAGGGAAGTAGTGCTTGAACCATCAACTTTCACGACGTAATCTATGCCCTTATCCTAGAGCTTGAAGTGGAAAAAATAAGGGAAATACCCCCCTTACTGGTGTGTTGGCGATTTGGTGTGTTTACTGGTCAGAATAAGCAAACCATTAGGTAGAGGTAACCCCCTCATTACCAACATTAAAACTGGCTCATGCTAAAATAATTTTTGACTGAGGAATAAAATCTGAAGTTATTTTTAAAAGCTTCTACATGTGTAAGGTGGGATCTTGTAAGCCAGAGTTGTAATGTGAAAGTATTGCTGTGAGAAAGCAGGGCTTTAAGGGAATCCATCCATCTATCCATCCATTCATTATCATCAGCCACTGAATCCTGGTTAGGGTCGCAGTGGTCCAGAGCCTATCCCGGAATCTATGGGTATAAAGCTATGAAACTATCCCCAGACGGGATGCCAGTCCACTGCAGGAGAGTCTCACACCATGGGCAATTTAGACTGACCAACCACCCTGAAACACACGCATTTGGACTGAGGAAACTCACACAGACACAGGGAGAACAGTCAGACTCCAAACGGGTTATTTTAGGTATGTTACTTAAACTCACATTTTGCCATAACTCAATAACCCTTTAAGTCAAGGATTTGTATCTTGAAGGACACCTGTATTCAATTTGGACGTTCTGTAGTCAGTAAAAGATACCGGAAGATACTGCTGATGTTCACAACGTGTAAAAAAGTGGACACAAATGTCAAACAAACAGTAGGAATGCAGACTGAGCCAACTTGTGGTGTAACTTAGTGCACCCTGGGTAATGAAATGCACCTTTGAGGCTGTTATGAATAATGACCGTGTACTGCTGGGAGAGCAGCTCAGGCAGGGAACCTGATCAACAGTTGGTAGAAAAGAGCCCCGGAAGATTGAGGGAAGTGCCACTATGCAAGGAACAGTCCTGGTTCTCCAAAGAGCAGACTGTAGAAGTTGCTGAGAAGTCTTCAATACCAGCCCACTTCAGGCATTTCATTTACCGTTACAGTGTCTGTAGCCGGCAGAAATGGAGCATTTTTATCTCATCATAAAAGATAACTGAAGCTATTGAGGGGTCTGGTATCTCCGAAATGCTTCTACTGTCAGAAAAAGCTGCTAACAGTTGTTTATCCATTTGTACAGCTGGGTAATGAGGCCTTGAGCATGACAAGAGCACATATTCCTGGCTAATGGCCTCTAAAATGCTGTATGCATGTATACACGTGACTGACTGTCTTATACCAGTGTTAATCCTGGGGGTTTAAGGTGGCATCACTGTTTTATTGGAGAAATAGTGACTATGGAACTGCCAGAAATATTTTAAACCTTCTTACCATTATTATTAGCTCCATTTTATATCTACATTTAGGGAATTGTTGAGTTGGGATGTTTGTGCCCGTTTTATAAAATTATCCTTACAAATGTCCTTAGATTGTTTTGTGCATTATGGAACATCTCTGCCATTGGTTGTCACATTTTGCAGGTCCCATCCATGCTGGTAATTCGTATCCTTTCTGGAGGACAAAAAATAACAATTTTAAATCTGGAAAGACAGGGAAGAGCAGACATACTGGAAATGTGTTACGCTTATTATCGAAACATGCAGCTCTCCGGCGGTCTGTGTGGGTGGGCTCATGGCGCTAACAGCTCAGTCTCTTGCCTTTTCTATAACTCCAAACCGGCAACATTTTCTTCAGCTCTTTTCAGCTGTAAAACGCAGCATTTTGTACCACTTTTCACCATAAATATTTAATATAGCCACCCAAGTTAGTCACGTTAGACGTTTTCAGGTTTTACTTCTAAATGTTAGCAAATTTTTGCATTCTGTCATGTCATTGATTTTATATTATTTACTCAGCAGACCTGAGTTTGTGAGCAAATGAAGGCTGAGTTTATTTTCTTTCGAGCAGCATCTATGAACGCACAATCTCATGGACATACACTGGTGGCTGAACGTGGACTGAGGACCCCAAGGAGACCCACAGACAGGGGGAATGTTCTCTTCGTATGATAGAAGTCAGGCGTTCCTGAAGCTGTGATGTGCCAGTGCCGATATGCCACCCCTTAGTGATCCAGAGCATATCCATGAAATTATAGGGCATAAAGATCCTTGAACCCAGAATCACAGTATTTGAGGGATCAGTTCACCCTTAAAACATTTCTTGTGGATGGAAGTTGAAGTACTCAGAGAGAGGAATATGCACTTGCAGAACTGGGGTCAGATTCAGTTAGGCACCGGTAAAACTGGGAGGAAACAGCTGAGCCATTAATGCAATTTCATGCAAGTGTTGCTGGCCAATTTGTTAGGTACACCATATCATTGCCTGGTGAGACCTTTTGCTTTCAGGATAGAAAAAATTCAGCAACACCATGTGGGACATTTCACCTCCCTCTTCTTCTCCTGGGCACGAGTTGGACGTTCTTCCTCTTCTGAAAGATGCCCTATTGGCTTCAGAAGTGGGGACGGAAACTAAAGCAAAGAAAAGGCTGAGCAAACGTTTGTGGAACAATCCTTAGATGGGCATGTTACCTGTTGTCAGTCTGAAAAATGCTACACAGTCCATAAAAGAAAGCATCTGGTCAACAACAACTTTCCGGTAGTTTGTGATAGTCAAATGATGCTCAGCGGGTACTAAAAAACCTGATGTGTGCCCCATGATTCTCCACGCCATTAATATACCTTCATCGCCAGTCTGAAGCTGCCAGGTGTACTTAATAAAGTGCCCGGAGACTGTACAGGCAACCTGTAACTCTGTGTTGGCTTTAAAATCCTTAAAGCAAAGAAAGCAAAGCAAAGAAAATGCTGGTTATTCTTCTGAGTGAGCAGGGAGTGTTTTTTTTTGTATTACATAATCTTAAACATACAAAAACCTATTTGTGGACTGTGAGAAGATACAAACCTGTTTGAAGGAAGTTCACTTAACCATTCAAAAGACCTTCGATGTGAATTTTGACTTGACATCTTCTATTCTGTGGTTAAACCACAAGCCAAATTCTTTTTTTGATGAGGTCATAGAATGTAGGCTGTTCACTCTGATACATTTAGCAAAGATGTGCATCTTAAAACTCTGGCCTACAGGTGAAGTTCCTTCCATAAATATGTGGTGTTTAAGTTTCCTCTGCTTGAAAAAAAATAACATTTGACTTACAAAATAGTTCAGAACAATCTTGGACTGTATGGAAACCTTTCTAGAAGTTAGTAGACACTGTTGTATGATCACAGCTGTGACCCTCTGTAGTGATTTGTCCCTGTATGTGTATGAAGGAGGTGCAAAGTCTCAGTCTGCTGCCTCTGCCTGTATATATATTGCTGTGTCTAAAAAAGTAAAATGTAGTTAAATACTTCAAAAGTGAAATGGAAGATACAAAAAGAAGTCTACTATTAAAGCGAGGGTACTGACAAGAGAAAGTTCAGGGTTATATTTTCGATTTCTTTCCGCAAGTGTTGTAGTGTCACCACGTATGTCTGAACAGCTAAGAGGTTCTCTGCCGCTCTTCTTATCCATATGGATTTGGGTCTGTTATTTGCTTGAAGTTAAACAGGTGGCAGCACAGTGACTCAGTGTGAAGCACTGGTACCCCACAGCACCTGACCTGTGCGTTTGGACATGGATTTCAATACAGCTCCCTTTATAAAGAGTTTGATTTCCCTGCATTCATGTGGGTTTCCAGCCACAGTCCAAAGACTGTGTTTCAGGTGAATTTGTGGCTCTGAGTTGCTGGAAGTGAGTGTGTGTTACACTGCTCTGCAGTAAATTTGTGAAAGATTGTAGGGAATTTAGTGTAGTGTACAGTATCTAACACTGTAAATCACCTTGCATTAAAGTATCGGCTACAAACTAGTTAATACTTATCGTTTCTTTGGGAAAAAGCATCTGCTAAATGAATATATGAAAACATATCTGCTGTAGCAGAGCATCTATTAAAAAAGTAGTGTACAAAATCAGTTTACTGTTTACAGCAAAGCGAGGGATTGAGCGTTTGACAACATGGAAAACATCTGTCTGTGTTGCATCCTTTTCCTTCGCTGGACGTGAAACCATCAATCCTACCTAGATCAGCCTTTCAGGGTTGTCTTTTCTAGCATCCGAACTGTTCTCCTGCACCAGTGCTGTGCAGGGTTTATAAATCTGGGCAATAAATCTGACCTGAATATTTACTGCCTCCTCTGTCGCCAGAATCTCACGCACTTACTGGAGGTGGTTCAATGTTGCACAGTTGAATCTCGCAGAATAAACGTAGAACGTTCAAGGACTTGTGTATATATAAATAAATTAAAACTGCTGCTTGTTGGATATTTGGTGTGAGGTCATCCAAATAGTAAAGCACAAAGGTTTAAAAAGCAACAGTAAATATTTATCTAAAAAGTACCTAAAAAAGGAGAAAGATAAAGGTTTTTTTTATTGTTATTGTCTTTTTTAGCAAAGAAACTAGTGAAAAGGTCAAAGGTAAGAACGTAGGACTATTTATGCAGGATACTCCTCTTCTACTTTTTTTTATTATGCTCTTTTCTTGCGGTGGAAAAAAATTCAGAGAAAAGTTTCCTAGCCGCAAATCCTGCCTACATCCATCCATCGGTCCATCCATCCATTATCCTTGACTGCTTTATCCTGGTCAGGGTCACAGCTGTCTGGAGCATCCTACCTACATATTTTTAAATGAATATTTTGTAGTGTTAAGACCACAAACTAGCCATTGTTGATGTCTTGGGTGCCGAGTTCCTTAAGTGATGTATAAAATGAGGAACGAGTGTTTGGAGAGCACTTTCTTAGCACTTTCTGTCTCGGTATATGCTCCTAATCCATTCCTGAAAACCTGATTTAAACATGACAAATGTAAACGGGAGTCTGTTTCCAGTTATTTTAAATGGGAGAAATTGTAATCAATTTGAACGTCCCCAAACAAAACACCCACGATTTCTCCAAATATGGTTAAAATGCAGTAAAATTCTTATGTAACTAACAAGTCATGATCACTTTCACTGCATCTCCCTTCTCCTTGTACCAGATGTTTAGCAATGATGTTTGCGCATAAAGCCACAGCAGGTCCCACTCCCTCATACTGGGCACTCTATTCAACATTTCTACACTCGTAGTTTGGACTTATGATGAGCTTTCGGAAAGTAGACGATAGATATTATTTTGTATATATTGTGTGCTGTGGACACAGGCAGTTAGACTTCACTGCAGACCAGATGCTGTTTGTTCCCAACTGGGACAATACAAGCAAGACACACAATGCGCTTCAAAATAACGACACATTACGGACAGATAGCTTTAGATGTTGTAGATAATTTTACATATTTTTTACATTTTAAGATGAGGCTGAGCACGTGGTTATGCTGAAAAAGGTTATATGCAGAGCTCTGAACTTAAACCAAATTTCTGGAATGAAAAAGAGATGTTTCATCAGAAGGACATAAATAAAGAAGCCACAAATTGATTGATAGGCATACATTTACAGCAAAAAAGTTTTGGATGTTTCTGTTCAAGTCTTGTTCCAATATTTGCGTTTTGTCTGGTATAATCCCAGAGAGGTCACATACATCCATCTCCCAAAACCATGTGGCAAATGGGATGGAGCAGACTTTCCCATATACTCTACCCTCATTGGTGTGCTTGACAGCAAAGGCACAGGGGTGTTTTGGAAAAAGCCCCTTTTTGTGGAATGCCGCTGACGCAATGAGGCTGAGCGCCAAGATGAGTGGCCACTGTGCCGGCCAGGAGAGGAAAGGGAAGCCATCCGCATTTCTGCCGTGGTTGGGGATGTGTACGTAAATCATGCCTCTACAAGCACCTCTGAGTGGAAGTGTCACAGGAGAAACTGCAGCGCCTGCAGCGGGAACTCCACCTCAGCAGGCTGCTGACCAGGAGTGCTGCCAGGAGAGACCCCACCGCCTTCAGCATGGGATCTATAATGTGTAAGTCATTGCTTTATGCAACCAGATCTGAATGTGTAACAGGAGATGAGTAGTAGAGTAGTGCTGAAGTGGGACAACAGGTAGCGTAGCAGTTGGAGGGATCACCTCCTGCTGTGGAACTGTTCAGCAAGATCTTTATCCTGAACTGCTCCAAGGAAAGTTACCCAAATGTATAAATGGGTAAATAATATGAAGTAAGTATGTAAGTAAGTGACATTTTAAGTTGCTTTGGAGAAAAGTGTGAGCCAAATGGATAAATGCAGTGTAACCGGAACGAAGGCTCTTCAGTGGGTTCAAAATACTTTTCTCTGAATGGTTAGAACCATGTTGCTCCTGTTTGGGTTCAACAAGGGATTTCTTCTGTGTCCAGCTGACTTCTCCTTGCAGCTGTTAGCCACTGTGGTATTTCCTTGTGATGTTTCCAGTAAGGGGATCTTTCCTCCCAAGGGTGGTGAAGATCTCAGACAATGTCAACATGCCTCTAAATATCCCAAGAGCAGAGTTTTTGTGAGCAAAGAACACAAACAAAATTGGAGCGCAGCAGGACGGGCTGAAGGAACAGATCTTCAGGCATAGTCGTATCTTGCGGCAGTAACCTGGGATCTGCATTCTGATGTGGGGTTGAATCCAGTTGTGGGTTTACTCCCACAGTCCACTGACGTGTTTCAGGCGACCTGGTGACTCTATAGGTATAAACTTAAATCCCAATTTTCACCCTTTTCTACACTTATTCATCTAAACAATCAGGCCTGGTGGTAAAAATGCCTTTTCACTCTCTCCTGTACTACTCAGCAGAATAAGGTTGCGTCTCACATATCTCACAAATCTGCAAGGAAACTTTAATGTACTCAGCAGTGTATAAATTTAACAGTACAACCCTCCATAAAATCTTAAATCCATTCACTTTGTTCTTTGCCTAGGCTGCCTGGACACCACACCAGACTTTAAATCTAGCTGTCGTTTTTTCTTTGTGTACCGGTATCAGGACAGGGTGTCTCGAAATGAACGTAAAGTCAAAATGTGGATAATTTGCTTTTACTTTGAAAAAGCTGATGGCATGTTTATAGCAGCTTTCGATCTCCAAACCGTTTGTTTGGACTGCAGCTGACTTTCCCAGACTGGGTTAACAGTCGGTTCAAAGTCACTTAGGCCCTTCGTACTTGTTACGGGTGCACACTGACGTCGTGAAAACACACACGACGCGAGCGTGTAAAATACGGTGTGTCCGACATTCACGTCGTAATGCTGTGAGCTCGATATCAGTTTAAAAATTTATGTCAGAGCTTCATTTGGAATTGTGAATGGTGAATGTTCTAATGGTAAGTCACCTCCTGCTCACTGTGTGTGTGTGTGTGTGTGTGTGTGTGTGTGTGTTGTATATTGGATATATAATCCAATCCAATACACCTAGAAGCAGAAACGGGTGTCCGTTCTATTTTATTACAAGAAAAGCATAACTATTTTTTTATCCCCACCAGTTTGCTGTACGCTGCCCGAGTGTGAGAGGCATGGCAACTATGGGGTTAAAGGGTCCGGAAACATGTGGTCGTCCCCGGGTTATCCTCTGCCGATAGATGTGACAGCAACACTTGCAAGGACACGCGTGGAGGAGAACAGAGGTGTTTGCGGCATGAAGATGGGCACAGGGGACCTTGGGAACAAGGAAGGGAATAGCAGTTATGATGAAGGCAGCTGGTGTTAAGGGTGGGTGGTGGTGGCTGGCAGCACAGGCGAGACACACAATGGTGTGACTGCTCTGCTTTGGGTTTTGGGCGGGGGGGGGGGGGCTGCCTGGCAGTTGGAGCCAAGGGAGCACAGGGAGCTNGGGGGGGACGGGGCGGCCCGGGGGGGGGGGGGGGGGGGGGGGCTGCCTGGCAGTTGGAGCCAAGGGAGCACAGGGAGCTCAGGTTCAGTGCAGAAATACCCTGGTTCTGGATGCGCTGTCCTCTTTCAGGGCTCCACTAACCTTGGTTATGTTGGACACTGGGTGCACTGGTGCTTGAAGGCTGGGGAAGATTGCGTGCTCTCACACACACACACACACACACACACACACACACTCACTCACGTGCGTAGATATCTTGGCAGTCCTTTGGGGAATGGATGCCAGTGCACCGCGGTACCAGACGGTCCCCTCCAAGTGCTCGGTGTGCGGGAGATGGTCGGGCGGAGCCTCCTTCACCACGGTGCACATCTCTGCCGGGGAGATGCAGTCTTACCATCGCCTCCTAGGGGTGTGTCAAGCGACTGCGACGGTCACTCAGAAAAGTAGGTCCTCCGCTCCTGTTGTGGTCCAGCATACTGTCTTTGCAATGGTACATTTCAATATTCTGGTGTATGTCAGCGTGCTATGAATCACGTCTCTGTTCCGTTCAGACTGCTTGTGAAAATAATGGATTACTGTACGCTTTATCCTTTTTATTACAGTTTTTATAGTTGTTGTTAATGTCTAGTATCAGAAAACTATAATGTGAGCAGGTATCTGGAGTGGTGGGTTGTCAGCAATCTAGATTAAAGAAATTAAAAAATAAACATTTTGGACCACAGGGCACCCATGAATTTTATATTGTCATTCAGTGGAAATTGGGGTAACATTATTATATAGCGGGAAAATTTTGCCAAACAAAACAGGATTGAGTTATACCCCCCAAAATGTAGTTACAGTGAGCTGGTCTCTGTCACTATTTCAGAGCTTCAAGGTTCTGGTTGCTGTCAGTGAAGCACAAATGAATTGTATTTCATATATTTTTATGTGATTTTCTCTGCGTTTGCTCTGTAAATGTTTTCTGCAAATTCAGCTTGTTCACGGAACAGTGGGTTGGAACAAGACACATTTCCACTTCACACTTGTACTTAGTAGTAAATGTGCTGTATTTCTGCACATTTGAAAATACAGCCTGTTGTTCATTCATAACAGTCTTTAGAATTAAAGTGCTGTCTTCTTTAAATATTATAAGCCAAAATTTCTGCAATATCTGTAACTTCACTGGATCACGTACAGCTGGTTAGGGAGCCACGTGGTTGTTATTTTATGTATCTAAAGCATTCAGACTGGATAAGAGGCGTCATTCGGAAGGACGTAAGAATGATAAAATTGTGTCACCCGAGTAAGTTTGAAAACGTCACAAAACATGCATCATGTCAGGATGGTTCTACCTCTCAAGCCAGTAGAGCGTCATTGGGATGAGGTGGAAAGCGATATTAGCAGAATGAACATACAGCTGAAAAAATCTACAAAAACTGTGTGAAGCTGTCAAGCCAGCATGGACCACAAGCCCTGGGGGGTGTTCCCAGCACCTTGCCCCTGAACTCAGGCTGTTCTGGAGGCGAGAGAGGACCCCCCCCCCCAGTACTTTTACCTAATAAAGCCGCCACTGAGCGTAAATTTTAATGCGGTGCACATAATCACAATTTTTATTATTTCTTCTTCTTAAAGGGTGGCAGGTCGAGAGCAAAAATATCTGAGATTATGACAGGTTGTGCTTTTGTAAGAAAGCATGCGGCTGCAGTGTATTTAAATTAAGCAGAATCCATATCTCAAAGAGGGAAAACCTAGCAGCAATGGCAAGTGCATCAGGCTATAAATACCGTGAAAATGGTGAAATAAGCATGTTTTATTTTAGTTATGAGAACACTGTACACGACTGGGGATTTACTAGAGTAATTAAAGAGTAAGACATAAGAACACGCCGGACTCCAGGAGAAGGTACCGCGAAACTAGCGGACACACAGCAGAATGCACATAGTGGGAGGTTGTCACGACTCCAACAAGGTTTGCACATCTCGGCCAGGAACGATACCGGAACAACCGTGAACCTGCCAAGGGTTGTGTCCGCCAGCTCATTAGCTCCTCTTATTATTGGCACCCTCCAGTTTTCTCACAGTCCTTGTCACGCTGTCACTTCATTCAGAACCGGCTGCTAAATGAGTAGCAAGATACTCACTTTCTACACCGGCTTCCCTGCACCCTGTGACAAAGCGATGCTTTACAAATGATGAGCTTCTCTGCATCTGTACTCATCCTTTCTTCATATTTCTCACGGTCTTTACCAGCTGTGGTAGAAATAAGTTGGTCTCGGGTAACATTCTCCGTTGGACACATCGCTAGCGTTTCCTAAATTGCTGCTCGGTTTATGCCAAGCTAATGAATATTTCAATCAAACAGAACCCAGGGGACTGAGGGACCCGAGGGCTCGGATTTATGAAAGCTTTGATTTTTCATCCAAAAAACACGGGCCGCACTGAGCCCGTTTGCCACTGCCGAATGTACGGTGGTCCTATCGCGTCCGACAACTGTGGTCTCCTTAGCATCCGAAGGCCTCGGAAGCTTCCAGACTCCCTGGGGGGTCGGTTCTAATTAACACCACCTGGTGTCATCGCCGGCGTGTCGCTTCCTAAAGACTGAGGAAGAAAACAGCACATTATCTTATCTCTTGAGATAGAAGTGCATAAACCCCAGACAGAGGGTACATCCTTGCCATGTAACGCTTGATTTATCCTGTTTGTTCACATTACTCCTTTTCCGTACACTGCCAGTAAACACTACAGCCCGGTTTCCCCTTGCTTTTTATCTGATGTTCAGCAAAATATCTTAAGTTCTGTATTCTTATTATTTAACGGTTTTGAAAAATATTTATATATCCTCAAAGTTTACTTGTTAATAATGCTAATAATACTAATACTACTACTACTGCTACCCTAAGAACAACAACAACAACAACAATAATAATAATGTGATGCCAGCCAAAGCATGATCCGCTTTTTTGTCTTTAAATTCCCTAGATATTATTTCCACTGCCTGCGCTGTTAGATGTTTCACAGGCTGTAGATGCAGTAATGTAATATGTCTTATTGTTTTCCCGTAAAATGTTTAGCCTACATTAGGCAGCCTGGTCCACATCTGCTTCTGTCCGTGGAGCTGACAGTTAAGAGTCCTCGGGAAGATGGAACAGATGGGTATGTGAGCCAGCGTGAACAGATGTGCAGGGGGATCTCAGGGGCCTGAGGGTGTGATGCAGCCGGCAGCCCCCCCATCACCACCACCACTACTCGCCTCGCTGTGCTTTATTGGAGGGGGTGGCACCGCGGCGCTCGGCCTACTTCACCCAAATTGGCTCCCGATGCGACACTCCGTCTTTTCTTAAGAGCTTGTTATTAAGTGCTTGACCTTACATTTACATTTGGCACGGCGCTGAGATTTAGCAACCCCTCATTTCATTCAAGGTAGTGCAGGCCATCCTTGATTTACCAGACTATACTGGAGGAAAGAGTTGTCCATCCCTCAGCTGATGCACAGCATTTCATTTTTCTTGGAAAGAAAGAGATTTGACACTCGATTTAGCCATTATTATGCACTGTAACACTGTATTAACGTCACATCCTAACTGCCCCCTGCAGGAGGACCGGAGCCCATCGCCAGTCGCATTATCGCCTCATCGTACGCTTTTACTCTAATTGTTACCGCAGCAATATGAATTATGACAGTTTAAGTTCAAATTAAAACAAATGGATTTGGAGAATATTTTCCTACTGTTGTGCATGAACGGTTCTTTCAGCATAACATATGTTCTTACAGGGTCTGCTGGCAGCATTAGTGTTAGGGCTCCTGCATTCATCTCTAAGGTCCCTCCCGCTTGAGCAAGGTACATACCCTAAACACGGTAAGCATCAGTTAAATACATGAATGTACTGCATAAGGTCTGGCACAGTTTTGCGGGTTAGTGACACATGGTCTCCTAAACTGTCACAACACTTTTGAGTTTTAAGAAAAAGCTGTAGAAACAGCAGAGCTGCTCCTGTTCTGAGCACTGATTTTTAATCACTTTCTTACCTACTTTCTTATGTCTTCTACCCCTCCTGGGCCATAGGCCACCAGCAAGTATCCTCCAACCATCTCTTTCCAGAGCTTTTCTTTCCACCTGGTTCCAGATGTATCCCATCCTTTTGGTGTCTCTCTCAAGGTCTTGACGCCAGGCGTTTCTTGGCCGGCCTCTACTCCTTTTACCTTGAGGATTCCAGGTCAGGATTTATCTATTGATACTTATGTGAGGTTTGCACACAGATAGTGTGTCTGATCCATCTGCAGCACCTTTCTCTCATTTTGACATCTCTATACACCTGATTTTGTTCTCTGCCAAAGATGATTATTGCAAATAGTGTTGGGCGTTGGCCCAGCGGGTCTGTTCAATTTTCCATAGGCAAGTGTTAACAAAGGCCTGCATTTTCTTGAAGGTCATTCTTGCTTCATGCTTAATTCTGCCTTCACATCACTGCTGAACTTCCTCACCTTAGTTTGTAAACGACAGCTCTTCGGAGCTCCGTGTGCTCTTCAGCTGCAGGAACATTAATCTTACTTTCTCAATTCTGCTCTTAACAACAGCAGCTTTGCTTCCTTCCTTATCAGTGACACTTCCCATATATGTGAAAGCTTCTACTTCTTCCTATGGTTCTCCTTCCAAATGGACTGGTTTGATTTGGTTGTGTTTGGTTTGTTTGGTTTGGTTTGCTTGAGAACCTCTGTCTTCTCTCTGTTCATTTTCACGCTTGTGCCGAAAGGAAAGCCGCATCATTTGTTTTTCTCTTGCATCTGCTGATGGTTGTGGGGATAACAGCGATGCTAAATCACCTGCATATTCCAGGTCATCGAGTTGAACCCAAGGGGTTCGCTGAATTCCATACCTTCTTTCTGTTGTGGATGACTTCAATATCCAGTCAATGACAAGCAGGAATAAAAATGGTGGCAACAGAGAGTTGGGCCTTTAAGAGATGTTTAATCCAGGGTCAGAAAGTATTGCCACATGCAACTGTTCTGAACATCATCATTAACACGTCTGCATTGTTATGCAAATGAACAACTTGTCAACTTTGTCACTCTTACTACTCAGTTACCTGCTAGGATTAGTCGCAGTTTCTCATAAAGCAGGTTTTTTTTCTACACAAAAACTAATTCTAATAAATCAAAACTCTTAGCGGTAAAACAGCTGCATGCCTTCCTACATTGCAAAATTAACACCATTTTATGTCAAAGTTTTATAAAATTCCGTTAAAACAATTACAGTTACTTTGGAAGCATTAGTTATCGCAACACAACACAAGGCCGTTTCCCTTCAGTAGTTACCGTGTAATGCGGTACACCTGTGTACTTCTGCTTGTCTGGCTCTTTAGTAGCTACTGCATACTGTCAAATGTGCACACAGCACACATACTTATGATATTCGATATTTATTCATTTATTCAACCTTTCACGTACAATAAAACACCAGAGTACAAACAAAAGAACTCAATGGAAACCATGCAAATGAGCGATGAGCAAGGTGACTCTGTCTGGAGAGTGCAAGCGAGGACCGCGGCTCCGGGGGTCGTAACAGATGACGCCGGCAAACAAGGGGTGATGGAGGCTGAGAACTTAATACAGCCAAAGCCGAGCTATAACTAAAGAAGAGTACACGGTAGCGTTGCTGGGAAAAGTTGAATTCTTGCCTATCTTTATGGGCGTCACTGGTCCTTTTTGCATAGCAGCGATTATGTGGTACTGTAGGTGCACCACCTTGTTTAACGCAGTGGATTTACCGTGTAACTACCACGACCTGCAGTACACCTCCTTACCCCCCACCACACTGCATATGACTTTCGTTTGGACCGGACAGCCAAGGTGGAGGTGCTAAACACCCGGCAGAAAGACACAAACCTGTGGAGGAGCATGGAGATGGTGGGGGGGTTGACATAATGTATGGATTCCCCCCCTGTACCCTGAGCCCTGACAATTCCACAAAGGGCCTTCAGAGATTATGTCACCGAGCAGCTTTGCATTTCTGGAGGAGCCCCTGAACTGGAAAAAGTGACTGAAGGCCTGCTGCTTCCCACAAAAATGTCTCCTCTGCCACAGCCCAGTCGCTGCCTGCCTGCCTGCCTGCTAGAGAAGCCTTATTTTAAAAACATTTATTTATGATTATTTTCATACTTTCTGCAACGATGAGGCGGAGTAGATCGCTCACAGGTAACTGGTCTTTAATGTTTTTATTCCCGCTGAGGAAAGGCACAGACATGTGGTCCATGTCGTCCTGTCTGACCTGAGCTTTTGTTTCACGATTCAGCTTTTCGCAGACATAATGCACTTGTTTTCTTTCACCCTGTAATTCGCGGTCAGTTCTGTATCTCCTTACTTCAGAATATTCTGGAGAAAAGACTTGGATGACCTTACAATTTTCTATTATTGAATTTACCCAAGACGCATTTCATTTTGCTTTTATTTATGGGACATTTTGCAGTCAGAGAATTGCAGGGCAGTTTCCAAGCCTGAATGATCTCAAGCACAGTGGTTTATTTTTTTTTTAGTACATTGTTATAATATATATTTTTAGGTGATGCTTGCAGTGCTTCTCCTCTGTGACATATCAGGTGTCTTGCTGCTCGTAAGAATGTCGGGCAGACATTTTCGTGGACTGCATCCCCGCCCTGTAGAAACCAGTGCTTGTGTTTGGCTAAAGACTTTTGGCCCCAAAATGTAATATTTGTGCCTTAATTTTTATCATGTATCATATATTTATTTGCTGGAATGAGTCTATGGAACTAAGCTTTACTAATAATGCTATACATTAATATTTTTATAACTGCATCTATTTTTTCTTGCAGTTGTATTTTAATGCAAGATGACAATTATTCTGCAAATGTGAAGTGTTTATAGGAAATATAAAGCCAGTAAAAACACAACGTGTGTGTTGCGTTATTTCGGGTAGTGACTTCCGGCAAAAGTGTCTGGTTTTTCCACTGGTATGCAAATGGATACCATTGCAAAGAATACAGGCGTAGAACTGTATTAAAATTGTTTCCAGTACATTCAGCCAAATTATTCCAGTACTGAGTCCATCATCATACTTTATTATAAATATTTGTCGACTGTGTTAATAGTCAGTTCGTAACTAGCACTATAAATTCTGCATAAATTTGATTTGATTCATTTGATACAAATTTGATAGATAGATAGATTTAAAAAAGTCTATAAAATAAATTAAAAACAAATGAAATAATATAGATAGATAGAGAGATGGAGAGAATAATATAGATAGATGAGCAAATTTAAACAAGTATATAAAAATCAATAAAAAACTGAAGAAACAGTAACAATGAAAAGATAGCATTGAGAACAGGAGTCTGTGGACCAGAGTGTAGGGGTAGCACTGTAAAAAAGGGTTGAATATTACATGGAATTGTATTGATCCATGTAATAAAAGTATCTTGAACAGTTTTTAAACCTCAATTCTACCTGGTAAGAAGATTATCTGGTGACAAACTCAGGTGTTCGTTCCCTGAAGCTCCACTGTTCGAGTTTTGGATGTCGAGGTTTTTCTCGACTGTCTTGCTTGTTTGGCTGACGTGAAGAATAATTCTGCTGCCCCACTTTCTCTGTGTTGCTCAGATGAAATAATGCAGCAGGAGATCAGGCCCCTGCTGGCGAAAGACATCATCGAGCAGCTCAAGCGGCAGTTTGCCTTGCTCTCTGGTAAGTCTCTCTTTCTGCTCCCTCGCCGTACTTCTCGCTGTGTTTTACCTGCGCTGCCATTTGTCGCACTCCATCCACGTGGGTGAAGGACGTTTTACCAGCATGACAGCAGCCTCGTATTACATTTATGTCCGTTTATTCTCGAAAATAAATGCATTTCTTTACACAGGCAAAGCCTTTTCAGGCAAAGCACACAGAAGGGTTTTATTCGTTTTTTTAATAAATGTTGAAAATGCAAAAGCAGTTTACAGAACGTTATGGTCAAGCTAGCTCAACAAATGCTTGGAAAGGGAAATGATGAAATGACACCTGGGCTGTCTGGTTGTGGGATCAAATCCAGCTCAGTCTGTGTGGAATTTGTATGTTCTCCCTGTGTCTGTCTGGGTTTCCTCCTACAGTCCAATGACATGTGATACAGGTTACCTGGCCACTGTGTGTGTGTGTGTGTGTGTCTGTGTGTGTGTTCATGTTCGTGTTCCCCCCCCCATGATGGACTGATGTCTCATCCACGTTGTACCCCCCCGACCAGGGCAAGTGGTTAAAGATATTAGATTGATAGACATTTATCGAGCAGGAAAAAAAAAACTAATCCAACAGCCATCCAGGGCTGTAAGGTAAATAAAAGTAGCGGTATATGTTAGAAAAGTACAAAATTGCAGTAGGAGGGCAAAGCAAGGCGGTGCAAACTGTACAAATGTAAAGAGGTAAAAAAATCTTATGGCCATCAAGGGTCTTCCTTCAGTGATGTTGCATGATTTTATTAAAAATACACAAGTCAGTTTCCTGGTCTATTTCCCCCCCTATACAAGCTCACACCATTTCCTCAGGTGTGTATAAGTGCTCATAACCACGATTTTTCAGTCGCAGTTTAGATCTGTTATGCTCATGTTACAACCATGTGAGGTCAGTTGCTTTGCTTCCTTCATGCAAAGACATAATTTTGCTGTTGGTAATATGAGTTTTGTAACTGTCTATCTACAAAAAATGCATCCAGAAATGTGTAGCAAATCAAACAAACCATCACACTTGAAGGAAAAGAGAGTTTTCATACGTCAAATACAAATCGGGGAGCCGGTGGTGTGTTAGAGCTGCCGCTTTGCACTCAAGTGCCCTGGTTAAAATCCCACCTCTTGCTGGAGGACCCTGGATTGAGGCATTTACTCTCAAGCCGTATAAAAGGGCAAATTGCTATAAGCTGCATGCTGAAACATGTCAGATGAATAAGTAAACAGGAGATACTGAAAACCAAGGATTGAGCTGCAACAAAATACCCCTGACAGAACGTCAAAAGCCGCAAGCTACAGTTCTGGTTCATCATGCCGGGCTTCGAGGTGCAGCCAGTGCTTCTACTGGTTTTTTTTTAGATTTTTTTACTTTACAAGCTAAGCATAACTGCGGGCCTCTGGTCCAGCGTGACCAGTGGTGCTCCCAGAACGCACCGGCATCACTGCCGACTGCCGGCATGCAGGTGGGCAGCAGGAGGTGTAGTGGTCAGAGACGCCACACAGGGCTGACTCCCACCTCCTGCTGTAATACCCTGGAGCAAAGTACTGACCCTAAGCCGATAGTCAAAATACACCACCTCTCAGGGTATTTAACAATACACAGCTTAATGGTGTAAAAATGGTCAAATATATGACAAAGTGAATAATAAATGATTCCTCTTATAGCACGGTTTTAAGTGACAGTGACACAGGTTCATGCACGATGGTGATATTGAAATGTCTTCTGCTATTACTCTGTCTGTCTAGTTTCTACATCTTTACATGCAGCATTTTTTGTGATCGACTGAGTCGACCGCATGAGAAATGCAGAATCGTGTCACAAGGATAAATCCGTCTGTTACGCCCCCACTACTGGCTCCTGTCTAGGGCGGCGGAGTGGGAGCATAAACAACAAGCAGCCCACACAAAAAATAGTGAAATGGGTGGTTTATAATTTGTTCAGTGGTTGATACAAGGCACACGTGATACAATATACAAGTATATACAAACCAAGGTGCTAACCTGGATAGAGAACTTGGACGGTGCCTAAGCAAAGAAAGAAACAAAAAGTTTCCACAAACCTGATTCTGTATTTGCAGTGTCTTACCTATTCCTGACGCAGTGAACAAAAATAAATATCTACCTAACTACGCTAGTCTAAACTAACACAGAAAATACAGGGGTTGGCACCCGCCCACTTACCTAGTGTGTGTAACAGTACGTACAACCCTACGTGAAGTTCAATGTAGGTGCGCGCACATACTAGCCTGTTCTCAATCCAAGCCAACAACCCAGTGAACAATGTGACATCAAGTGCGTGACTATTTACACCGTTGACTAGACCAAAATCCACTATCCAAAAACCAGAATCCTTAAGCCAAAACAAAGTCAAACCAGAAGTCACACGTAACAATATAACAAAGTCAAATACACGTAGCAAAGAGCAATCGAACGAGAAAGCCAGAAAGCCAGAAAGCCAAAAATCCAGCTTTGGGGGGGTCACAGTGCTTCTTATCAAGGGGTAAGCCCGCCCCCAGGTCATCGGTTGGCACATTCCAATAGGTTGATTGATGATTGACAGATGGGTCAAACCACCTGTGACACAGTACAGAAGAGAGAGGGGGAAAAAACAGAAAAACAACCGCCAAACAACCGGAGCAACACAGACACGTAACACCGTCCCACACTGACATCGGGCGTATTCCATTAAAACACATTCTTGCTCCAGCAGGAACGTCAGTTTGCTATGAACAACCACACTGGCTGAGAAACATTATTAGTTCTGTTTTATATTTGTGCTGTCGTGAGATGCTGGCAGCTGAGGTGCTTGTGGTTAAACATGCAATAGTGATAAATATGGGATATCAGCAATTTTATTAACAGTTTTAAAATGGACTCTACTTTTTATTTCTGCAATTTTCAACATAAACTGGAAAGCATGCGTATTTTTTGCAGGATTTTTCATGCTTTCAAACACCAGCAACTGCTGGGTCACTTTAAGACCATTAACTATATTAAACTTTGACAGTGTAATATATTATAGTTTCACTTCATGGTTGTTTCAACACAGACTCTTTTTTTTGACTGCTTTAAATCACTCCCAGAGCTCATGCTTACATTTTCAAGCAGCCGGATATTTAGTGATGTGATCCCAGCCGGAGACCCTTCTCCAGGGTACAACAGGACCCCCCCCCAGACGCTCCATGTCGGACAAGTCCACCTCCCTGTGCTGCTTCTTCATCTCGAGCACGAGGCCTATGTGGACACCCCTGCTCCCCGTACGGATTTCCGAACGCAGTAGCTGCCTGAAAACTCAATATTGCCATCCTGTGGTTAAACACACTTCAACGTTAGTGTGATTTCTGAAAACAGGGACAGTACAGTACTGTACACTGTCGAGACCTCCCACACAGCCTACATTTTACCCAAATACGAAAAAAAACATAAAAAGCACAGGTAAAAAGTCATTTTTTTAAAAGTAGCATTGTTTTTTCCTTAGTTGTGTATGAAAAACTATATATGGTGTAATGCGTAATATAATAATTCTGTTTGCTACTCTGGCTACTGACCTGTTCTGTATTCTGGATATCGTTTATACTTCACCCTTGTTTGTTATGTCACTTATTCTGGACGGATTCCTGGTATTGCGACCTGGGCCCTGTTTTCCCAACTACGATTTAGCCTAGTGCCCATACCCTGTTACATCCTCTTCCTAGTTTTGACCTACGCTTGCCTTGTGACCATAGCTTTGGAACAATAAACAGAATCCTTCGTTTTACACCTGCACGCGTCTGCGCTGACTTCAACGTTACACGTGGAGAAAGAAAGGGGACAGTGACAAGTGATATAAACGTGACTCACACGCGAGCAGAGCGAGACACCGGACCCGAGGGTTCTGTGCAAAAGAACCCGCCGAAGGGCTGGTTTGTTGTGCTGCTGTAAGTTGCTGGGTAAAAATTGCGCCGACGTTCGGAAGCGAGCGATATGAGCGGTTTGCGTTCACCTGTGTGCAGGGGGAAGAGGGAAGGACGGCGCTCCGATAATCACGTTCCCAGAGTACGCCGGTTTCAGCGAGCTGCCGGATGAAGACTTCCTCAACGTGGTCACCTATCTGACCAGCATCCCCAGGTGCGCAGTGCCACTCGACACATCTCTGCGCGTAGCAGTTTGCTTATGGGTGCCTTCAATTTTAACACCAAACATCCGTATTGACTGCGGTGAAGAGGCCGTGCCGTAAAATAATCACAGCCGAGTACTGGTTTATACTTACATAAAGGAAAATCGCTTCTTCTTGCCCACTGAAGACTTTTCAGTAGAAAGAAGTCAAAATATGATGAGTATAATTTGTTTTTTTTTTTTTTGGAGTCTTCTGTAAACAGTCCTATATATTTTATTTCACACTCTATTAGAAAACAATGACACATGAATATCTCTGTGTTCGTACATACATATATTTATATACAGGTACCCCCCCCCCCCGATTTTTATGCACTTTATTCATTCCTGAAACCACTACACATATCAAAGAGTCAGCGAACAATTTAAAATAAACAAGACAAATGAACGTAAATATATTCCTGCACTACAGTGAAGTTGCATGTTCCAGGTCTGTGCCCGGGGTTTACCTGTGCAATGTTGTCAACAAAATTTATATTAAGCACCTGTACCGCATAATTCATAAAAGGTGAACCACAAACAGCTCAGTTCAACTTAAAAGTCAAAACCTCCACCAGCACAGAACTGAAGACAAAATAAAGACAACTTGAGTTCCCAGACTGGGACAGCAAGTACAGTGTAGCAGTAATGTGACTGTAATTTGAACCACGGAGTTATTCTGAACCACAAATTCAGCGGCAGAAAATCCCCCATTTTAGTCCACACTGAACAAGTAACCGGTCACCCGTATTTATACGTTCACCTGTTTTTCTGCAGCATGGATGCGGCCAGCATCGGATTCATCATAATCATCGACCGGCGCCGGGACAAATGGAGCTCCGTGAGGACCTCCTTGGCCCGAATAGCGGTACGGCGGCTTCCTCGCAGTCTTTCTAAAGGTTTCCCACTGTTAGCAAAAGAGTGTAGACGTAATAAAGGGGCTCCAGGTGGTGCAGTGCTCAGAACTCCTGCCTCTAGTGTGAGCCCCACCTCCTACCTTAAAGTCCTCCATCAAGGTACTTACCCTAAATTGTGCTGGAAAAAAATCACAGAGTTGTATAAAAGGATAAAAATCCCAATTTGCTTTGGAGAAAAGTTTCAGCTAAATGAATAAATAAGTGTGATTCCTTTCAAACCTTCTCAAATGGGGCCTGGCGCGTTGCAATAAGGATTATAACTAATGGTGACCGACAAATTCTATTGTCAGCAGAGTGGAATGGAGATCATCTGAGGATAAAATTAAACCTTCCTTGTGAGCATACAGTTTGATGCTTCTCGGCAGATTTTGTGACGGTAGAGAAGTTGCTCAGTGGGCAATGCTGGAATGAGCAGAACCTCCAGTCGCTGACCGTTTGCCCTGGCTGCCTGCAGGGGGCGTTTCCAGGTAACCTCCAGCTGGTGTTGGTGCTGCGGCCTTCCCGCTTCATCCAGAGAGCCATTGCCGACATTGGCATCAGGCTGCACCGCGACGACTTTAAAATGAAGGTACCGGTAAGCATGCCTTTGTCTGTTATCATATTCACCTCGCGAGCATTTACACGCAAACATATTTAGCGTCCTGCTGCGGTCAGGACACACTCAGTGTGCCTTCCATGTTATTCTACCCATCGTAACAGCATGGTCACACATGGCACCTTTCATTATTTATGACAGTTTATCTACTCATCTTAACGTCACGCTAATCTTATCTGTCAATAAAACGTCTTATTTTAACAAAACACGGCCTAATATGGCAAATAACGATAAAATGGGCCTTACAAGCAGGATCACGGTGCAAATTTATATTAATAAAATATTCTGAACGCTTTCGACACGTTTTTTTTTTTTTTTAACAATTAGATTACTGCAAATATTGGAATAACAGGTTGTGTTTTAGTTTTTCCCCAGTTGTTCTTTTGTATTTTTGAAATTCCTGGAAAATCTTAGTGAAAAATGACATTTGTGATACACTGGACTGTCTGGTCGCTCCAGTATCCGGTCACCTGAGGTCCGGTCAAGAAGTTCACTGTCCAATTTGACCTCAGTTCACGTCAGTTCTTCAACTCACAGCGTTTTTGCACGTTTCAGTTCTTCTTTTAAAGACCGTGCGTTTTATGCTGGAACTGACACATTTGCAAAGTCTGATGCGAACAAGAAATTATGCGTTATTTCTGAATATTTTTACAAATCTGGGCAATAATAACAATTGTCTGGTCCTCACAATCTTCTATAACTAGACAAAGCCAGCCTCAGATAACAGGTACCGACATATCTTACTATGTCATTATTGATTCAACAAAAAATAACATGCAGAAGCCATGTGTGAAAAATTAAGTACACCCTCACTGTTTCCAGCATTTTGGTGGTCCAGACCATTGAGGTGTGTGATAACACCATGTTGACATCAGCAATGACCTCAGAGAAGGACTGGGAAGGGTTATAAGGCCACTTCCAAACAATTTGAAATCCATCATTCTACAGTGAGAAGGATTATTTACAAATGGAGAACATTCAAGACAGCTGCCAATCTTCCCAGGAGTGGGTATCCCAGCCAATTCACTCCAAGGTCAGACTCTAATACTCAGAGTGTTCTAGGGTTCTACCTAGGGGTGTACAGGCCTCAGTTAACACTGAACAGGTGACGCTTTTATTAAAAGGCTGCAAAGAAAAACCCCTTCTCTCCAAAAGGAACATGGCCACACTACTTAGGTTTGCAAAGTTTCACGTGAACAACCGCAAGATTTTTGGAACAGTGTCCTTCAAAAACAGATGAGACCAAGGCGGAGATGCTTGATCATAATGCACAAGACCTTGTTTGGCAAAAACCAAACACAGTGTATCACCACAAACATCTCACACCATCTGTCAAGCACAATGATCAAGGGTTGATGATTTGGGCTGTTTAGCAGTCACAGGACCTTGTCATCTGGCAGTCAACCATCAGCTCCTCTTTATATCAAAATATTCTAGAGGCAAAGAGAGGCCATCTACCTAACAGCTAAAACTTGGCTGAAGTTGAATCGTGCAATAGAGCAATGATCCCAAACACTCCAGCAAATCGACTGGCTGACAAAGAAAATAATAAAGGTGGTGGGATGGCCAAGTTGAAGTCCAGACCTCAACCCCTTGGAATCATATTTTTTGTTTATCACCTGAAGATATAGTTACCTACTTTTAGCGTGAGGACCAGATGAATTTCTGCAATGTCTTGAAAACCATAGAACTAAAAAGCGGGTTTAGTTTCTTTTTCACATCACCCAGGGTGCACTAAGTTTTGCTGCAAATTGGCTCACTCTGCTTCCCTGCTGTTTGTTCTAAGCTTGTATCCCCTTTATTAAAGAAATATATAATGTGAACGTCAACAATATCTCTCGGTGTCTTTCATTCACTGCAGAAAATTGAAATACTTAACAATTTGCTAATATTGAATGACCCAAACACCAATATGCCAGCAAGGGGAGAATCGGCATTTGTTTTTCTCCCCTCAAAACACTGCTGGTTACTGATACCCATTTAGCAGGTTACATAACATTTATGTTATCATCTGATCTATTAACAAAACATCCAAAAAAGTTCAAAATGGCAGATGAATCTGAGGTTTGTGGTGATCAGCTTGAACTTATCTAATGACTTGCTGAATATGTCACCTTGAAAAAAATCATTGCAGCAAAAAATAACCTTAAAATAACAGCTCTGAACAGAAAATGAGCTCAAACATTTTCTGAAATTGCTTATTTTATGCTTTAAAAATGCGAGCTGGAGAAGGGAAATTTCTGGAGAACTTTGCTATACTATTTGGCTCCCTGTCAGTGCAGAATCATAAAACTACTGCTATTTCCATTTCTATGCTCATATTATTTAGACAAGCTCATATACATATCAGCACAGAAGAAGTACTATAGTATTTATTGTATTTTTTAAAGCATTGTTGCTTTATAGTTACTGTTACTTTAAAGTTGCTCTGTTAAATATCAATCCACTGTATAAATTTCAATATAAATAAACAAGATATAAAAATAAATTTGTCAATATAAAATATTTGTTAAAAATGGCCTTGATTTCTAAAAACCATCATTTAAGTAATTTATGTATTTTAGAAGGTTCCAGTTGATCATTAATAAACCACATTCATCATAACTCGACATGTCCAAGTCCATTGAATAACCGTCCGATGCCGGATTTAAAGACCACTTTCTTGTACAAAAAAACGAGAGAAATCCAGTCCAGTCCAAAGTGCTCAGCTTGTAGAAGCAGCCATTTGTTTGTCAGTGAAAAACCAGCATATGTGAATTTGCCTGGAATTTCAGCCCATGGAGCTGAAGAAAGGGACGTGTGTCCGTGTCTTCTGTGTTTCTGATAAGCATCCCCATCTGTTTCCTCTGTGTTTCCCAGATCATCATGCTGAACTCGGTGTCTGACTTGCATGGCTACATCGATAGAGCCCAGCTCACTTGTGAACTTGGTGGCAACCTGGAGTACTGCCACAAGCGGTGGATCAGCCTGCGGACGGTGAGTTACCAACCCAGCCATGTTCCTTCAAAAAGTTGCAGGAGCTGCAAAAATAAGTGTTTTGCAAAACTTCCATTAAGGAGTTGGAAGTTACGCAGGTAGCTGGGTTGCAAAGGTCCTCCTAAAACTAAAAAAAAAAAAAAAAATTATATATATATTATATATATATATATATATATATATATAGATAGAGAGAGAGAGAGAGAGAGAGAGAGAGAGAGAGATGAAAATGAAACATATATATATATATGTTTCATTTTCATCTCTTTCCAAGTAAAATTAGGAGACTTACCTGTATAACAGTGTCAGGTGTTAGATTCTAGTTTTTGTAGTGTAAAAATGTGGCCGGACATGTAGGCTCCACATTATCTAGATAGGATAGGATAGACACCTTTCATCCAGTTGAAGTATCTCCAAAAGGTTTCTGCCATGAGCCCCCAAGCGGTGGGTGTATGTGCAGGCCCTGGAACAAGTATGAATGGATCTCTAACAGTTTTTGGTGATTTTGCAGCCTCAGTCTACACTGGGCCGACAGGTTGTAGTTGCACAGCCACGGGCTGCAGAAGGAGTTCTCATTGGTGGCCTGGTGATCGTTCACAAAGTTGTTCATTGTGGCATCAAACTGCAGGGGCAAATCTACACACAATCCCACTGTGATCAGCCCAGCATCTCAAACACTTCCTCAAACACCCTAGTGCAGGCGGTTCCTCATTCTTGACCTTCCTTAGCTAGTGCCTTTCCACGGGACTCTGAATCAGTGATGGCGGAGGTCACCACGGGTTTCCCTATGCAAGCATTCCTAGCTGCTGTTTCAGCCTCCAATGTGCGCTCTTCCACCACACTGAACATGAGATTAAGTTCAGCAGTCGGTGCTGAAGAACGGGGTCCGCCTCACCAGGCCACACGCGATGCGGTCACGGAGCATCTGTTCTAACTGGTCACCAAAGTTACAATCCGTAGACGTTTTCTTAGCAATAAGGTTAAACATGCTTTGATTCGGCTGCTGTGAGCAGTTATGAAAGTGAAAATGCTACATGATCTCTGAGGGCTCGACACTCAACAATTTCTGTGCACGGAAGAGCGCCAGGGAGGAGAGGGGCCAGCAGCAAACGCTCAATAGGTGGAATAGGTAGTTGTTCCACACTCCAGCATGAAAGAAACACTCCCAGTCTCTCAGCATAGACCTCCCAGGAGCTGCTCTCCAAGTTGACCTCGTACGGACGAAGACTTTGGTACGGCAACGCCGTTCAATACAGAGGAGTTCACTCCTCCACCTATGGCTCGTGCTCCTTCAGGCGGTGGAATTCGCATCCGCACTCATTGCCAGTTTTACATCCAGACAGCCACCCTAGCTGTAGTCAGGTTATTATTTTATTGTATCTTAAACACAACCAAAACAGAAAACCAAAAACTGAAAACTACATCGGGGGTGTTGCTGTTTTGTCAAGAACATACGCAAGCAACCAGTAACAAAAATCCCAACAAAGTAATGAATTTAAACACTCAAACAATTAAACATACAGCAGGCTGCTGAAGAATCGATAAAAAACCTTGAGAATCAAATATTGCATTGTACACCATGTCATACCGTCACGTGCCTAGGCACTCTTACCTCTCCTTGCTCTGACTTATGTACGGTGTGTGTTTGTAGGCCATTGAGAACTTTGCGGTAACGGTGAAGACCACAGCTCAGAAGCTACAGAAGTTCGGCACGGACTTGGCCGAGACTGAGCTCCCCAATGATGTGCAGTGCACCAAAGACCTCCTGGCTACTCACAACGAGAAGCACGACAAGCTGAAGGTAATACCTCCCGGAGCAGCTGCCTGTGATCTTTCAGGGCGGCTTCTTCTGGAGTCTTAATTTTTGCTCGCTGCCGTGAACCTTGCAGGAATCTGGAACGACTTCAACTTTTTTTTAATGCTCTCTTTAGGAGATTTCTTTTTTCGCCAAGTAACTGATATTAAAAAAAGAAAGAAAAAATAGGCAGAGAGACCGTTAAATTGCAAGATCAGCATTTACGTCTTGTTCCAGATCAATAACTTTATGTTTGTGATCTTACAGGAGGAACTCCAACAAGCTATGAAAGAAGGAACGACTCTGCTGTCTTGCATCAAAGAACAAGCAAACAAAAATCCAAATAACAAGCCCAACCCCGACGAAGCCGAGAACCTAACAACTGTGGAGCGGTTTGTTCATCTCTTACCTGATGTAACACGGGCGGTGATGCTATGAGCAGGCACCCTTTAACGTTCATCTGGTCCTCACACACTGATGTCTGCTTGCTAAGTGCTGCTATAATATTTCTGCATGTGTCAAAGTGCAGGCATCCCCAGCATAACCCCAGTATAACCATAACCCTCATTTTTAAGCATTCTTGTGCCCACAAAGTCACTCCTGGCTCAAGTAACATCAAGACCCATCAAAATGCAGATAAACATTGACAGGACGCTCCTATATGGTTGCCCACACACATTCACATATACAGTATATGTCTTATATATATTTCTGTAAATATAACTCTTTATTTGTAATATTTGTATATTCAGTATAAATATTTAATATTTGATATTAATAATCTTATATATAAATATACATATTTAATATTTAAAAATGTATATTTACATACAGTACTGTGCAAAAGTGTTAGGTGTGCAACTTGAATGTGTGTTGAGAAGTACAGGTAGATTCTTATCTACCATCAGGGGGGTTTCTGGTTGGTCCCAAATTCATTCTGCAGCCTGAGAATGACCTCAAACACCCAATCTCAGTCATACACAACTATCTTGAGCAAAAAGAAGGAATCCTGCAACAGATGGTCTGGTCCCCACAGAGCCCTCATCTCAACATGATCAAGTCAGTCTGGGAGGACATGCAAAGACAGTCAACTGTGGCCAGTTCCTCAAAATGTTTGGAAGAACATTTTGTAAAGAGTATTAAATAATTACATTGTACAGAAAAACTCACAAGCGAAAGAGTGGTATGCTGAGGGACACCCGCACTGTTTAAATTCTTAAATAGACCGAGAATGAAAATGAATAAAACTGTAGGAGAAAAACCATCGGTTGCATTTCTTTTGCAGGTTGCTGGCACAGCTGGACGAAACCGAAGATGCGTTTGAGCAGTTCTGGTCCAAGCATCACCTGAAGCTGGAACAGTGCCTGCAGTTACGCCACTTCGAACAAGACTTCCGCGATGTGTGTTTTCGTTCAGCGTAAACGTGGCTTTCCGTGTCAGTCCGTCATCTCTTTAGTGACTGCTTGGGTTTTAAAAGCGTGCATGGCACGGTGGCACAGCAGGTAGCGCTGGTGCCCTTCAGCTGCTGGGCTGAAGGCAGGAAGTTTTGATACCCACTCTGTCAGTCAGGAGTTTGATGTTTGCACAGGTTTCCTCCCGCAGTCCAAAGCAATGTTTTTCAGGTAAATGTCACTCTACAGTGTGCATGTGTTTGTGAGTGGCCACCCTGAAATGGACTGGCTTCCTGTCCAGGGTGTAGTTTCATAGCCTGGTACCCAGTGGTTCCAGGAAGGGGTGTACGCCACCAACCCCCGTGCTCAGGATAAAGGGGTTAATGGAATGTTTACTGGTGGCAGTTTTTGAGGGCCTGACCCAGGGTTTTTTGCCTCTTTCGTCAGGTAAAAGTGTCGCTGGACAGTCTGATGGCGACGCAGGCCGCCCTCTCCGATATCGGGGACTGCGTCACCCGCGTGGAGCAGCTCCTGAAAGACCTGAGAGCCTTGGAGGAGAAAGCGCAGGTCTGCTCAGCATCAGCCACATGACACTCTGCTCACTTTGTATCGTGGTTTCCTCTGGTCCGTTGTCTTTTGGACAAATATTTTTCTGATGGTTCCGATATTGTCTATTTGCATTATAGCTTAGGCGGAGAAGGTCATGTAAACAGTGTAAAGGCTGAGGCAGAACAGGAGATGCTTCTGAAAGAGAGGCGACTATTGCATTACAGACAGCCGTGAGGGGCAGATACAGTATGAGGAGTAATTCAGAAAGGTGACTTCTCTCAGCGCTCAAAATCAAAATCTTTCCTTTCTGTATTAACAAGAGTTTATTGGCTTAATGTGCTTTAAATTGCATATTTATCTCTTGTACAACACCTGCTGTGAGGAAAATCACCAGCTACGCGTCTGCATTGTTAAACCTGACGGTTTCCAAAGTACAACATTCTTAAATCTCAGCACGTTTGCGACCCACATCACATCCGTGGTTTTGGTGGAAATGCAAACTGTCTCGGTACTTCTGTGCTGTAGGAGTCCCTGGAGAAGGCCCAGCTGCACGCGCTGCACGGCGACCAGCTCATCCAGAGCAACCACTACGCCGTCGACTCCATCCGGCCCAAGTGTGTCGAGCTGAGGCGCATATACGACAACTTCACCAACGAGGCCAAAAAGAAATACGACATACTGGCCAAATCCCACGAGATTCATAAACTCATGGACAAGGTAACAAAAAAATCAAGCGGAGGGCCGTGTTTTGTGTTCAAAAGTTATAAAATGTGCACAACTGCTTATCAAGCTTAGCAGTTTAGGATGCCAAGCTGTAGCAGCGTAGATACTAAACGCAAGTGGGCATAGAAATTCTGTTCAAACTGTAAATAAGATTTCTTGGCAATAGAACTGTAAAACTGTATATACATACTGTATAAATCACAGTTCTTTTTGTGCAACTAGCCCAAGAAGATAAATGGGAACCACAATCAGTTTGCAGAAGGCGCGCCTGCGGGATGGCGGTCAATGTTACTTATTTTTACTCAAAAGATTTACGTTTTATTGTTGTTATCCATCCCAGCATCCATCAACAATCGCTTATCCTCAGGAGGGTCGCAGCGGTCTGGAGGCCTATCCCAGAAGTAGAGCGTGTTAAGCTGTGAAACTAGCCATTATTATTATTATTATTATTATTATTATTATTATTATTATTAGTAGTAGTAGTAGTAGTAGTAGTAGTATTTTTATATGCATAAATCTGTTCATTTTAAGCACAATTTTTTCTGTGCTGTGGTTTACAAAATTCTGGGTGCTAAACTACATTAAATACAGATTAAGATTCTGCCCATTTATACATCTCTATATGAAAATTCACTCTTCAACATCAGCACGTAACCTTCAGGTTACAGCCACCACTTCACACTTTATCTATATGACGAATAATGAATAACTAAAGCAGTTAAAGTAAATCGAAGAAAGCGGGTTGGGATTGGAACCTGACTCGGTGAGAATTGCACCCCCCCCCCCGTGTTCGACAGATGCATGTTTTGGATGAACTGTCAATTTTGTCGGCGACAGGTGAGTTTACTCAGAGAACATGTGCATCGTTCGCTCCTCTTCTGGAAATCAAACCAAATTTATCAATGTGCCTGAACCCGGCTGGTCCTTCAGTTGGTTCTGGGCTCAGCTAGATAAGAGATCACTAACAGTTTAGAGAAGATATTCTCACTGGGGCCCAGTATATCCTCAATACTACAGTTCTGTTTGTCTGTTAACCCGACACGATCAACAGAGGCACAAAAACTCCGAAAAAGTTGCAAATCAGCGCAAATGAATAAAGCTGTGAGGAAAAAGGCACTTGGAGACTCAACACCCAAAACACAGCCTAATAAATTCCTCTTTTATAAGGGCATTCTTCTCTGGATGGTAATTTTATGCAATTCCAGGATGTCTGATTCACGTACCGTGAACCGCCGCGGACTATTAGCTCAGATATTTAAGGAAACAATTTAATAAAAAAAAAAGTTATTGCAATTCCCAGCCATTGAACGAGTTAAACGCACCTTAACATAAGGCTATTAATTGCTGGTAATAAGTTACTAATAGCTCAGTGTCTGACTAAGTGCCGTTATAAAAAAAGAAATTACTTTCCTTCTTCTAAATGGGATCCGAACCCTGCACTTAGGCAGCAGCTGCTGATAGTATATCAGCATCACTTTGTTTGTATAATTTTGCGACTGAGGAAAAGAGGTGATCTTTTCTGCCGATTGTTTTTAATGGATTGTAAAGTTATACAAGAATAAAACAATACCTGCCTTCAGTGTCAGGGAACGGTTAGTGTATTTATGCACTGTAATGGACCACAGGAACCTATTACTGTGTGAACAGTACGCACTTTCCTCTTCCATTAGCTCCCAGCAGCATATTTCATCCAAATGACCTGTTAAAACAGTTATTAAACTGGGTAATATAATCTGCAAATGATACTAAAATTGCATAATATATTCTTGATTTAGGATAAATTGCAGCCTCGCGTAGGGAAAGTTGTTTTGGCTGTGATTTTTAAAAAAAAAACTGTATTATCCTGAATTTGGTTAAATTGGAAAGTAATGCCGTTCTCTCGCTGTTGAACGGCACGTGTCAAAGGATGCTTTGCAGAAGTTGTGGTGTTTGGGTGGTTAAGAAGCTGGCCGCTGTTGCAGGTGAACCACTGGTGCGAGTCAGGGGTGTACCTGCTGGCCTCTCAGGCCGTGGACAAGTGCCAGTCCCAGGAGGGAGCGGAAGCCGCCCTGCAGGATATCGAGAGGTTCCTCGAGACAGCAAAGGAGCACCAGCTGAGCAGCCTCAAGGACCTCTACAACCAGTATGAGATTGTTCTCACGCCTGAGGTCAAGGTACGACTTCCAGGCTCTTCCGAACCATCCCTGGAAAATACTCATGTGATGTTCCTACCGGGCTGAGGGTTGTAACTTTTGGGCTTTGGCCCCAATCTTGGTCTAAAATAGACATCTATTTCTAAATTAAAAAAGATACACATACTTGCAATATATGACAAAAATTGCTTTAGATACAGATGTATACAAATCATGAAGAAGGGAAAATAAAATTTAAATGTATAAATAAAATGCTATTTAAATGTAATTATTTATGCCGACAGCTCTATGTACAGAAGAATGTATACGCGGAACTTTATACTTTAATGTCAGGCAAAAACAGACTGAAATATGTTATATGATATATATATATATATATATATATATATATATATATATATATATATATATATATATANNAAAAACAGACAGAAATATGTTATATTATATATATATATATATATATATATATATATATATATATATATATATATATATATATATGCTATTAACTGGATGTTTTATTTCGAAGGCACGAGGTGCCAGTGCATCATGCGTTGTTTGCTTAATAAGTACATTTTCAGATCATGTTCCAATAAAACTGTTTGTTAGTAAGAAAAGTTGTTTAATGACTTTTTTTCCCCAAGATTGCCTTTATATTTAGATTTTACTATTACGACTTGTGGCCCCACATTTTGGATGCCACTGGGTTCCGTGGCTCCGTATTGTCAGTCTCCGTGTAGTTTCCACAACCCCTCTGGCCTGTTCGCCTCTCACCCGCAGCTGTTGGATTTGCCTTGTTGCAGAGCAACGTGTTGAAGTCCCTGCAGAGACTGGAGGATGTGCAGGAGATGTTTGAGAAGAGGCACGTAAGCCTGAAGAAGCTGTCCGCCAAGCAGGCGAGACCTGTGCAGCCGGTGGCCCCCCGGCCTGAGTCGTCCCCGAAACGCTCTTCGCCCAAAGCTTCTCGGACAACTGGGCAAGGTCAGTCGCCAGGCCAGACCATCCTCTTCAGCCTTCCTCCTATGACTTGTGTCAAAAGAGTGATAGAGCACCAACCGACTCAATACAAACATCTCAGGCAGAAGGTTGGAGCACATTTGATCCTATTTAAACACTTCTTCATTTAGCTCGCACTCTTCTACGCGGAAGCCGCCTTGCAAAAATTCCTTTGGTAGTTTTTACTGGAGAGACGGAGGGCAGATAGATTGTTCTTTGAATGCTGTGTGGCAGCTCTAACCTCTACTCCACCTGCTGCTCCGTTACGTCAAACTTTTTGCTGAAAAAAAGGAGAATGAAACAGCATCCCAGACATCTCTGTCATGGATGAAAACCCACAGTCATGTTAAACTCACAATCCTATAGTTTCATTTACTGAGCTGGAATTTTGGTGGAATTTCCAAGGTATGTAAGACAGCAGCCATTTTGTTTTACTCAGCTGCTTATGTGAGAGCTGCCAATAAGTCGTCCTCTTCAAACACTGATGTATGTATCAAATACAAAGTGCGATAAATGATTATTGTGCACCGTTTGACTGTTATCCAAATATTCGGAAGGGTTTCGGAGAAACCCTTGATTTTCTGACCTCCTTGTGCTTAACACTCAGTTATTTTTCTCCTTTGTAGCTACTGGCAGCTAACAGCTTTCAGACAGAATGCAAAGAGCAGTTGCATTCTGAACTGTAACCTACACAGGGTTCAGCAATAAAAACTCCTTTTTCTTCCGCCGAAGATCACGCCTGACTTTCCGGATGGCTGTTTCGGATGCCATTCCTTCCTTGTCCTCACAGTTTCTCTCCTGCTTCAGGACCAAACCATCGTGGTCCAGAGAAAGGCAGCACCCCAAAACAACCCAGTGATGCCGACTTGACGAAAAAGAAAAATATTCGCAAATCCAAAGGCATTAAGGTAAAGCAGGTCATCGGATATGACATGTGAAAAAAGACTCGAATAGACCGAAAATACATTTCGTTACACCTCCATCCCTATGTGACAAAACCCATCGCCTTCTGTTTGTTTGTTTATTTTACTCATCCATTTTGGATATTTATTTATATGTCTTTTGCCAATGCCTGTCAGGGTCCATATTTCAAAATAAATGAGAAACACTTTGAAAGCAGAGCAATAATATGTTGTTTTCAGAAGTCACTAAAGCTTATTAAAGCCGCCAAAGGTGCCTTTGGAGGAATAATGTGATGTTCTGACGTTTGACGGCAGCCTGACCTCTGAGGATCTCAGTGGCTCGGTTGCAAATAACGTTTAAAAATATCAGGTGTAACAACGAACACTTGAGCAGGACAATATACAGTATATGAATGTTGAATATTTCAATCTATTATAAAGCTTTTAACAGGAATTTCTATTTGTTTCCCTGGTTTATAGAATATAGGGGAAATTGTGTATATTCCTTATTTTAATTTGTACATTGCTTTGCTTGACCTCCACGTGGTCGTTTCTCCTGAACAGCTGGTATTTTTCATTGTGTGCAACACCTTGTGTTAGATGGTTTGGCACCTAGATACACCCGGTGTGGCGAACCAGAAAGGTGGTTGCAGTTTGCAGTATTGATAATGAACACAGGACTAAATGAACAAACGAATGAAAAGGTAACAATAAAAGATAAGCTAAAAATAATGTTGTTATAAATATTTAAAATATGTTCCTGTTATCTTTACTGCTAGGTCAGGACAAGCACTTATCGGCAATGAATGAACGAATGTAAATTAAGCTGATATGACTAATTTTGTTATAAATGTAAAATGTGTAATATTAAATGTTATCTTTTGATATATAAGTTTAAAACTGGAGTGTTATCTCTGCATAAGAAGATTTTTATAAAATGTTCTTATTATTTTATTTTGGTGTTTAGAAAAAAAAAAAACATTATTTTTGCTTCCGGAAAAGAAACTGGCAATTCAATCCCCCCCGTCGAAAGGTGTGGTCAATCCCACTATGTGAGGGTACAACTGTGCCGTGTATTGAAACCTGGGAAAGGAAAGCGCATCGCAGACCGTTGTCTCTCCTGTTTTCAACATGAGCTCAGCAAAGGCCCGTTTGCTTGACTTGCCGTCTTCTCCGCCTGCCTCAGATTGAAGTCATGCATGAAGCGAGTCAAGGAGGCTCAAGCCACGTGCTGGTATCCAATGAGACCGAGGAAACCCTGTCAAGCCGGCGGAGGTGAGTGCGTCCCGCCGCCACGTCAGCACCGCGCTTTGCCTTATGTTTACCTTGCGTGAAAACACACTCCGGTGAGACTCGTGACACTTTACACACATTTAGACGGGTGAACCGTATTTGTCTTTTATGGGGTAGAATCGAGCCGTGTGCTTTGGCCGTCCGTTTCTGGAATTAATGATTATGTCTTTGTTGGTCTGTGTGATTTTGTCCATTATAGTGAACTTGTACGTCCATCAAGCTAGAATAGTATACGAGATGTTGGTTGCATGTCATCGAGTTTAAAATTCATATCAAGTGCAAATATTTCACTTTTATGTTAAATATTTCAGGTTTTGTACAAATTCTCACACTGTGATCACTGTCCAGTCCAGAATGATATCTTTTAAAGTCGACTATAAATAAAAAGTAAGGCAGAAAAATGTGACAGACGGAAACCTGGACTATGCTTCTACACCAGGTTTTTGAATGGAAACAAGGACCAGACTCATCCGCTTATATCCCTGTGGATGAAGAGGACCATTGATGGTGCTTTTCTGTGGGTTGGGTTTATATTTCTCAGTAACACTTTTTGAGTGTTTTTTTTTTTTAATTTAGTCTCTTTTTCTTTCTCCTTGAGCCACGAGATCTTTTCTCTGGCTCTGCTGTGAATTTCTTTTTGTCTATGAAATGGGTAAAGAAGCAACAGAGGCCATGGGTCCACTGACTGCCCAAGTCAAACACACCGCGGCGAGTCACGAGAACATTAGGTTTATCCTTAAGACTGCGTTGACCTGGGGCTGGTAAGCCATAGTGGAAGTTAACACGTATAATGTGGTAAAATGACCGGAATATCAAATTCCAATATCAGTACCAAACAAACAGCACAAGAATAAAAGTGGAATATATTTAATAGGCAGATATCAGATTTTCTCACTGGAGCACAGAGACTGTCACAACCTGGTGTGTTTCATTCAGTCCTTTTACTGCGCACACTTACCCGACAGATCGTGTTTTGAAGGAAAATGCACAAAGCATTAGATTTGTTGTCAAAATTGTGCAAATATTCAGCTGGGGACCTTTAATTTGGAAAGGCAAGTAAACACGGTCCGTAATTATGGAGAACCACAAGAAGATGATATACAGTACTGTGCCAAAGCCTTAGGGCACCTGTGGGGAAAAATGCTATAAAGCGAGGACGGTTCCAAAAATAATGCCATGAATACTTATTAATCAATAAACCTTCTAAAAAGTGCAGGAGACAAAAAACCCTCAATCAGATCAATATTTGGTGCGACCACCCTTTGCCTTTAAAACACCATCAATTCTCTTATGCAAACTTGCATGCAGTTTAAGGTAGAGGTTGGTAGGTTCTTCCAAACATTTTGAGGAACTGGCCACAGTTGATTGTCTCTGCATGTCCTCCCAGACTGACTCGATCATGTTGAGATGAGGGCTCTGTGGGGACCAGACCATCTGTAGCAGGATTCCTTCTTTTTGCTCAACATAGTTGTGTATGACTGAGATTGGGTGTTTGACGTCATTCTCAGACTGCAGAATGAATTTGGGACCAACCAGAAACCTCCCTGATGGTAGATAAGAATCTACCTGTACTTCTCAACACACATTCAAGTTGCATGCCTAACACTTTTGCACAGTACTGTACAAATTGATGCACTGGCACCTCTAGGTTGTGCGGTTGGGTGACAGTTTACTGTGAGGTAAACAGGGACACGAGTCCGTGGCTCCCACATGCTGCTGTAGTACCACTGAATAAGGTATTTGCCCTAAATTTTATCTTGCCCTGTAAGGCAGCTTGACCTTGTGGGTAGTATGGAAAATTATCAGTCAAATACTGATTTACATTTATGAAAAAGGAAATGTCTTGTGTGCCAAAGACTGGGCTCTGTGTGTGAAAATGAGTGTAAGCAAATACACACACCTGACCTGACCGTGCTTCCGTGGAAACCTGCCCCTGGAGAAAGGGGAAACTGCTAAAGTTTAACTAACTAACTCTACTGTGAAAGGTTTACCCACAATTCTTGTTCTTCACCTCCAAACACACTTCCGCTGTGTTACATCACCAGTCATGCAAGTTTATTGGGTCCGAAAGGAAAATGTAAAAGTCAGACAATGTATAAATACAGATTCACCACATTTCCACAAGAGCTACCGTACTTGTCTGTACCAGTGAGACCGGCCTTAACAACGGCAGAGTCCAGTGTGGAGCATTTAGGTAGGGCTACCTGGATTTAAGATCACTTAAGATCATTAAGATTACTTAAGGTTATTTGAGATACTTGAGATCAGGAATATATGTTATTACCGAGCATTAAAAAACCTAAGGGCGTGATGTAGTGATGTAATGCCTGGGCTGTTTGGATGTGGGTTTGAACCCAGTCCAGTGTGTGTGTGGGGTTTGCATCTTCTCCCTGATTTTGTGTGGGTTTCTTCCAGGTGCTTTGGTTTCCTTGAGCGATCCAAAAACACGTGTTTCAGGTTAAACACAGGTTTCTAGCCTAGTGCCCATTGCAGGGTAGGTTCTGGACCACTGCCACCCTGACCAGGACAAGCAGTTAAGGATAATGGATGGATGGGGAAACAAAGTACAAATTTATTAGCTTTACTTCTCGATCCAGGGTGGCGGGATTCTACGACACGATGGCTTCTCTGGTCTGAAAATGGTGCTATTTTTCTTTATTTTTCCCTGCTTTTTTGTACTGCTTGTGTCTTGTGTCTCACTGTGTTTAATCTATTGGTTTACACACTACCTGATAGGTATATTTTTCTTGTTTTTGCTTTTCTGGATTGAACTTCTCGTTGAACCAACTTATATACACCTGACGGGCGTCTTGTTCATGGGATGGTCTCCTGACTATTTGCTTCTTGAGTGCTTAGACCTTAAATATTGCTTTTCATATTTAGATTTGCATTTAAATAAATAAAATGAGTTAATCTTAGGCTTTAAAACCATAACATTGCATATCAATATGTATGATACTCAAAATATGAACCCGATGATACGCTCTGTGTATCAGGGCCAAAGGTAGATGTACACATTTTGCCTAATGTTTTTTCTAACCATACATCTAGTAATATTTAAACAAGATACAAACAAACCTCTTATGGCCATGTTTCGATTATTCTCTAGATACTGAAGAGTCTGCCATAAGAGATAAACTTTAAACAAGTTCATCTTTCTAGTCTTGGGGGTTAGTGCCTTCACTTTGCCATTTGGAGATCCTTCGTATGAATTGTCTCTCCTGCTGTAGGATCTGTGTACAAGGTATTAAATTATTCCGGTGAAATTACCCAGCTGATAAACAGATAAATAAGAGTAACCCTTACATTCATTCAATAAACAAACAACCTTTACAACAAGCACTTTGCGCTTTGCTCAATGCTTAAGAAGTAAATGTGCTCCTTCAGGGAGAAACAGTCAGATGTGTTGTTACGTATTTTTTTTTTGTCTGCGTGAAGGTGGCCCCCCTGCAAACGGCTCTGAAATGGAAGGTGATAAAACGACGTTTAAACGGCACTAAACAGCACAAATGCAGCACCGATGAAATATTAGCAGCATATTTTTGCTGTTTGTAGGGGGCCAGTTTCACGGTTTGAGTTAATATCTCCAAAATGGAGATACAGCGGCGATTTAAACAGCACAAACATAGCAGTAAACAAAGACCCCGGTTTCACGTCTGCTCCGTTTTAGGTGGGCTGAGTAACATCACAGGCAACGTAAACAATTGTTAATATCACCAAAATGGAGAGAGATGGAAAGGTGCTTTTTGTGGTACAAAACAGCACAAACGTAAGATTGAAAATAGACCCCAGCTCCTCCTGCCATCGTGTTGGGGGGGGGGGGCTCAGTGATGTCATAGCCTGGAAAAAGTAACTGCTTATATCTTAAAAAAAACAAATATGACACAAATTCTACTTTTTGGGGCACAAAATGGCACAAATGTAGCACTAACAAAGTATTAGGTTTTGTTTGTTTGTGCCATTTGTAGGGGGGCCAGTTTCACGCAGTTGTATTTTTTTCTAGTCACTGCGTTCAGTAATATTTGCCTTCAGGTGCTTCTTCCATAATTACTGTGATATTAAAATGCGATATTTAAATAGATATTATAAATATGTTGAGCAAGGTCTTTTGAGGGATTTCTTCAGTGATGCTAACTGTTTTAGTTACAAAGCATTTGCAATGTGTAGAAAATGAAATATATTCACTACGGGCACTAAAATGACTATTTAGTACATAATAAAATCTCATTTGTTAATTTATTGGATCCGTAAAAATGCCACCGAAATAAATAACACTTATCAAATCAGAGAAATAATATGAATGTGAATATGAATAAGGCAGGAGATTTAATGGCCTTTTGAGGTAACATTTTTATTACAGTAATCTTTGATGAATAAATCATTGTGGTGCGTGACTTAAACCTCAAAATAAATCGGATTTAAGTTAAAATAGCAAGTTACATTCACTTGTCTTTTGGTTTTTTTTGCGTTTGCTGTGAGTCCTCAGTTCTCAAGCCTTTAAGTAAAAAGCAAATGACTTTCTGTACTTTGCCGTCAATAGTTTGTGCTTCATTATTATGATAACTCATCCCCTTTACTGAAACCATTTGCAAAAGAATGAATGATTTCAGCTTTGAAAAAAGTAAAATAAACCTAAACTGTGTCTAGGATGTTCTCAGTTGTGACTGAATTGTGACTGAATTTAAACTGTAATATGTTTCATGTAAGTTATGTTGCCCTGAACTTGCAGTGGTTGCTAAAGAAATGCTGCTGAGCAGGGGTAGGTAGTGAATGGATTACAGAAGAGCACCACCTTCACAATGGTGCAGTACATGTTTTCTATGAATCCAGTGAATATATTTCTAATTCGGGGGCTAGTGGTTTCCTTCCAGAGCTCAACCATGTCGGACTCATGTCCGTGAGAGGTTAAAATCTTGTTATAAATGCAAGGGTGGTAAGGGGCCTTCCTTTCTCCTGAGAAGTAGGCGTGATCCTGTGGTGTCACGCCGATCATACTGGCACTGATGCCCATGACAACATCGTCAATGTAAAGCGTGGTGTTGAGGATCCTGCAGACTTTGTAGATCTTCTCGACTACATCCCCAGAGACAACATACCCTCCCCCTGGGGTATAGTCTGGATAGGAGAGCCACGGGTAAATCTCAAAAGGCACGTAGTACTTACTTTTTTTGAAACGGACAGGTGGCGCACCCCTGTGCACGTGGCCCACCCAGAAGTTCTGCACACCCCTGTGGTTCAGCTTCTGCAGGTAGCGCACAAGGTTGGGCACATGGATAAACATGTCATCATCAGCCGACATGAAAAACTGAGCCTGTGGGCAGTAGGTGTGTGCCCAGCTGAACTGCAGGATCAGCTTTATGGTGAGGTTGTGGAATGTGTCTGAGAAGTCCTGTTGGACCAGGTCCTGGAATAGATGGTTCTCTTGAATGAGCTTCTGCTGGATATGGGCCCGATTAAAATGGTGCACATGAACTCCCAAGGCAAACAATACCTTCACGCCCACACCCAACTCGTTCCAGATGTATGTCTCATTGCCCCAAGTGGAGCGGATAGTGTTCCTCCTGTCAGTGTTCTTTGGAGGCGACTTCACAAACAGGAGGAGCAGCACCTCTTGGTTTTGGCATTTGTGCTTAGGGTTGATCAAATAGGGGTACTTGTCGATGTCTTTGGCCTCCTCAGGGCTCAGAATTAAGTTTCCGTTTATGAAGCTGTAATCATTGATAAGGTAGCGGTATGAGAATGACCTCACATGACTCATGACCTGGTGGTCCACCTGCTCCCAGCTGACAGTCAGAATGGAGAAGATGACGGACAATATCATCAGTAGAAGGAACATTTTTCTTCTTCTTGCATTGATCGACATTCTGCAGGCTTCTTGTCCTACTCAAGTCCAAAAGCAGAAGATCCTGGCTGGAGTTTGGGCACGCTTTTCAGAAGAATAAAATAACTCGATTTGTCTGGATTCACTCATTTCAGCGCAAGAACAAACGTACGATTTTGTTTGATAGAACTATCGCTGTGAATTTGTTCCCCACGTCACACTTTTATCCCAAAATGCGCCAAATCCAAATCATCTCTTTTCAAAGCCATTTCCGCAGTGCCAGCGTGTTACACTCAAGGGATCATCGTCCTGGCTTCATGTTTTCTGGAGGTCAATGCTGATTTTTTTCAATCTGAAATGGTAACAATAAACAGTTTGTTTAAAATAAATTCAGACAAGCGAGGCAACTCAGCATACAGTTTTCTGTATGTTAGCTAATTTCATTTCCAGAAAACGGAGCTACAAGAACGTAGACAAATGAAATGGTATCAGTCTGAAGAAAGAGGAAAGTGAAGCGCAGGGTAAGAAAGTGTGTGATTTTATATGGTAATCTGGTGCACAATGTGGTTTTCCTTCAGTGTCGCTGGTTGCAAATGCTGTATGATCAGTAGCTTAAGTAGAGCTACTGCTTGTCTTCTCACAAACATTGAGATGTTCTGTTGACCCCGCCGACTGAAAGTTATGCAGTAGCAGACACAGTTTGGGACACCAAATTCAACTTTTGATGTTCATTTTATAAAATTTGTGAAATAAATGGTTTATACTGGTTAGTAACCGGTACCCAGGTGCCCAAGTCTTTTTATATGTAGTTAACATTTCAGTTATGCTACTACAAAAAAGTATGACAATATAAAGCAAATGTCCTATTGAAAAGTTACTAGACTGGACAACTCTCCACTGGTCACAGTTTAAAAATTTTACTAACACATGCAATGGTTGAAAACTCAGACCTGTAACATGTGGACTGGTGTTCCTACATGTCACGTTTATCATGTGACGCCAACTGTTAAATCAGAAAAACCCAAAGCATTGCCTACGAGCCAATATTGAAAGCATGATGACTTAAGTCTAGTCTTTGTACAGGACCTGAAAAACAAACCTGACTTAATTATGTATTTCACCACATACAAAACTCTCAGAAGTACAGAGTTAATGGTTAAACTTCTCACCTGGACACAGTTTTATCCCAGCTGAGGAGAAAACACGGCAACTCGTGGCTTTCCCTCACGGGTCTGGAGAGCACTGCAGGTCTTTAGGAGGAGATGCAGCTGGAAGTGGAGGGAGGCATGGACTGCTGGCGGTGCTACTGAAGTCAGTCACCTGCGCTGTATGTTTTGCATGTGACTAGGAAAGGAAGAACCCTGGACTCCACTTACCTGTGTACTCAGCCACTCTCAAAACATCCGTGTAGTTTAATATTTATTTCGCAGGCGGAGCTGCAAACAGTGCTGGGAAAAGATTACTAGCAGTCACTTTGGAATTTGTGTCATCTGAATCTCATGAGCAGATGCAGCTGCAACATAATGCAGTGTATTCAGGACCCCGAGTGATCGCATTAGACCAGAAGGAGAATTTAACCCGTGGACCTCTTTTGTTTGGCAGAACATTCACTGGGCGCCTGTATGATCATAGAATAGTTACCGTGGATCATTGTCGTACGTGACTGTGAAGTCTGAGCTCGTGTGTCTCTGTCCTCTTGGAAGAAGAATCAGGCTGCTTCAATAATATCTTTTTTTTCCAGAGTTTTCTGGTACGGTTGCTTTACCCAAAGCAAATTTAGATAATTCATGCAGCTGTCTAACGGTTCGTATTTGATACCTTGTGGATACACAGACACACAATGCATTCTTGTGCTTTTCTCAGCAGGTGTATCTGTAGCGCTCCTCCTCGGAGGTGAAGCAGCAGTCTCCTGAAAGCCTTGTGCCTCTGTGCCATTATTATGTGCTGCGCTAGTTCCCGGCATCAAAAAGCGTGTGGAGCGCAAAGAAATACTTTGCACCGAGTCACATCTTTGTGTGTGACAAGGCAGAAGATGTTGTGCTGTAGGGTCTGTGGGAATCAGATCTGCTTCATGAGCTCTTCTTGAGGAATATTGTCTCTGAGAGGACAGTGAAGGAAGGCCTCCTTATTTACAGGCCTTTTTTTTTCAAATGAAGGAAAGTGTGAGCAGATACCAACTGTACCAGCAGGTAATAACATGCCTTCTCCCCACCTTAGCAAGGCTTTGAGCAGCTTTATGGAACAATAAAATGTGACAATAGATCAAGCAGCACTCAGCAGCCTGATGGGCGTTTGATGGCACATTAAAATCGAGACCTCAAATCTCATAGCAATTTGGACATTAAATGGCTCATTAAAGACAAGAAATGTTAGCTTTGCTCCCATTATAACCGTCGTTTTGTTTAATTCCCCATGAGCCTACATTCAGCAATATGGTGAGCCATGTTGTCGACGTCGCAACAAACTATTAACTTTGTTTTTAAGCCGTTTTCCAAAGTTGGCTTTCACCGGTAGCGCTGCGCTGTCGGTTGTACGATGCCAGTCAAAAGTTTGAGCGCAGCCGTGATACCGGCTAGCACATGGGATGAACTGGAGAGAAGAGAAAAAGCGAAGCGGTTAAGGGTCCTCCGTGTTTGGGGACTGTTGCAGAACGGCCTGCGGGAGATGTTTTCGGCCTCGGATTGTTTTAACTGAAGGACTCGTGACAAATAACTTCCAGCAAGGGCACGCAAACTTTCGACCGGTCCTGTGTTTGCTTCCATTCGTAAATCTCAGTAGAAACCCACCTGAGCAACGTGTTCATCTGTCCGACACTTTGCGTTGCAGACACATCATGAACGAGCTGATCGAAACAGAACGACTGTATGTCGAAGAGTTGCAAAGTATTATTGAGGTAAGTCGCGCTAATGTATGCGTACGATTATAACACACATCCAGTGTTGGAACAACCGGCCATACAACGTGAACTGATTTCTGGTCTTGACTGGTCCAAGATATCGGTCAATGTTCTCTATATATGCTTACAAAATATGAACCGTGCACAAGTTTCTGTTAAAAACGAGAACACGGATTTTAGCTAGAATTCTTAGTTGTTTTGCATAAACATATTTAGAGAGGACAGTGTTATCTGGTGATCTCCATTTATAGAAATACCAGCAAATGGTTCATGAATGCGATGTGCACTTCAGCCACTCTTATACCGATAAGCAAATAAGCGTCAAAGTGTTACTGATCGCATTTCGGCTGTTTCCCACAGGGCTATGCCGCTGAGCTCGACAATTCGGAGCTGTCCCACCTGGTCCCAGCAGCCCTGCAGGACAAAAAAGACGTGCTTTTCGGAAATCTGCCAGAAATTTACGAGTTCCACAACAGGTGAGGGAGAAACTCTGTGAAACCCATTATTCCTGTAGTGCGTTTCCAGCCTTTCTTTCATCCTCATGCCTGGCGCGTGTCAAGAGAAACACTGCAAACAGCTAAGCTTTATGAATATAAATCCGCAACCCAGGCGCCCACGCAATGGCAGAAATTTAGCAAACCACGTGGCCCACAAATCAACAATGGGGTGAGGAGCGAAGCAAAGGAACATCTGTGGATCATGTCATGTGGAAATTCTTCAGTAGCAAATGTTTCCCTGATTGAACAAGCAGGGAGGAGAAAAAAAACTCATTCTGGGTTCTTCTACCCATGTTTTGCATTGAAGTAAAATGTCCAAGTGGGCTGGTTTTGGAGTTGTTTCCTTGAACACAGCAGGCTGTCGGACTAGTAGAAACCAAAAGTTGTGTCCACCAAAGCATGGATGGTGGCAAAGCCTGAAACACTGCTATGCACACAGTGATAGGGCCTGGTTTTCCTCCATGGGTACAGATGTGGGAGAATTTTGTCAAGCCACACTTTTCTAATCCTACTTTACTTTTACGACACAGCCAAAAGTTTCACACAGCTTACACGCATGGATGGACAGGAATCAAAATGGAGATTCAACCTTTACGGTTGTGAGAGCTCTTTTTATAAGTTGATAAACTGTGACACACCTAGTAGCAAACCAGACCAATGAGCATCACGTTCCGTTTAGACTGACCAGTAGAGACAGGGATGTGTGAAGGTGGAACCACCCACTGTTCCTCAACTTCTTGGTGGGAATCTCCGACAAAGGGTCACGGGGTCATATTCATAGAGAGGGTCAGGAATTAGAAGTATTATAACAAGCCATACGAAGGAGAAATTTCACAAGGATCTGTGGAAAGATGTCCAACACCCCCATAGCAAATGAAAAAGGATCATTCAGCTGAAACAGATATAAAGCAGTTATTTAATAAAAATCATTCTCTTACACAGACACAGCATTTAATGTAACACACACACACACTGTGTAATTTAGAGTCACCAGTTATAACACATGTCTTTGGACTGTGGGAGGTAACCCTTGCAAGCATAGGGAGAACATGCGAACTCCACGCACAATGAGCCAGATTCAAACCCATGTCCAAACCCGCAGCCCAAGTCTTGCAAGGCACCAGTGCTCCTTGCTGAGCCACCACGACGGGTTCAACATCTAGGGTAACACTATGTTGCACAGATTGATAGCTGCTAAATAAACACTGTTAAATGTTAAAATCACTTAAAAAGTTAGTAACTAAAAAAAGAATATAATTACTTTGTTAGATGTTATTTGCAGTTGTTTATCCCCTCACTGCTTGTGGGGACAAGAGAAAGATGCCCTGCAGGCGTCAAACTACGGAGACGGCAGATCTACACTGTTTCTGCTGCAGCTGAAACATTTCTCATTTCTCATACTAATTTGGAATCATCTCATGTTTACCTCAGAAAGCTGATAAATGTGCCCACACTTATCCATCTTTTGCCTTTTTAAAAAAAAAAATAAATAAAGCAGCTTTTTGTTTCCCGTTTGTTTTCCAGGACCTTTCTGAAAGAACTTGACAACTGTGCAGAGAACCCAGAGTTAGTGGGAATGTGTTTTCTGAAAAGGGTGAGTGAAGCAAATGCAGGGATGAGAGGCGTCGCCACGAGTCAGGGACGGGAAAGAACCCGAGGGCTGTGTTTCTGTTGTCTGATCCAGAAAGAAGACCTGCAGATCTACGAGAAGTACTGCCAGAACAAACCGCGCTCCGAAGCCCTGTGGAGACAGTGCGGAGACAGCGCTTTCTTCCAGGTGACCGTCGCAGGTCCTCGTGCCTCACAGCCGCCATTGCGGTGGTGTCGGTGTATTCAGGCCATTGAGATAATAATGGCAAAATGCATCTCCATTTATTTGGTGCTTTTCTCCAAGTAACTTTATAAAGTTAAGCTACTTTAAGTGTCTACAAGTACTGTGGTCAGAGAAACTACAGCAAGAGGTGTGATTCAAACCTAGGTCCTTTGAGTGCAAGACAGTGGCTTTAACCCAGGGGTTTCCATCCTTTTTCGGCTGAGGGTTGCAATCACTACTGTGAAAAGGGCCACGTGTAAAAATCATGGTAAGAGACATACCGAATCATAAATGGCTAAACTGAAAAAAATTATTCATTTTATTGTATTTTATTTAGATGAGGTGTGGTTTGAAATATCTGTCTTAACTCTAACAGTATTGTGATGTTATTCAGCAGAACTTGTAGCATATGTAGTAGGTATGTTATGTATTAACATCGCAAAGCGTGGCGCGACTCGCGCGACTCACGCGAGGAGGTGGGCCGCACGATGGACCCCTCTGCTTTAAACGCTACTTGAAGCCCATAAAATGTTAATTCACATTTATGTTGCCGTCACATGGCCACCAGCTCCTGCTCGGTCACTGCAGCAAACAGGAATAAACCTCCACCACAGTGTTTTCTCAAACTGCTCTCCTCCTCAGCTCCTCCTCAGCTGCCTGTCACATAAAGATAAAAAGTGAAACTTGGATGTATATTCTCACTTGGCAGGAGTGCCAGAAGAAGCTAGATCACAAGCTTTCACTGGACGCGTATTTGCTGAAGCCCGTGCAGAGGATCACCAAGTACCAGTTGCTCCTGAAGGCAAGTATGAGGCCCCAGCAGAAGCCACTGTTTGCCTTACACACACCTTTGTTGCCGTGTCCTCCTTCACCAGGATGTTATCGGTTTCATATATCCTACTGTGTTCAACTGTACAAACAAATTGTCTGTTTTTTTGTTGAGGAGCACTTTTAAAAAAAGATGAGCTTCGGATACGGGCTGGCTAAACTTCACAACTAATTCAACTGAGTATATATCAGTATTCAGTCATCGCCACCCCCCGGGGTTCTTTTTATTTAGCCCTTTGATAATACTTACAAAAATTCTAAAAATTTTTCCAAATTTTTTTTGGAATTTTATTATTGATATCAATAAAGTTAACTATTTTCTGTGTTTATTCACTCTTATGAAAGGTGCAACTAACCTATTTTGTATCGTTGCACAGTTTTCAAGCCCAGTTTATGCAATATGCTGTATTAAGGACTTTTTATATACATTTTGCCACTAACTCACCTCTGTGGCTCTTTTTTGTTGGATACTTTCCACCTCGATTTATCCATCACATATCAGGAACGCTACGCCAGTGTATGGCAGTTGACAAAATCTAACATACCTTGCTCAGTTATCTAAGTGTTACACTCACTCTTTCTTTCATATAAAGAGAACTGAGAGTCTAGTTTTTCAGTCATTGGGGAACAATTGCAGTTTTATGCCTGTGGTTTTGAACTATGCTGTAAAACTGGCTGCGAATAAAACCTGGGGGAAAATATAAGTGACGTACATTAGGTGGCATCAAGCCCTCAGATCACCGGATCAGTCCAGGACAATTCGCCTTGTTCAATGTTTTTGCTGTGTTGGTTTGTTAAGCACCAAAATAAAAAAGCAGCAAAACATCCGATTTTTTTTTCCCAAAAGAGTACTACTGGTTGTCTTACTATATTACTATTTGCTGTCAACAGAAAAGCAGCCAGCTGTGTAAAAATAATTCGGTGAGGAAAAACTCACTTGTGGGTGGTGGATGGAAAAAAACCCAAAAAAACAGGTAGTGTCTGTTTGTTCTTTATGCACAGCAGCACTTTTCAAGCCACAGCGGTACTTCTCACCCTAAGTGAGGTTTTGCATAGTTCAGTCAGAGCTAAAAAAAGCCACTTAAGTGTTTTTGAAAATGTATAGTTTGGTCTTTGAAATAAGGCTTGGATACGTGCAGAGCATATATCACACAGTCGGGCTGCTTTATGGCCAAAAGTTTAAAGGCTATACAGTTTGGTGAGGTGTAATTTTATTACTATCTGCAAGTCTCTACAGCCAGTGTGTCCATCAGATCCACAAGTTCACGTTCGTTTTTAACCTTCTCATAGGATCAAACGCAGCATAGACGGGCACCTCCTATGAACGCAGCCATTTTAAGGTCCTGCTCCCCATAATACTCGCAATGTGTTCCTAACTGGAAAAGAACGGAGTCAGTAACTTATGTGTAAGCATCTACGCCCCAAACACGACGTATACACCAGACTGTTTTTTGTTTTCTGTGCTGAGTTACTGTATCAGTCTGGGACTGTTTACTAGGTTATCTGTTTAGACTACCTGCAGTTATGGTTTGGTTCCAAAGTCTAATGCTCTGTTTTTAGTAACCTGATGCTGTGTACAGTTCTATAGCTGTAAGAAAGTGTGTGTTCCACGTAAATAACGTAAATAAAGTGACGTTGAGGTTCATTCGTGACTATTTATACAGTTCCTTAACTCCGATATTTAAATCAAATCACAGCTTTAATAACACGAACGCCCTTGCTGTAAGGTGAACGAAGCGTTAATCTCACGATCGAGACGCAAGGCGGTTTTTTATTTTTCCCCGTTTAAAACAATGCCAAAGAGGGACGTGGTATCTGAAAAATTCGGCGTCCGTCGTGTTTTCAGGGACAAATTCGATGCGGATACTGAGGGATTACTGTGCTTTAATCATTAGCGTGTTGTTGTTAACTGGGAGTATCTGATGTTCTGTGCCAACCTTGTGACTCACACTGTTCCTCCTCACACTGCCTTGCAGCAGATACATAAACAGCTAATACATACACAGCGAATTTTAATGTCTGCCTTGTCACGTTTCCAAGCCAGCCTAGGCGACAGACACGAGGCCCATTGAACCAGCAACGGAGATTAAGTTCTGAGCTGTCACTGCTAACAAATGTGGCCCCCAAGATCTGGTACCACAACTATACTGTGGCAAAGAATTGCCCTCTGCAGCAGTCGCATTGTCTGCTTGCTATCATGGGTAATACTTGTGTAGGATGAACTGGACCAAAGGCTAAAAAAAGGTCGTTTCTTCAAAGTGTACTCAAACTTTTGAGCAGTACTTTATACTAATACATAAAGAGGCGATTACTGATACAATAATGGGTTATTGTGACATAATGTACGTATTAAGCAATATTACCCAGTATAGTTTCTCTTGTTATTGTATGTTTAGCTAACTTAGGCAATTTAGGCAGGTTTACTGGACATTGCTGATACCTGTGATACCTGATACGCTGCGTGGGTAGAAGCACTGTATAAAAATGAACGGAATTGAACTGAATATGGTCTAAAATAAACAACAAACAAATTATAATTTGTCCCTATAATTGATTTCTACACCACATTTGCATTTACTATTATTAATTTACCAGACACTTTTCTCACCTTTGAGGATGTTCAGAGGGATTCTGGGTGGAAAGGAGATAGAGTACATGGGTGAGGAGGCCTTGTGAACTTTTCTTAAGGATGGTTATACAGTCCTGTGCAAAAGTCTTAGGCACCTGTGGAAAAAATGCTATAAAGTGAGGATGGTTCCAGAAATAATGCCACGAATACTTATTAATCGATAAACCTTCCAGGATAAGACTGTTCATAACCCGTAAAATACAATTGAATTCAACATCGAATGCTTTATTTTACAGTTTCTTTGAATTGTTAACTCACTGAAACTGGACCTCTGAAAACCACCCTCCACACGTTAATATTCACTGCTTGGAATAATTTTTTTGCAAACCTCTGAACACCAGCTTTGACAAAAAGCACCGGTAGTTCCATATTGAAGCATGGTTCTTCTACAGTACTGTGCAAAAGTCTTAGGGCACCTGTGGGGAAAAATGCTATAAAGGGAGGACGGTTCCAAAAATAATGCCATGAATACTTATTAATCAATAAACCTTCTAAAAAGTGCAGTAGACAAAAAAAACCTCCATCAGATCAATATTTGGTGGGACCACCCTTTGCCTTTAAAACACCATCAATTCTCTTATGCAAACTTGCATGCAGTTTAAGGTAGAGGTTGGTAGGTTCTTCCAAACTGGCCACAGTTCTTCTGCACACTTTGACTGTCTCTGCATGTCCTCCCAGACTGACTTGATCATGTTGAGATGAGGGCTCTGTGGGGACCATACCGTCTGTTGCAGGATTCCTTCTTTTTGCTCAACATAGTTGTGTATGACTGAGGTTGGGTGTTTGAGGTCATTCTCAGGCTGCACAATGAATTTGGGACCAACCAGAAACCCCCCTGATGGTAGATAAGAATCTACCTGTAGTTCTCAACACACATCCAAGTTGCATGCCTAAGACTTTTGTACAGTACTGTACATGTATGTAAAAGGGTTGTCTGCCTCTGTGTCCTCTCTCCAGGAGATGCTCAAATGCAGCAAGAACTCCGAAGGCACGGCCGAGCTCGAGGAGGCCTTGGCCACAGTGCTGGACATAATAAAGTCTGTCAATGACTCCATGCACCAAATTGCCATCACAGGCTTTGAGGTCAGTTCTGACATGTTCTTCTGCAAAGTAGTCCTTCAAGTATCAGGCTAGGCCAGCGTAACACAGTCCTGCGGGAAAAGTGGTTGACCGCAAGATGTGTAATGAAAGATAAGCACGGAGGTTTTGTTTCAGTATCGCCGCTCTTGTTTGCTCCCAGGGGAACCTCTATGAGCTGGGCAAGCTGCTGATGCAGGGCTCCTTCAACGTGTGGACAGAACACAAGAAGGGCCACAGCAAGGTGAAGGACCTGGCTCGCTTCAAACCCATGCAGAGACACCTCTTCCTCTACAGCAAGATGCTGCTTTTTTGCAAGAAGCGTGAGGAGACCTCAGATGGCCATGAGAAATCACCCTCCTACAGTTTCAAGCACTCTCTGAAGGTACAGCTGTCAGTCCGTGAGCACGTCTGTCTGTCTGCCTGTCTGTCTTTTTTGAGATGACTCAAATTGAAAGCATGAGGAATGCAGAATAATGTCACAAGAATCCACTCTTCACCCACTGATGTCAGATTTATTCCACGGTGGCATTAACGCATGTTCTTGCTCCAACACTGGCTGATAAACATTATTATTCTCCTATAGCTGCACTGTTATAAGATACTGGCAGCTCGGTTGCTTGTGGTATCTGGTTAAAAATGCAGGAATGATAAATATGGGGGATTAAAAATGGTGGACACTGTTTATTTTGAAAACATTCGCAACGATTTGGGAAACTTCAAAATGTTATGTGTTTATTTGTTGTTACTCTGACTTGGACATGTGGCTGACAGTGGTGAATATTCAGCGGATGATTGAAATTGCGCAGTTTGCTGGGGTGATGAAATACTTACCTTTATGCTTTCTGAAGTCAATTTCCTTTTTAGCTGAAACCATTTTTAAAGGCGACGACTCACTCAGTCACTTAAACTCAGTAACTGCACGTCATGGTCCAAATGTGTACGAATACTAAACCTCATCATCCTTATTTACCCATTTACACACCGGGGTAAATTTTACCGTCTCGGTTTAGGGAAAGCACCTTGATCAAGGGCATTACAGCAAGACAGGGACCCGACTGTGGCTCCTGTGAGTGGAAAGTGGTGCTTCTGCACTTCTGCACCACCTACTGAGCCCTTTCAGATATACTGTAAAACCAGCTGAAATTTTCCACGTGGACATTCGATTTAATTGTGCCTGTTTCACTGTGTGAACGCAATCTTTATTCGAAGTAAAACTCCTGCGCTAAAAATTCAAAATACTGCACAATGCAGGCTACATGTAATAACAATGATGTCATAAAAACAACAAAATTCTGACGTATAAACTCATGACATATGTAGGAGACAGTTTGGTCTCCGGGATGAGACCAAATCTCGCAAAACTGTGGAATGTATTTGAATTCGAACCTCGAATTACTGTCCAGCTACAGTACCTGCTTGAAGGAGTACTTTGGCCGGGGCTGAACAGACGGTGGCCGACCCCATGCCAGTCTGCTTCTGTACACATCTGTCACAGTTCACGCCAACGGAAGCTCTTCCCCCACCAAGCTGAAACAGGCATAAAAGCTCCAGTTACAATGGGAAACATTTGAATTGGTGCCGGAAGAGAACTTTGCTTTGCTTGCTGCGTTTTGCTGAACGGGACAAATTCAGCTGTCACTAAAACACGGCATCAGCAAGCAGTTCAAAATTAGTCTGAAGACACGTTTCCCACAGTGTCTATGCAAAACTTTCAGAAGCAAAATGCTGAAAATGACATTTGTGACGCAAGAAAACCAGCGCTGTATTTAAGAAAAAAATATAAAATTAACACTGTTAGTAGCTACACTAGTAGCAGCTATGTAACTAATATATGTTCATGAAATATGTGCATGTAGGTTTATTATGTTATTATATGTGCCTGTATAGTTATTGAATAAATACACTATATGCTGTATACATACACACATTTATATTATCTATGTAGTACATATGTTTACATTTACAATGTGTTCACTATTTACTTTCTATGTTAAAAGAGTGTGTACAATATGTTTGTGTTTATACTATGTGCAAAAACACACAAATGCTGGAAGAGATTAGTATTTTGAATCACTCTGATAACTTGGAATATTTCAACTGTAATATTAAATATTAAAAATGAAAAGACACCGTTATAAATATACCCCTCTAAGAATGCTAATCTAAAATAAATATATAAAGGTGTTTGTTCAGGTTTCTTCCATCTTTAAATTGAAATTGTCAAAACTAATCCAGTGATTTAAGTCAACAAATCCATGATTTTTTTTTATAGTTAAAAGCTACTTAACTGAACATGAGTAAAGAAAAAATGCAAAATTAATAATGAGTTTTTTGATTCGAACGTCATTGCAGTATGTTTGTGAATCACAGGATTCACGACCCATGAGGACCAAGGTAACCTACTGCAGATTAAGTTAGGAGGCGGTAAACTATTATTGTAACCCCAGTTCATGTGGTCTCTCCTTTTTTTTTACTCCAGATGAGTGCTGTTGGTATTACTGAAAATGTCAAAGGAGACATAAAGAAATTCGAGGTGTGGTACAACGGGAGAGAAGAAGTCTATATTATCCAGGTTAGCAGTTCTCGGAGGAGATGCGCCTGGTTAACCCCACTCTACAACAAGAACTCCTACACAAAAAAGCAGCGGATGAGTTCCTGGTTTCCATCCGTATTCCTGTTCCTTCTTTATTTTGCCATTTGTCACCCTCGAGCCTCTTTCCTTACGCTCTGATGCTGGCTTTGGCCATGGTGGGGCAGTGTGAACCCACGAGACGGAGGAGCTGCTGCCCAACCGTTGCTGTTGGCCCTGAGCCCCTCTCTGTGTCTGACTGCAGGCCTCCTCCGTGGATGTCAAGAACATGTGGGTGTCAGAGATCAGGAAGGTGCTGACGGGGCAGCTGGAGGCCTGCAGAGGTACGGCAGCAGACGTGACCCCCGTGCGTTTTTTCAAATTTGTGTCGCCAACAGTAAAACAACTGTTGTTATAAAATCACACACAAACACCATCTATACGTGGAGGGCCAGTGTGAGGCTTTTTGGTGCCATCGAGACAAGAATCAGTCTGACACCCCCCCCCCCATTCCCCCTTACACTTTTATCTCTACGCTAGCGGGGTTTACACACCTATATGACAATTATTTTAAATGTACAGGGCAATTCAAAAAGGACTGAACACTTTCATAAAGGTTCCTATCATACGAACATGTAGCATATTAAGGATTTATACAATTATAAAAAACTGACAGCTATTTTACAAATAGATTTAGACTGCATGTTCATAACCATCCATCCATCTGTCCATCCACTCATCTATAATTGAATTTATAAATAAATAGCAGCTTTTATTTGATGATTTATAGTTATTACTAAATTATTAAATATAAATTATTATCCATGTTTTACCACAGTGTTTCCAGTGTCTGTTTGTATACCTACCTGCATATCTATCTATCTATCTATCTATCTAGATATCTATCTATCTATCTATCTATCTATCTATCTATCTCATCATTTAGTTTTTATTATTTGTTGTATCACTTGCACTCAGTTGCTTATTTAGTTGAAAAATCTCAATAAAGACGAGAACTATATGTCAGTCTTTCTCTCCATCTGTATGTCCATCAGAATAGTTTGTTTCTGTGAGTTCTCTGCTGATGCTTTTATCCAAACAGAGTTCAGACAAATTCTTTTCCCCCAGCTGGACACGTACATGTACTGACACACCGCCGCACCCCCAGGCTATTTACCGCTCTCATGGGTACAACAGCAGTTCCCCTCCAGAGATCAGAGCCGTTTCTCACAGCTGCAGTTTGTTAATCGTAGAGTTAAGTGCAGGTCAGAGGTGCACTGATGCGCTGGGTCCACCTGATCTACTCTCCATCCCCGGTCTGTTGCCATAGAAGCGCCCAGGTGAACAGCATCAATAGCGCCATCTGCTGAAGTATCTGGCTGCAGGCAGAGGGATGGTGTGCGCTCTGGTATTCTTGCAGTGAAGGTCACCTTTTTGTCAGGTGTCGCAGTTTTAACTCCGAAATCTTGATGTGTTGAAATGTTGAAAACTGAGGACATTTCAGCCATTGTTATGCTGTGAAGCTGTCAGCTCCTTACTATTTTGCAAACTGAACTTATAACTGATGGTCCTTGAATTGAAACTTGAACTAAACCTGTTAATTTTTCCTTCTTTAATGGACTCCTGGTTATCGGGGAAAATACAAACGAAAAATAACAGCTCTCAGTTTGTGCTGAAATCTGATATATCCCGTTTTTAATCATTTGTGAAACGTGAAAATAAACAGAGGGGGAAGCAGGTGGTGTAGTGGTCAGGGGTATGACCCCACAAGATCCTGAGTGTCAAAAGCATTTTCCTGCTCTTATACCTTTGGTTCAAGTACTGCGCATGAATTGATATGGTTGAAATAACCAGCTATATAAATGAGGAAATAATTATAAGCAACCTAATATACAGACATAAAACTGTACTCCAGCTAAAACAAAAAATACCTCCACAAAAAATTTGTCTAAATATTTCACCCAAATAAATATGTACACAAATACTCTCATAAAATGAACTATATATATGAATTATATATTCATATAATTATCAGTCATTAAATGAACTTTACATCCATACTGCCTTAAATGAGCAAATGCATCCTCTCTATTTTCCTGTGCTTCGTTTCGTCCGTTTTCCTTACTCCCCACGATAGAAGCCCTGCTTGCTGTCAAAACAAGGAACATAACACGCGATGCCAATGCTAAGGTTGGCATCCGAATGAAAAAGACCTCTTTCTCTTAACTGGAACTTCTCCTGTTCCAACAAACCTGTTTTCCTTCTGTTCTCAGAGGCCAGCCAGCTGCACCAAAGGATCACTGAAAATGTTTACCACGCTCCCATGAACATGTCCAACACCAGGTACAGTGCTTCGTTGTCATTCACAGTTGTCCCTAGCAATTGCAGGGCCCAGTATGGTCCATTTTTGTTGGGTCTCTTGCACTTAGGGTTACTTCAAATTAGGTTTCAGGGCTTACACACTATTATACACTTGTTCATAACCTCACAAACACAACGTGGTCAAAAGTGAGAAAGTGAGAGCCCCTATACCTCTTAGCCACCTTCTAATAGAGTTTTACTGCCTAGTGGCAGAAAACGGAATTGCAAGCAATGTTTTCTCTGCAACAGAGAAATTGAAAAAAATGTCCATTAAGAAAACAGAATGGCAAAGAAAATGCAAAAAAAAAAAAAATTTAAGAAATAAACTCTAAAATGTCAGTTCCTTCACAAATTTGTAACTCAGATGTTCGTAACACAAGGTATGCTATTACATCGTATTCAACACAAAACATTTTTATTTGCTTATAGTATGACAGTAACTATACTTTTATTGCAGCCTTTCTTGCTTTCTGTTCAGCAAAATCTTTCAAAACTTTGTTAAAATGTAAGGCCATTAATTAGTACAAGACATTGATTAGTACATTGTACACGACAAGATTATTTTTCATACGAGAGCCATCTTAATCTATATTTTAATCTGCGTTGTTCTCGCAGCCGGATATTAGAGCAATACATTGTTTGTGGTAACTTAATTATACTTTTTGCTCTCTGCCTGTCCGCTCACGTCCCAGCCTCTCCTCTTAAAATTACTTATATTTCAAATCTGGAGTTGAAACCTTAGTGTTTTCATTGGTCTCCTTTAGGGCAAATACTTTGAATTGGCCTAAGGCCAGCTCTGTTCCCATTATACAATATATACCAAAAATTACACATTCTGTTAGTGATGTTTTGTCATGACTGGTTGAACTTCATTGTCAATTTTTCAGGATTATGAGGAAAACAGCCCTGAAGCAGTCAGATTTATCCAGCCTGGAGACTACGTCTAAAAGGAGCAACCCAAGTCCGACTATGAGACAGAAGCGAGGTAAATCATCCTAAAATCGCCGCGTGTCAACCTGCCACCAAAGGTTGCGATACTTTAGTCCTGATATAAACAGTTCACTGGAGACATGACTCTGTTAACATGAATCCTGCTGGAATTTTCTCCTGGAAGTGATTTTGCTATCATGTGTCCAGCAACCGTATCTCCAGCTGCCCCATAGCCTCGGGTGTGCGTTTCCGTCCGAGTGTCCCCATTCACACTCCTGCAGCAGATGGCGGAGCGACAGGTTTTACAATTTGGGTGACAAGTTACAGGGCAATTATTAGGTGATGAGTCCAGTTTTCCATAGAGTGGAGCAGGCTGGTCGGCTCGCTTGCTAATGAACATTGTGTGTGACTGATAACTTCAGCCTTGTGGACAACAAAGCTTTTGCAGGTTTGTCGGAATTTCTTCTCCCGTTCAGCATTCAAAACCTCTGCGATTTGGCAGAACGGCCTTTGTAATGACTTCAGTCATCGTAATGGGTAGCGAATACTCGGCAGGTATCGCAGAAGTCAGGGCTGTTGCTGCACAGTTGTAAGGTTCTGGGTGTGAATCCCTCCCCTTGAACATGGTATTTTGAATTGATACAGTAAAAGTTACCCACCTACAGTACTGTGCAAAAGTCTTAGCNTGTCAGTCCCAGCTGTTCTAAAGACTATATTCAACTACAGTAAGGTTATAAAATCAGTCTATGTACAGTACTGTGCAAAAGTCTCAGGCAGCTGTGGGAAAAATGCTATAAAGGGAGGATGGTTCCTAAAATAATGCCATGAATACTTATTAATCAATAAACCTTCTAAAAAGTGCAGTAGACAAAAAAAACCTCCATCAGATCAATATTTGGTGGGACCACCCTTTGCCTTTAAAACACCATCAATTCTCTTATGCAAACTTGCATGCAGTTTAAGGTAGAGGTTGGTAGGTCCTTCTAAACTGGCCACAGGTCGTCTGCACGCTTTGACTGTCTCTGCATGTCCTCCCAGACTGACTTGATCATGTTGAGATGAGGGCTCTGTGGGGACCAGACCATCTGTTGCAGGATTCCTTCTTTTTGCTCAAGATAGTTGTGTATGACTGAGATTGGGTGTTTGAGGTCATTCTTGGGCTGCAGAATGAATTTGGAACCAACCAGAAACCTCCCTGATGGTAGATAAGAATCTACCTGTACTTCTCAACACACATTCAAGTTGCATGCCTAAGACGTTTGCACAGTACTGTATATGCAAAAAATTATAAGTAGAAAATTATAAGCATCTTCATAAGGATATTTGTAACTGTAGGCTGCCTTGGATAAGAGTGTTAGCTGTAATAAACAATAAAATATACTAAGTTCATTTGGTAATATTACACATCATAAAAGTTGTTTCATGTCTGTAGACTGGTTATTAATTTTGTGAATTACAAAATCAAAAGGCAGTTAAATAGCACTACAAGGACTGATATATTTAATCATAAATTTCAGCAGGTTCCTGTGGAGAACCATTCTGGTAAAAGCAAATACCCGAAGACTATAAAGAAAAACTTTCTTGTCATCACGCAAAATATAGGGGTGCTAGAAAGTTTGTGAAGCTTTCAGAATTTTCTGTTTGGCATAATTTGACCAAAAAAGTGATCAGATCTTCTTCTGTGTCATAAAAATAGGAAAAGAGGACCTATTAAAACAAATAACTCCACATGTTACACTTTTTCATTCATTTATTCATCAAAATGATCCAACATTAAGTGTCATTGTGTGTGACAAGTGTGTGAACCCCTCGGATTATGAGGACACTTACAGTCCGGAGTGTCGATCCGTGGGAAGACAGCCAAGTGTGAGTTTGGGTGGCCCTGCCCTGTTTGAAAAACATAAACCTGAGTCTTCACTACCGAAGTCTGGTCTTTACCGCACAGGTTTGTGCACATATACCAGGCCTCGATCAAAGGAGAGTTCTGAGGACCTCAGGAAAAGAGCTGTTGATGCTCATCAGGATGGAAAAGGATTTAAAGCAATTCCTAAATGCTTCGGGATTTGCTGTCAGGAAGATAGTATATAAATGGAGAAAACTGAACATCACTGTTACTCTCCCTAGGAGTTGTCATCCAATAAAAATCACTCCAAGAGAAAAGCATACAATATTCTATGAGACCACAAAGGACATCAAGCAAATGTTGAGTAAGAACATCGTGCATGGAAAGATAGCAAGGAGGAAGCCACTGCTCCCCAGGAAGAACATTGCTCCTCATTTGAAGTTTACTAAAGACCGCTTAGATGAGCCAGAAGTACAGTAAAAAGATGTTCTATAGATGGATGCATCAAAATAGAACGTTTTGGCTTCACTGATAACATTGTGTTTAGCAAAAACCCAAATGCTGCATTAAAACATACGAACCTCAACCCCACCATGAAACACGCTAGTAGCAGCATCATGGTTTGGGCCTGTTTTGCTGACTGAACTATGAGTTCTGGAAGTTATGAGCAAATTCTATAGGACAGTGTCAGGGTATGTGTCCATGAACTGGAGCTCACCAGAAGGTAGCTCTTGCAGTAAGACAGTGACCCTAAACACACAAGTCAGTCTAACAGAGAATATATAAAGAAGCAGAAGACATTTCTTGTCTTGGTGGTAGCTGAGTCAAACTCTAGACCTTTATCCAGTTGAAATGCTGTGGCAGGACCTGAGTGGGGAAGTTTGTCTAAGGAAACCCACCAGCATGACTGAGATGAGGCAGTTCTGTATGGAGGAATGGGGCAAAATTCCTCCAAGCTCATGTGCAGGAATGATCAACAGTTACTGTAGACATTTGGTGGGAGTCATCGCTGCTGGGAAGTAGGGGGGGTGGGGTTCACAAAGCATAGGTTCACATATTTTCTTAATGCTGGATCATTTTGATCAATAAATAAATGAAAAAGTGTTTCATTTTCTATGTAATTTGTTTTACTGGGTTCTCATTATTTTCAGGCCTTTAATAAAGATTTGATCACCTTTTAGGTCGAATGCATGCAGAAATTCAGAAAACTCTGAATTCACCCCGTATGCCATGAATATAAGAAAAAAGCTTCTTTTGCCAAGTCCACCATGGTTGCCCCCGACACGTTTTTTTCCAGCTACCCGTAACAAAAGAAATACTGTACATTGTAATACTGCCATTATTCATAACAACTCTTTATTGATATAAAATGCAGTTATTTTCAGCCTAAATTAAACCAATAAAGGAAGATAAAAAACAACACAGGGCAAAACCTATTGTTGCACTAGCTCATAAAACGGTGATTCATTGCTGCACTCCAGCCCTGGAGAGATGTACAGGGGTCATTAATGCATTTTTAAAAATAACAAAAATCCATGGTAAAAGATGCTAATGTTAATGCTCAAATCGCTCAGTTTGCTGACAGCTGATATCACTTCTCCACCTCTGTGCACCCTAATGTGCAAAATAATGCAACGTTCATGCTGACAGCAGTCGATAAAGAACGCGCGTGTCGGTTTTATTTTATTGTGCCTTATTATTCTGAATAAAATGTGAATTTCATGTTGCAGTTTAGGAGAAAATAGCAGTTATCTAGACGGTTTGATCGATGAATGCATGTTGTCGTCGTCAGGCGCTGTCACTCGGCCTCACGTGGAACCGCCAGGGTTCTCCGGCCCCATTTGTCATGTAACATCCGATATGCACCGAAATGCCCTGCCTTTCAACAGGCTAAGTAGCGCAAGCACTGCAAAGGTCCCAAAGCCCAATAAAGGGTTTCATAATGAGGTCAGGGCCCATTACGGCATCCCGTGCTGCCGGCTCACTTGCAGCGCACTGAAGTCACCCCCGCCACCTGTTCCGCATATTTTCGGCAGCAACATTACCAGCCATGCTGGTAGAGCCCGTGTGAACCTTTGCCCACCGATGCTGAGTGCGTATTCCCTGTTGCAGAAGCTCAAAATCACAGATCTTCATTCCAAAGAAGGTCCAGCGATGGCATCTGTCTGCAAGGTCATGGATGGAAAAAAGCGAAAAAAAAAAAAAAATCAGTGCAGTGTTCCGTGTAGAGGCCTGTCGGCACGTGAGGACCGGACCCCGCATCTCGCATAGCTTTTTCACGGGGCAGTAGGCAGCGTAGTGGTCGCAACTTAACCCTTTGCCTTCGAGGGATGTAGGGTCAAACCTCTCCTCCTGCTGTTGTTCCATGGAGAAAGGTGCTTGCCCTGAATCGCACCAGTAGCTAAATATTGTAACACTGAGCTAAATGAATAAATGTAGATGTTCTGCTGGATTAAGGTAGCGTTAGGAATCAGCCCTCTGCTTCATGCAGCTTCGGTGAAAACCGTGAGGCACCTGAGGGATAGTGGTTTCATTTTTAGAGTTGCTGAGATGTGAATGGGATGTGAATACTGCCTCCTGGCAAATTCAGGGGAAGATGTGTTTTGCTTTTAGCAAGAAATACTGCACTAAATATAAGTAAATTGGAAGGAAAAACTAGGAAGAAGTTAAAATTCACAGAGAAATCTGTGGTTAGTTAAGATAAAACATTACTTCGAGATGTACTCATAACAACTCATTTCTGGGCAAAGGAACTAACTGGACTTGCAGTTATTGTTCTGTAATTTGGAAATTTGTCATGGTCCTTAACTCTGTATGAAAGTTTTACAAGTAAGCCTTATGAAAGCCACACGCCGCATTTTTTCTGGAGCCCACAGGGAAATTGCATTTTAGACATAACGTGGAGATCAAAGGAAAGATGTAACGTAAATGTTTTTCATTTACTTCCAACTGACTGAAATCTATGGCTCCCCTGCACCGACACACATCCTCACTCACATACCTACAGTTCATCTGTGCACAGCTGGACTCTGGGTGACCAGCAATGACCAGACAGTTCGCTGCCTTACAAGTTTATTGTTAAAATATATTTTCCAGGATTTATTTTAAAAAAAAGAAAACAACTGACAAAATGAAACCTAAATTGTGGGGAAAGTCACAGCATTTAATTCTCCGTTTTCAAGCATAGAAATCTCAGTAATTAACATAAAAATCTGAAATGCAGAATTGGATGGAGCTGCAGCCATGTGCCTCTCATTAAAACTGGTCATTTTTCTCCCTACTGCAGACCATTCAGTCAAATGAAGCACAGTTTGTTGGAAAAATGACTATGACTATTTCTATTCATTTTGCAAGCATGCGAGTCCAAGTTCAAATGTGTCTCATTAAAATTTGTTACAAAATTTATTGAAATAAAACTTCATTTTCATATAACAAGATTATAATCACATCGGAATGACTTTTAAAATACCAGGTGTTTATATATCATGCATTGGAATGACCTGTTTGTAGCATGATTGACCCCTTCCCACCCACTCCCCATTAGTCCAGGGTTGCGAGCATGAACTATACTTCCAAAAACCAGGCCTGAAGATATAATATACTCCTCGCTGAGAGTCCCATTGTCTAGGGGGTCCACAACACAAGACAAATCCACAGCTGTCAAGAACAAAGCTTTTTCATATATACTGTAAAGCATGACTAGTTTCAGGCCTGGGTTTGCCCCCGCTGGAATCCGTGTTTGGCTCTTCCCACTCTCTGCTTTGACCTACACTTCTCCCTTTTCCTCCCTAGCAGACACTTCTACTGGCCAAAATACGGAGCGGGCAGCTCTGGCTAAAAAGCGGTTTACATTACAGGGCCTCTCCAACCGCAGGTCTCTACCCCAAGGTAAAACTTGGCTGGACCTCTTTGTGACTGGTGATCACGCCAACATCGTCATCATCATCCACAACAACAACCATTCATGGGACCATTCCCATGTCTCCTGCCATGCTCACTGCATTTCATCCCTTCTCACTTCGTACCTATTGCATCTCTATCTCCTGCTATATACTACAATATATACAATATACACTCACTGGCTACTTTATTAGTTACTAGTGGTTACTAACTGCTGCTGGCTGTGTAAATGGGTGGGGAATCATTCCTCAGCATACACTTAGCTTTTAGATTTTTTTTTAGGTTTTTGAGTAACATCTGACCACCTTTCAGAGCACCAGTGTCCCACTGATGCTGCCCAGGTCAGTCTGGTCTTTGTCAAACTGACACCTCCAGCAGGACAATGTGCCTTGTCTCAAAATAGACGACATCTCAGTCGGGTTCCACAAACATTTGCAGGCCTTTACTTTACTACACTAGCCTGTACAATCCCCACCTCTCAAGCGAGTAGACCCTCTTCGATATGAGGTTGGGATGTTTGTAGGACGAATGCCTGCCAAACAAGTCTGCAGAAACTCGTTCAACGGTGTCGTTCAAACACGGAGCAAGAACCCTGTTGCTCGCTTCATGATGTGCTGGAGGCAAACTGAGGTCAAACCCTGCACTTGTTAAGCGTGCCTAATAAAGTGGCTAGCGAGTGTAATACCTGTGGCTCTGCTGCTCGGCTTTACGCTCAGCATTACGTACTCGTGCAGAAGGCTTATTTAGAATGCAGAAAAGATGACGCTGAAGTCATATATATATATTTGTTGTACGTTTTAACACGTGTTTAACAGCCACACACGGCTGCAACTACAGCACAGAGTATTTGCACCACGGCAAGATGGTGGGACCACAGTATTAATTCTCAGGGCAGGAAATTAAATGTACACTCTCATGGATGTTGAAATGGGTTTAAGCTTGGTTGCACTGTGACGTTTTACATCGATGGGCTGGAGTATACCTGTATTAAATGTCGGGTGTTTTATTACCGAGCCATCGCGTGACCATCGGTGGTGTTTCTGTGCTATTGATTATTCCTGGGTGTGTCTATTTATAATGGAGAAGGATTGCTGAGAGCTGACGTATGGATGCAGTGGCCTATGTTATTGCCCTTAATGGCCTATTGAAATAATGTCACGGTTTGAACTTTGGTGGTTGATCATTTTTATCGTGGTGCTAAATTCCTCATCGATTCCTCATCTGTGCCTCTAAAGTAGTTGCTGTTAGTGTCTCAGCGTCCTCCTTATCCCTCCATACTCGCCATCCTGATCATTTACTGTGTCATACAGTTGTCAATATCCATATATGTTGCCGGGACATTCAGAGGTAATTATTGCAGAGAGACTCGTGCTGTAGGTGAGAAGAGGGTTTCACTGCGATTGACCACAGTAGAAGTCTGTGATTCAGTGGTTTATAGGTGAGCAACACAACTGGCTTTATTCTCCCAGGAGAGCAGTGGGGGGTTCGGCTGTAGCGGATAAGTTTTATTCTGCGTCAGCGCCGGTGTGGATACAGGGAACTCACACTTTCTTTGCAGTGAGAGATTGATTATTTATTCACGTAACCGAGGCTTTTCCCTAGAGATTCTTCTCTCTCTCTCTCTCTCTCTCTCTGTCTCCAGTATGATGTCAGGAGACTTAAATTTTGGAAAATAAGTAAACAAAATGAATTGTGAATGTGAGGAATGCCTACCCTCTCCCCATGCCTTCCAGGGAAGGAGTAAAAGCAGGGATTAAAATGAAACCCTCAACTAATGAAAACTGCAAATATGCAAATTATTATATTGTATTATATTATATTATATTATATTATATTATATTATATTATGAGTTGCGTGGTGGTTCGGTGAGTAGCAATGCCGCCTCATAGCCCCTCGGTTGTTCTACCATGGGTTTAAATCCTGCACAGACTGTTTGCAAGTTCTCCCTGGGTCTGTGGGGGCTTCCTCCCCACAGTCCAGAGGCATGTATTTCAGGGTAATCGGTCATGCTAAACTGCCCGTTGTGTGTGAATATGTGGACTCCCATCCAGGGTGTAGTTTCATAGCCCGGCGCCCAGTGATTATGAGAAAGACCACTGCAACCAGAACAAAACAGTTAATGAAAATGGATATATGGGTGTGTACTGTATTACATTATATTATAGCATTTGCTATCGGGAAAGCTACAGTAGCTGCAACAATTATTATGCCAGTTCAGACAAATTTGAGACAGTTATGCTAAATCTCATAGAAGAATTATGAAGTGAGGTTAAAGCAATGGAGGACAATTTAGTGGTTGTGGATTGAGATTCTCTGAGCCTCACTAACCCTTGTCATTTCTCCAGCTGAGTCGTTTCTAACCCATCCCTGCCTTTTGCTACAGAACCAGCATCTAAGGAGACAGACGTCACGCGCCGCTTCTCTTTAGCATCTTCTATCAGTGCCTCTGCCACTAGACGCACAAAAGGTACCTGATTGCCTGCAGCTTCGACTCCTTTCTCCCTTTAGATGCTTTTTTAAATCCTGAAATACAGATAGATAGAAAAGCCTGCACAAGAGAATAGTCTGCTGAAATAATTAAAAAGTTGCTCACGCTAAAGTTACGCACGTTTAAGGCTTTTATAAAATTCATGAAATGCATACAGAAAAATCAGGCACATCGAAAAATGGAGAAAAAAAAGTTTATGACACTGAATATTAAAGGACTTCATTGGTAATAAAGTGTGAATTTTGATAAGCTGACATTTGGAATGTAGGATGACATTCACAGCCAGCTTGGATGTGCAGTTGTTGGAATTTTGATGAGAATGTCACTTGAGTGGGAAAAAAAAATGCTTTGTAGTTTTCCTTGAACTGCACCCCTGCCTCTTCTCATCAAATAACTCAGTATCTTGAAAGCAATAATGACAAACTATTATGGCTTTCGGAAGCATATGCGATTTAATATTTCACGTGGAAGCAGAATGTTCTCATTCATTTTCCAGGTAATTTTTTTCTTACTTCTCTGCTAATGTATTGCTCTGTACAGGTCTATCTGGTAACCTTAAAACCAAGAGACATGAAATTAAGAGTGACCCCACACCACTGGGGTACGAAGGTATAGCATCATACGCTACTGTCTGCATGGTCTTGTTTTTGTGGTGAATGGTGAAAGTTACTAGATGTTGTGGTGATTTTTTTTTGGCATTCTGCTTGTTGTGTACTGACCCACGGAATGCATGCTGTACTGTAAGGTTGCAGGTTTTCATTGGGCACATAAAAGGAAAAGGATCTGATAGTCCTTAAATGTTGGGTCCTTAGCTTACGAACTAGTTGGGACCGGGAGTCAGTTTGTAACCCCACTTGTTCATAACTCCAAAAATGTGTTTGTAAATCCAACCGTGACATCACCATCACCAAAACTTAGTCATACAGGTGTCCCTCGATTTATTCATATGCTATGATCTGTAAACATCTAAGATATTTATTTATTTATTTATTTACTTACTTGCTTACTTACTTCTCATGAAATGCTCCTCCGATGGAGGGAACTGCATTTTGGAGACATGGAAACATAGGTTGTTGGGCAGAGAACAGATGGGCTGCCAATCTTTTGCCAGATTTGCATCTTATTATTTTTTATTTCCTTGAAGCAATATGTGCAACCGTCATCGGCAACTGGCCACTTTCAGTTTGCTGTTTTATCTAAACAACCAATGAAAGTGGAATGATAGGGACATACCTCAGTTTATTTTGTAAACGTCTTAGTTTAAAAATGTCCAGCAAGAGTGATTTTACTGTCTTATTATCTTTGAACTACATTAAAACTCAACAGATTTATTACAAAATGACCAATTTACAATTTGCAACATTCCACATGCTCTGCTTTTTCACCAACATTCAGAAACACCGTACAGGTCTTTGACAACAGATAAATTAAGAAAATACAGTTTAAATAAATCGTTTTTTTGTACCTTTGAAAATTTGTAAGCTGATTGTGTCGTAACACCAGGACCCAGAGTTATTAACTGATTCGTGGATGGTGCACGATAAAATGTAAGATTCTTCTGGTCATGCATGAGCTTCTGTTGTGTGTGTGTTGGGATAAATTCCAAAACAGCACCACTGAAAGAGTTTTTGGTAAAAAAAGTGTTTTTTTTTGTTTAGATACTTTAAAGGACACTCTCTCAGCAGAAAGCAAACGTAACAGCACTGCAAGTACCTGCTCCGCTGTACCTAGATCGACTTCGCAAACAGGTGATCTGTTGGGAAAATGGGGTCAAAGTTTCTTTATATCCATTATAATCTTTATCAAAAGCATGGCTTGAAATGTTGGTAGTTTTTGTTCTGGTCATATTTTGGTTGTGTTTTATCTTCTCTTTGCTGTGTTCCAAGGTTTGATTTCAGCGTAAATCTGAGTTTTTGTTTTTGTATTGTATTATTATTTTGTTATCGTGATGTTCATGCCATTTTGTGGACAAAGTGGGATCCAGCAGGGATCCCACGCCTCGATAATCCACGTCTTTCATTTTGAAAAGTTTTTATGATGTCCCGTTGCAGACATACGCCCACTGAGCGTTGCATTAAGATGGATGGATTTATGTTCCTGCTGCTCTTGCTGTTCTAGGGTGGACCCAAAGGCGTCTACCCTCAATGGACACCGAAGACTTTGAAACCATTCCCTCCAGTGCCGAGGACCTTTCCAACTCATCCGAGGCTGAGGAGGAGAGCCATAATAAAAATGTAAGTTTTGTTAAATAAGACCTGACAGGTATATTCACCCTTCTCCTGCCTCCATCCCACTAAGCCATCCAAATCCCCTTGAAAAGACTTTCATTTTAATTATTTCGCACCATTACTGGTCCTCGTTAACAAAGAGTGACGACTTGACATTTAAAAGACAAAAAAGGGGAAGGGATTAGTTGGCCATGGGTCTCCCCGGCGGTTCAATTGACAGGATCTTGCCTTCAATTATAATCTTTTTGATATATGAGATCTCAGAATCACTTTTAATAGGAAGTGCTACCTTACGCATCCACTGCATCGGCGGTGGAGATGAATGCTCTTGGATGTGAAGGGGAGGAACAAAACGCCCCCTCTTCCCCACCTTTAAATCATTCCCTGCTCTACTCCCCCCGCCCCATTCTCCCTCCTGTTAGGGGGACCATGATCCGTTTCCAGTTCGGTTGACGTACGAGGCAAAAACAACGCAGGACCCATCTCTGGAGTCGGGAGATTTAGTGCAGTTTCTGGAAGAAGCAGAAAATGGGCATTGGTGAGTAATGGTGGGACCAAGTCATTCATTCTAAATTTGTAAACACTGTAGACTCCATTTCTCCAGCGCTGGAGGAACATGGCCCCCCAACAAGTCCCGAGCAAAGCCTTTTACTTCTTTTTAAGCACTCAATACCAGTGCTGTCCACATGAACTGGCTGTGCTAACCTATTTTCTTTAAAGTATGGTCATTGCATCACATTTATTCTAGTGCATATATATCACTAATCCTAAAATTAATCCTAAGCCTTACCCTAACCCATACTGCAAAACTAGTCCTAACCCTAACCATAACCTTAACCTTAAAAGATAAAGGGATAAGTTTAGAACTTCACATCTTAAATTAGTAGAAATAATAAAACATGTAAGTGTAATGGACCAGCATCCAGAATGTACTCTGCTTAGCAGTATGACCCTGAACTGGATAAACAGTTAGTGAGTGAGTGAGTGTGTGAGGCATCTGAAAATATCTCCTCAGTGATACTGTGGTACTTTGTGATATTCGTGGTTTATTATGTGTGAGTTAATAACCTGTTACAGTAGTAATGCACTGAATGCGTTGGACATGATGTATTTCATCAGACTTATTCCATCTTCAAAAACTCATTAGTTTTATTCATTTTCAGTTAATACAGTAAAAATTTAATGTCCTTTCAACTCCTCTATGGAGCCGGTCTCGGTTATTAAAAATGTAGCAAAATGTAAATTTTGCAGAAGTTAACCTATAGAAATGTGAGCAGAAAAGAAAAAAAAAGAGAGTATAGCACTGAAACAAAGACTCATGGCACTGCAAACGTGTGTGTGTGTGTGTGTGTGTGTGTCTTTGATCATGCAAAAACCTAATGTGTTGTTAGAATTACCTATGTGCCAAATTTCAAGTGTGTGGCTTGAAAAACAAAGCCGTAGATAAAGAATAAACAGACAGACAGACAAACAAAGATTAATCTTTTAGATATAGAGATGTTTTGCCACACCTTGTCAGTCCTGTTATGTACAGGAGACCAGGGCTACTTTTTGTTCTGATGGGGATGTCGCAGCTTGAGTCCAGCATAGAGACGCATTCCGGCATTAAAGTAAACTGTTTGAAGACTTGGGTAAAAACTGACACAACTTTTATCCTCATTATTTAGACCAGTGAAATGTTATGTGACTGTGACAGTCTTTTGTGATAACTGCTGGCTTGTTGTCAGAAGTTGCTAGCTTGGTTGTCCCTATAATTTGAATATTCAGTAAACAAAGGTGGATGTATTAAAACACTGGAGACACCAGGTGACTTTTAAAATGAATAGAATGACTTTCTCTCTCATGTGTATAAACATATGTTGGTCCTGTTTATGGTTTTCAAGCACGGCATATTTTTTTAAAGTAAAAGTCAGACTCGATATTAATCAATAAGCAGTGCTCACATCATCTATGAGAATGAAAATGAAAAGTCAGTGAAATGGAAAGTAATGAAAAACAACGTAGGACAAAGAATACAACTATTATTGGTTTTATTAAGGCTGTGGACCTGTAAGCAAAAGGTTAGTATGAGGTGTGTGTGTGTGTGTATGTGTGTGTGTGTGTGTGTGTGTGTGTGTGTGTGTGTGGGCATTGTACTGCCCGTATTTCATTTTTCTTTTAAAGTTCCTGACAATTTTTCTGCCACTAAAAAGATAATAAAAAACATAATACCTATAACAGCTGCTATATTGAAATGATAGGGCTGTGACAGCCAGCCTTCTAAGCTCTGTGACAACCAGACTTATTTGACTACTTAAGACAACCTTCATGTTTGCTCCCGGTCACCAAAGTAATAAAAACAGATCACAATACATCTATTCATCCATTTTTTAACCACTTACCTATTGCTAGAATAAATCCTTGTAAAATAAAATGAACATATATAAATAAATTTACCTTAAGGGTAGGCTAATGGTTCTGCATTCACTGTCCAGGAATAATGCTATCTCAAGGGCTTCCTGGCATATAACCTTTCTGTTTTCATTGTACCTACAATTTCATTATAACAGAAACATTCAGTGATTTTCATAATAAAAATAAGCGCGAAGTGTGATGTCCAGTTATTCTGTATGTTCATCGGAATAGTGTCCATTTTTCGTTCCTAACTTTTGCAGAGATGAATCCTGTGAGAAGCAGGATTTAAAAATGTTTCTATTAATCATTTTTATCAATAATTTCATTAAACTGCATTGTCCTAATGCGCTTTAAGTACTACGGTAATGTTTCCTTTGTAGCAGTGCTTTGCTATACGTAAGTAGTGAAATATCCCAGCAATGCTGGGAATATTTTAAGGACTCGTGTGATTTGAAACCCCGTTTCTCCGCACTTATATGTCAGTTGGTTCCAGACATACTCACAGTCAGAAAATGGTTAGTTTCCATTTCTCTCCCTTTCAGATGTCTACACCTGCGTGTGCACATCAGCTGGTAGATGCACAGAAGAAGGGAACAGTGGAGGACTAAACATTATGAAACCAACTTTGTGGATCTGTTTACCAATGGCCAGTTATTGTGGCATGGACTTGTGAACTTCCCAGGATGCCTTCCATTCCAGCATCTGGTGTGAAGATTTGTTAAAAAAAAAAAAACCTCAGCTAAAGTCCCATGCTTGGCTGACCTGGAGGACTATGATCACCCGAATCTTGCCTGGACCCAGTAATAAATAAAGCACATTTTTACTTAGCTGCTGTGTTCCCAGATAAGAACAAATGGATTGAACTGGTGCTTTATGCTTTAATTGGCAATGTTGCTGTGCCTTCACCGTGCAACCCCAACCCCTCCCTGGGTGGAACTCAGTCATCGGTGTGAACAAATTAATACTGTGAGTGGAACCAGGAAAGATCCCGATCAATTTTAGCACAGATATTGAGGAAAAAGATGCCTAAACCCCTTGTAGTTACTGGCTTATCTTTGTTTCTGAACATTCAAATCTGTTTCAACCATTCAGTCCAGCAATAGAAGTTTATCTCAAACAATTCTGGTGTTTTCAGTCGACAGATATTGGTGTCTGCATGCAGTGCGAGGAGCGTGGAATGCAGCAGTAATGCAGAATCTGGTAAAGGCGAAAGTATTCTCTTGTTCAAGTTTAAAGTTTTGGTTCTGCTCAGTATATTAAACTCAGAAATAAGGTTACTTTTGTCTAGAAAAACTACTGAAAAGGCATTTTTGTCATTTTCTAATACGTTTCACATACAATGCTCCACTAACTAAAATTTCAAAAGCAACTTGTTTTTGCTCTTGAGGCAATATATAAATAAGTATATTCGGCCAAGAAAAAATGCTTTTTACAGTAATGAGTGAACACACTAGCCTATATGTTGAACATTGCTGCTGGCTCTTTAATTTAATATAAATGTTTGGAACATAAAATCAGACAACAGGAACAGAGTTTATTGCAGTTTTAAATACCATTTCAAGAGTTTTGGTGCACTGTTGTTCTCAAACATAACGCTGTAGTGATTTATGTTTTTTTTTTATTATTTTGTTAAAATGAATGTAAGTTTTTCTTGGCTAATAAATGGCTGTCAAAACGTAATGCTCAGATCATAAAGTTAAAGCTGTATGTTGATCTGATGTGTTTTACCAAAACTATGTTTGTAAAGTCTTTGAGCAAAGCCTGTTGTAAATAACAGTATAAGTTATTTAAATGAAACGCTTATGTTCCTGACACTAGCTTAAAATTTGCACTTATGAAGAAAGTGAAGACAGTCCAGTTTGTTTGTTATGTTACTGACTTCAACTGGGTTAATATTTATTCTTACTGGTGTTATTATTTGCTATGAAATAACGGGCTAAACACTAGACCACTTCTGCCAAAATCTGTTACCAGTGTGGCTTTTGTTGAATGAAGGCCCTGTATTCGTTATTTCATTAAGGTTAACATACTGAAATCTGCAGCTCATTTGATGTTTTTATAAAACATTTAAACATTTCTAAATAAAAGAGAGCACAAGCTGAAGCACAGAATGAATCAAAGGCCAGCATATACTGAGTCTTCAACAGATTAACATTGACAGTTGTCTTACTGTTCACACTGATTTTTTTAATGGCAAATTCAATTGGAAAACATTGTTTACATTTGATTTCTCAACATTTTTAATCATGTGAAAAATAAATTATTTGTAAAAGCCAACATTTCTCTGTTTGTCAGTGATCACAAATTATATCTCAGGCTATCCACTTATACTCTTTGTAAGGATCAAAAAGTGTTTATTTGGACATCTAAAACAAACTTTTCCTCTACTGTCCTATACTCAGATTGAACCATGTTTACATGTGAATTTCCCTCCATCCTTATTCTTAACTGGTCAGGGTTGCAGTAGTTCAAGGGGTCTCAGAATCACTGGGCTATGAAACTATTCGCTGGATTGGAGGCCAGTTTATTCTAGGGTGGCCACACACACACACACACACACACACACACACACACACACACACACTCTTTCTCGATGGACAATTTAGAACGACTAGTTAACCTGAAACACATGTCTTTGGACAGACGGAGGAAGCTGGAGCACCCAGAGGCAGCATCATGCAACCAGATGATATTTTTTTAAAGATGATATATTCTTCATACCAGTTACTTCAGTGCAACATCTGCAGTGTCTGTTTGCCAGGTCAATTTGAGACAAATATTTCTACTGTAAAAACCATAGCTATTCGTAATGTTTTGGTAGATAGATAGACAGACAGACAAACAAACAGACAGTGCAGAAAAGGTTAGACCTGCTTCACAACTGCTGTGGTCAAATCCCTCCTTCACCCTTGTTACACCTATTGGTAGAAAGTAAATTACATGGCATTTAAATTACATTTACCTGAAACTTTTCTCCAGAGCTGCTTACAATGATTTACCCATTTATAGAGCAGGGCAATTTTCACTGTATAAATTCAAGGTAATTACCTTTAACATGAACCACTTTTCTCAAGGGTGCTACAGCAGGAGGTGTGATCTGAACCTGGATCCATCCAGTCTAAAAGCAGTGGTTTAGCTATCTGCTGTCCCTGCATACAGAAAGTACAGTATTTACAGTTGCAAACAGTAGGGCTGTTACTATGACAACAGAATAAACCTTATCATTCGGATGATGAGGTTAAGTGTAAGAAATTTTCAAAAAGCTTTCCCAGCAAAATCCAAAACATAAACATTGTAAAATTCATAATGACCAAAACAGCCTCAATAGAGACATATTAGAAGTCAAAGTAGTTTTCCAAATCAAAAACTTAGAACTTGAAAACAAAATCAAAACGTTATTTTCATCCTAAAGAACAAAAGCTGTCATAAACGTATTTTGAGACCACACCTCACTACAGTGTAACGGAAGCAGTTTATTAAACGAACATATAATTAACATGAAGGCAAATGTACTTTTTACTTGGGAGCGAATGTTAAATTATTAGACATACACAAATAAAGATATCGTTGTACACAACGTGCATTCCGGTTCATTCTTCAAATCTGTGACTTTGTTCATCGAATTAGTTAATATTTACTTAGGTACTTTAGTACAACAAGTGCACTGAATTCCAACAGTCAGTCGAAGCCTTCAGTGGTGCCGTTTGAAAACAGTAGCCAATCACAATCGTTCTTTTCTTCTTCTACGCTCATGCCTCGTGAAAACCAATCAGAATCAACGCAGTCGCGTCAACCTCCACGAAGCGCTCCCCCTTCGTCCAATCAGTGTGCAGCTCATGTGTTTGTCATTCGTTTTGAATTTAGGTTGGGGCGAAGTCGGCTCGCCTGATGGTAAAGGAGAGATTCCAGCTAATGCCAGAAAGAATGTGTATGGCATTTATATTCTGTTTTGGCGTTAAAATTTAAATATTCTCACACCTAATACATATTCTTGTGGACTCGAGTGAAGAGGGAACCACCATTTTTTGCCGGCGTGACGGAGCAGCGTCTGCCTCTCTGCCTGCCTGCCTGCCTGCCTGCCTGCCTGCTTACTGTCGGTGAGGCTCTTTCACTCTCCTGTTCTGTAAATATACATGTTATTGCTCCTGAATAAATTGAATAACGCGTTCAGTTGACAAATGTTGAAAAAGTAGCATAAGGACCCAAAAGCAGATTTTATTACGCGACACTCGACTCTCCTTTGATTAATTGTTCTTATGAACTTTTCTGTTTGTTATAGCAATATGTCCATATGTATATAAAATAGCTTTTATTTAACTTGTCCGGGCCTCCAGATATGTTGTCTCACAGGTGTGATAAAATTATTATTTTTATCTTTTTGTGTATCTATAGCCATAAAATAAATAATATTAGATAATGGTTGTGGCTAAAAGGACTTCAGGTGTTAGATGATCAGCTTTACAGTGATTTACCCATTTTTTTGAGCAGTACATTCGTACTGTATTAGTTAAGGGTAGGTAACCTGACCAATAGTACTACAGCAGGAGTGGGATTCGAACCAGAGGCCTTTCAGGTTTCTAGCCATAACTGCGGTGCTGCCCATTGTCTGGGGATATACATTTTGAAAAAGGAATTGAACACTTATAGGAATACATTGTCTGAACCAATTTTTAAAGTTACTATTACTTTTTTTATTTTTGCGTTTTAATTGTCATCTTATACCTCAGCAGGACTAGATCATTCCACTGGTCCCTCTACCATGTCTGACAGCAGTATGATGACCCTGGGAAGAACTCAGAGTTTGCTGGGGGATTCGTCTGTGTATGACTCCAGGATGGCCGAGACCTTGATCTTGGCTGGAGAAGATGATGGAGGTAGGTGGCATCGAAAAGTGATGGCATGACCTGTGTGCTGAAAGCCCTCACTCAGATTGTGACACGGACTTGCGATCCTGGCTCATATTTTATGAAACTTGCCATGTGTTATGTTACAGTTGTGCCTCACGTTGAAACCAGGGTCGTACTGGTGGGAGATGCTGGTGACAATGAAGAGCTTTTGAAAGCAGTGAAGGTAATGTGAAAGCACAGCAATCCATTCTGTTTCCAGTATTTTCTTATTGCCTGTTGAATTAAAAGGGATTGTGCTGTTTCAGGCAGTCTGTTGAAACTCCTGATACTGGCAGCTTTAATAACATGTCCGTTTAGTGGTGTAGACATTTCACCCCTCTATCAATTCAGGAACTGTTTCTGAAGTTAAGAAGCTTGACATTAAGTATATTGGTTGTGTATGAACATTTTAAATTCATCAGAATTAAGTTTTTTTTTTTTAAACACCTGGTTAATGTAACATTCTAAGTAGTATTATGTAGTACTTTAGTGAAAATTATTAAACTTTTTCCATGTAAGTCAACATAGACAGGTTTCCCTCCTTGTGCTGCATCATTTTTAATTTTCCTGTCTTTTTTTAAAGAAATTATGTCAGAGCTTCAGTCTTTATCTTGCTTAACCAAATTAACGGGTTTCAGAGGTCTTCGTTATAAAATTGGTTTTCCTTCACTTCTTTTCTCCAGAAAGGAACAAATAACTTTTTGGCTGCTGGAAATGACTGTTGTACTGGCACACTGACAATGGTAGAACCAACCATAGCTTTGTTGCAGGTCTGCTATGCACAGGATAGTTTAGAACAGTTCAGTTTTTATTTTACTATGCTTTGATGTTTCATTTAGATTTTTTTCTTAAACATAACTTTAACTGTCAAGATAAAATCTGGTTTGGTTTTTTAAATCAAAATGAAGAAAAAACTCAATGGATTTGATCTGTAACAGTCCCGCTCACAGCTTGTTTGCTTATTAATTTAAAAGCAAAAAAAAAATCACAAATGGCTGTTTTTTAAGGGAAATCTTTCTGTTAGCTTGACGAGAGCCATTGGTTGAATTTTTTTTTTTTTGTAACCTAGTGTTTTTTGGGTTTTAATGTTATAAGCCGGGTTTCTCTTGGAAAAAATATCCATTGAACCAGATGTATTAATAAGACTGCCTGAATCTGCCACTATTACGGGTAATTTAATGTCTTTGGACCCTGCACTAATATTGCCTGACCTTAGCAAGATGATCCATGACCTGTACTAAAATCAAAGACCCAACATGATATATATATATCATGTTGGGTCTTTAGTAGTGCCCTACTTTGATTTTTACATATATATATTTTCCTGAATATAGCAGTATGTGAAGTGGGTGCTTTTTCAGGTTGTGTCCCACAGTGCTGCAAAGAAAATTGGAAAAAGGCTATTACTTTTTTGGCATTAAATTTGATCAGTTCTTTCTATCATTTTAATAGTGTATGAATAGAGCCTGAGAGAGAAAGTGATACCAGTATTGTTTTTATGTCGTTCCCTTAATGTGGAAGGTGAAATGTTTAATTAATAGGTGTGTCAAAAGTAATTGCCCCTTCACAGTAACTACTAGTTCCACCACTTTTAGCTGCAGTAACTGCAACTAAATGCTTCCTCCAGCTATTGACCAGGGTCCCACATCACTGTGGAGCAATTTTGACAGACTCCATGCAGGACTGCTGCAGCTCAGCAACATTTGCACCTTTACGAACAAAAAAAAGCTCTTTGCAGGTGTTTGTTCAAGATCTGATTTATTTATTTATTTATTTATTCATTCATTCATTCATTCCTTTTCAGCATTCTGTTGTTGATTTGCTTGTATATTTGGGATCACTGTCCCACTGCATGGCCTGGAGATCTCTTTTAGAATTTTCTGATACAAAGAGGAATTCATGCTTTCTATAGTGATGGCAAGGGATCTAAGTTTGTTTTGCAGCAAATCCCTAGGTGTGTTTGCTGGAGAAATGTATTTATGCAAATGCTGTATTTGGTTTTCTCTAGATGTAACGAGGCTCATGTTTTCCAAAACGTTCTTCTCTTGATTTGTCCGTCCGCAGATCATACTTCCAGAAGAGATGTGCAGGTGCTTTTTGGTGATCTGTAGATGACCTTTCATCTAGTTTTTTGTGAGCAGTAGTTTCTACCTTACCACTTTCTTGTGTATCCCATTTTTACATGCTGCATTTCTTAGTGCAGAGTTGTGAACACTGATTTCAGCTGTGACAAGAGAGGCTAGCAGTTGCAATGGTTTGGATTCTTTCATTATTTTATTCTTTGATTGCAGATACATTATTGCAGAGGGCCACTCCAAGGTAGATTTACCATTGTTTCAGACTTTCTCCATTTGATGAGTAGCCTCTGATTCCTAACTGGTCATTTTGGGGTTCAGAGCTTCACAAATAGCTGTGTTACTCTGTCCTGTCTGATAGGAGTCAAAAAATTTTCTCTGCAGTTCCCCAGTAATTTCATTTGAACATGACGTGATGTGAATCTCTGTTTACCGCCTTATTGTATTGTATTAGTATTTTGAATGATATTGACACAGCTGACTGTATTTGGAGAGCGGAGTCTGATTAACTCCTTTATAAGGTTCATTAAAGTTAGGGAACAGTCACTTTTTCAAACCTGTGGTTTCACAGTTAATTTTACCTCACCAAGAGAATGACAAAAACAGAACTGGTGTTTTTTTTCTTTAATGGTCTTTTCTGTTACTACTAGAACTAATAAAGTTGGAAAGCGGGCTTGTTGTATGAACTTTTTGCAGCACGGTATATATGTTTTAATCTTTTATAACACTTTACACTTAAAAGAGATAACCATGTACCACTGGTCCCCCTACTGAAGAACATAAGACTGAGACATAATTCGTCAATCAGTTAGTCAAAAGTTGCACATAGCAAGACAGGGGCTCATCATGAATTCTTTATGCAACTACTTCTGTAATGAGTGCTGGCAAAAATGGTGGAAGTGGTGGGGGGGGGGGGGGGGGG
>UFQX01000122.1:918189-934626 GCA_900497675.1 Arapaima gigas | reverse complement strand
GGGGGGGGGGGGGGGGGGGGGGGGGGGGGGGGGGGGGGGGGGGGGGGGGGGGGGGGGGTTAGTAAGTGTATGTATTTAAGATGTGTTGCTTTATCCCTCTCGCTTGGTGAAATGCACATTTGTTTTGTCTAGGGTATATGTTTCTTTGGAGAAAAAGCATCTGTTAAATGAATAAATGTAGTGTGAATGTTGGCAACTCAGACAGCTCAGCGTGGTAGGAGGCAGCAGTTGGGTTTTTCAGATGGAAACAGAACAGTGGACTGCCTCTCTCTGTCCTATTGAATAACTTGCTCAGACCAGGTTTGTAGAGAACCCTTCCCTCGGTTGAGCCGGTAAGCCTTGTGCAATGTGTCTGAATGTTCCCATGAGAGATTTATTTATTTATAGGCTCACGCAAAATTCCCCAACACCCAATGCAAGCATAATAACAAGAAATAAAAGCATATTTGATAAATATTTTAAAAAGTAAGTTTTATGATATTTACCTTGAAGCATAGGCTGTAACTGCGCAACGTTGAAGGTTTTACGTAGAGGTGGAACATGATGAAATGGTGACACTTGACGGATCATTACTGTTGGATGTAGAAACCAATGACTCATCTAGAACCCATTCACCTTCTCTGCTTTCCTTACTCTCGAAACTTAAGGCAGCACTTACTGTCTGCGATCGCCATTTGTTAGCACATTGGGTGAAGCGCTTGTGCATGTTTCAAATTTTTTCCTCCAGCTATATTTTGGAGAGAAAAAAGAATACCAATACTTCACCCAACAAGGTTTGTATTGGCGAAAAGTTTGCTGCTCAGAAGTTTGTAGTTGATGGACCAATGGTAATTTTTCTATAGTTCCTTGACAAGTGAAAAGTATGAAAAATCTGAAATTTGAATAACATATTAAAGATAAAGCTGTTGATTTAAAGTGAGGTACATATGTGAGTCAGGCATTAAATGATATGGCAGCAAGAGCGATATGAGTTGCGCACCTTGCCGTGCTTTAAATGTGTAAAATGTAAGGGAAAACCTTTTATGGCATTTATAGGGGCAGTATGTGAGTTTTGGAAGTTGAGACTGTAGTACAAAGGTTTGTGTAAATTAAACTCCCCCTAGCTGTTAAAGAGATCTGAAACCAGGGAGTTGAGTAAAGAAATTTCTGATTACATGGTGAATCCCTGTGCCTACCAGCTTCCTTTGTGACCTTGGGAAGGGTACTTTTGTACTGAACTGACTATTAAAGCTTTTGTCCTTGACAGGTTGCACTTGTCATTTTCAGGGATTTAAGATCTATTCCTGTTTGCTGCACGCCAGTATTCCACTGCACCGCCACTGACAATTTAATCGGTGCCACAAATTCTGCATAGAGTTCTGCATAAATTCTGCCTTGAACTTTATTAGTTTAGCAGAAATTTCCATGATTATATCTGACATTTCTTTGATGTTAATGCCTCATGTATTCCAGAAGAAGTGGACCTTGCGTGTACTGAAATTGTCAGCTTAGCGTTGCTGGTTTTATATCACTCCTTCATTTTTACAGGCCATCAAAATAATGGAAGTCCCGGTGGTAAAGATTAAAGGAGGTGAACCGGGCAATGAGTGTGGCGAAAAGTTGATAAAATCTATAGTAAATATGGTATGTCTGGAGTGGGTTTCTGCATGGGGTGGGATGTTTTCTGCATGGACCGTCTAAAATGATTGGTGTGAAACCTGTGGGACATCAGTGAAATATCAAGATTCTTTTCTAACGTGGTGTTCAGTTTCTTTGTGATGCAAACTCATTTTAACACTCAATGTCTGTCACTCACAAAATGTTTGTTACATGGTGGAATAGGGGGAAAAAATCTCTGATATTTAATAACTGTTTTTAACAATCACAAATTCAGCTTTGTTGTTTGATTCTTCTCACTTTGTATTTTTTTTTAATTTCTTTGTTTAGAACAGCAGTTGCTTGTTCTAAGTAAGTCTCAACAATGTGTCCTTTTGTTTTGCCTTTTAATTGATGATTTTCACAGTATCCCAAACTAGAAAATATGGTTTATTGCAAAATTTGTAAATTTTGGTTTCAGTTCATTTCTTTTGCGTTATTTTTGCACAGAATATCGACGTCCCTTGTTTAAAGACTTGCAGTGTGAAGGAGTTTGGAGATGGTGACAATCCAGAATTTGAGACCGTGTTTGTGTTGACGGACTTTAAGTCACCTGACTATAATTACTTGTACAAAAATGACCACCGCATTGTTGGTCCACCAGTTGTGCTGCACTGCGCACAAACCAAAGAGGTATGTAAGAAATGGTCAGCATTTTAAGTTTAATAAATGTTTTCCACTCTTTTGTGGGGGGGGATAAAGTAGGCAATTCATAGACAGAATTTGTAAGTAGTTTTCAATGGGTGTATTTAGAGCAGCACATCTAATTTACTTGTTAGATGGATGCTTTAACTTAAATTTTTCATCAGATCACTGATTTCTTCACTCAGCATTTCCAGGTCTATGGTGTTTACTTTAATGGTCAATTTTGAAGCACAGTATTAGATATTGTGCAGAAGAAACTACTGAAGATTCAGCATAATACAATTTTTACTAGTGATTCAGACGGCAGAAACTGTTTAAAATTTCCTTCCATAAACACGTTTCCATTTTATGTTACAGCCCCTGCTGTTTGCTTCTCGCCCTTTATACTCCACTACCATGTTAAACCTGTGCCTGTGTTTCACTGGCTTCCGCAAGAAAGAAGAAGTTGTGAGTATTGAAGTTGAAATCAACAATATTCTTTTTTAAGTTTTATTTTAGCATGATAAACCTAAAATGTGTTATCCTTTAAACAATTTTTTTTTTTTTAAAGGTGAACCTGGTCAATCTAGTCCATCACATGGGAGGTACCATTCGCAAGGATTTCAGTGCTAAAGTCACTCACCTCGTTGCACTTTCAACTCATGGCGAGAAATACAGGGTTAGTGTCTCATATTTGGGCTGTTTCTGTTGTCACTGAGATGTTCAGGACCCGTAGGAATTGCAAGAGAAACACGTATAATTTTTTTTTCTAAAGGACAGCAGGTAGTATATTGGTTAAGTACTATTGCTTTGCACTCAAAAGATCCAGGTTTAATCCCACCTTTTTTTCCAGTACCCTCGATCATGGTATTTACCTTGAACTATTCCAATAGAGATTGACAAGTTGTAAAAGTAAATAAATGTAAGAAGTTTTGTGTACAAACCTCTGTATCAATAGAGACTTATAGACACATCAGTCTGGTTGTGACAGGCAGGCAGTGTGTCTCCGCTGAGACTCGGAAACTGAGATGTAGTTTTTAACCAGCTACAACATATGTAGAAAAAAATTTGCTCTGCTATTTTCAACATTTGACCCCAATGTCCAGATTCTAAGATGCATTAAAGTGGTACTTTATTAAGATAAACAAGAGACAGAAAGTGGCGGCTTAATACTAAGTGGGGAATAAGGACTGGTTGTAACTACAGAAACAAAACACGGCTGCCTCTGAGGTTTTTCATGGGTACTTTTATGTACTTATTGAATCGTGTTTTGTTCAAACAGTGCTTTCAAACATCAATTTGTCATGTCCATAAAGCACACAATTTAAATAAAATTGATGTCATCCATCCTTTTTTTGCAGTTTGCAACCGAAAATCTTTTTCTAATTTAGTAATTGGTTGAGTATCATTTTTTGTGTGTTCAGTACCACAGCAAAAAACTTCTTGCCCCAACCTCAGCAAGCAGCTAAATCCTAGATGATCAAATGGCTCGAGTACCAATGCCTTACGCCACGCATCTTTTTCCTTGTTTCATAAAGACACGGCTCAGGGAATTGTTTCACTTTCTTGGAGGATTTCTGCTATTGGAGGTTTAACAGATGACAGAGATATTTGTTTTATGAATCTCCTCATTTCTGTGCATAGTACTTTAAATTTTAGGCTAAATTTCTGTAAATGTTTTAGTAAGTTGTTCTCTGGCATTTGAAGTGGGTTCGATGAGTTAACTGGAAGGATGGTGCCTACTTGGTGACCCCGGTGAAGAGCTTACAAGGTGGCATGTTAGGGTGTATAGAGTGTTAGGGTTGGAGAGGAGTAGGTGGGCAGGTTGTTAGATGGGTAGGGTTAGGGCTCTATGCTTCATCCCAGTGGGTAAGCGCAGGATATTTGTCAACTTATCCTCTATATTCGTAATTACTGGGGTTGCTCTGAGCCAATGACTTGCTGTTGTACATGCCACATGAGGTTCTAATCTGATGGTTGAGAACCAAACCTTTTTCTGCATTTTATGAATACCTACAGTAGATGGTCCCTTGATTTCCCCATTTCATGTTTGGGCTAATGACTTGCACTATGCCTTTGGCCATGACTGTGGCTGCAGCCAAGCTTTAACAAATGCTATGTCTGTGTGTGACAGCTGGCTGTGTGTATGGGGACACCAATCCTTACTCCAGACTGGATCCTCGAGGCCTGGGAACGGAGAGATGATCCGTAAGTCTGTGGTAGTGGCAACACCTTGACTGTTAAATATTTATTTTCACACTTCAGGAACACAAATTAAATGTGGGAAGCACAATTTTGCCACGGGGTGGAAAATTTTGGACAGTATCTTTGACCAGTAAGGCTGCACATGATTTTGTTTTGATGGTCACTTGCTTAGAAATGAAACCAAACTAAGTTGTGTGCAGATACCTAATGCACCCTGACAATTTCTTACAGGCTCTTCAGTGCAGCAGATGAAAATTTTCGTACTGAATTCAAAGTTCCCCCTTTCCAAGATTGTGTGCTAAGCTTTCTGGGCTTTTCTGAGGAAGAAAAGAGGAATATGGAAGAAAGAACATTAAAACATGGTATTCATCTTTAAATGTAATCCCTGCCAGTCCATAAGTTAATATAGTAAATAGTAATAGCATAATGCTGTTATAGATACAACTAGCAGTTTTGCATATAGTTTTGTACGAACTGTGTTTTATCTACATAATTACAACGTTATGTTTGCAGGTGGAAGCTATTTGGAAATGGGAGATGAAAGATGCACTCATCTGGTAGTGGAAGAGAACTCCATTAAGGAACTGCCATTTCTGCCATCAAAAAAGCTATATGTAGTAAAACAGGAGGTAAATGCAGTACTTTTCATCAGTACAGATGGTGCATGCTATTACAGCTGCTCACAAAAACGAAATGCTACATATTTGTGTGCTAACATTTTATGTCAGCAAACTGGAAACAAATGAAGAGCTCTTTTCACTATAACAAAGTTGACATCTTCAGTCATACATTGTTTCATTTTGGACAGTTAATGAAAATGATTGATTGTCTGGCTGTTGGTATCTTCATATTTTATTGGCCAGTGTTATAAGTTGATCTGATAAGCATGATGGCATGTTGGGCAATAAGTTTGTCCTTTTTCCCAGTGGTTTTGGGGAAGCATTCAGATGGACGCAAGAGCTGGGGAATCAATGTATTTCTATGAAAAGGTATGCTGCGAAGTTTTACCGTTATCAAGATAAAAACTATTTCAATTTCTGGCGATGATTCAGCTGTTACAAATCACTAATTTTGCATTGTGTGCCGGCTGTTGTAGTTGAAGTCATGCCAGATATGATCTTACTTTCAATTTTGCAGTAAATGACATGGCTCCAAACAAAAACTTCATAATATGCCTGAGATGTTTTTGCTTTGATTTTTCAGCCAGACAGTCCCATCATTAAGAAGACAGTTTCCTTGCTGTCCCTCAACACCCCCAACAGCAACCGCAAGAGGAGGCGTCTCAAAGACACCCTTGCCCAGCTCACCAAGGAGACAGAGATCTCCCCTTTCCCACCGCGGAAGAGACCATCAGCAGAGCACTCTCTGTCCATTGGCTCCTTGCTGGACATCTCCAACACACCAGAGACATGCAAGGCCATGGCAGGTGTGTGTGTGTGTGTGTGTGTGTGTGTGTGTGTGTGTGTGTGTGTGTGTGAGAGAGAGAGAGAGAGAGAGAGAGAGGAAAAGATATGACTGCCTCGATATTCTATTTCAAGGGTTTACTTTGACAACACTGTAAATTGTATTTTATGTCCAGTGCCCATTCCTGTTATCTGCTTTATAGTCTGCTGTTGGTTGCTGTCTGTTGGTCCAGTCAGCAACTGGTGTGGTGTCTTCTATAAACATCTTCGATTGCACTGTAGTTGAAGGTAGATGGTAGATTTCAGAGATGCCGCCCTAGGGTGGGCCTGTAAAAGAGCATATAAGGCATGCCAAAGAGAGGAGCAGTGCATTAGAGATAAAACTGCATTAGTATGCCAAAAGTTGTGATATCTCCTTGGAGGGGGGGTGTTAGGAGGTAGGAGAGAAACAAGCTTTGGTCACTAGATCTCCTACAAAGATTCAGCTTCTTGACTGAGAAGGTGTTCTAGAACATTGACACAGGCTAGGTTCACCTACTCCCCAGTGAGCCCAGTGTGTGTTTCAAAAGGGACTTCAGGCGCTTCATGGAACCGCATGCAATGTTCAATAAAATGTGTTAGGCTCTAATGATTTGCTAGTTACTGAATGATCTGATGGTTAAACTGGTGGACGTGACAACACATATCTTCATTACATAAGGATTTTTTTTGTGGTGTCCACAGTTAACATAAAGAGGATAAGTTTTTCACCACACAGTAAATAGATTGCAGGTCATACAGTCGAGGTGTGAAGTGAAGACTCTTTTAAGCATTTGACAGTGAAAAAGATGCTAAGCAATGAATTCTCTTTGTTTTGATTGACTGTTGGTTGACAGAGAACTCCAAGCTGTCAAAAGGTTCTGCGTCTGCCTCTCAGAAACAGTCTGCAAGATGGCAGGTCTCCAAAGAGCTCTACCAAACAGAGAGCAACTATGTAGACATCCTAGCAACGATCTTACAGGTTGGTGTGTTGGCGTGGGGGTTCAGAACAGTCAAGACTTCAGTGGAATTGCCATTGGCCTGTCTTTTTCCTTGCCCTGTCTTCTCTCCTGTCACAGAGGCAGGATGTTGAATTATGAAATGGATGGATGATTTGCGTGAAAAGAATGGAGCCTTCTTTACTCCCACTTGCAGCTCTGTTTATTGATATGACCTGTTATTTTTTTCTGTTCTCTCCACGGCACGCCTCGGTTCTGATTTATTTGTCTAACATGCCCCTATTTGAGCAGTGTGGCCTGCTTGTCTGAATTTCTTACAAAGCTTACTCTGCTAACCAAGCATATTAGAAATGATCAATTCGAGATAAGTCAGTGTTTTGGTATTAAATCTTATTTTACCATAAAACACTCTTTTCAGTTATTCAAACATCCACTGGAAAAAGAAGGTCAAGTTGGTGGTCCAATTTTGGCCCAGGAAGAGATTAAGACCATCTTTGGCAGCATCCCAGATATATTTGAAGTGCATACTAGAATAAAGGTAGGTGTTCTTTCTCTCAATGTCAAAAATGAATGAATAATTATCTGGCTGGCATCCCCAGAGAATACATCAAAGGCTGCTTTTCTTCAATTAATTTTTTACAGGCTGATCTAGAGGAGCTTGTGATGGACTGGTCAGAGGATAGAAGTGTCGGAGACATCATTTTAAAATATGTAAGAATAATGGGAGCTTTGTGCAAATTATGGTTGTGACCATTTTAATCCATTTTGCTTTGTAATTGCACAAGCTTTTAAATGGGTGTCCTAAGGAAGACATGCCACTGACAGCTTCTTTTTTATGCCCTGACAACAGTCCAAAGACTTGGTAAAAGCCTACCCTCCATTTGTCAACTTTTTTGAGATGAGCAAAGAAACTATTGTAAGATGTGAGAAGCAGAAGCCGAGGTTCCACGCCTTCTTGAAGGTAAGCACTGTGTTTGATGAAACATCTACAAATGTGAGTCTTCCATGTCCTTGACCCAATCGTTTTTTGTCCACAGATTAATCAAGCAAAGCCAGAATGTGGAAGGCAGACCTTGGTGGAACTCCTCATTCGCCCTGTGCAGAGGCTGCCAAGTGTTGCTCTTCTGTTAAATGGTAGGCACATGGAAGCATCATATTTACAGTGTGAAAGAGAACATAAACTGAACTAGATAACTGCCTAGTTCATTACGGAGGTAATGATCACAATTATGTGCATACTTGTATAGAAATAAAGTATGAATTTCATAGACCTGTTTTATTTGTAACCTATTATAGCATTTGTCAGACATGCTAGTACCTTGAATGTTCTCAAGTGTGTTCATTTATTTTTATTTGGGTATTCTGTGTTTTTGTTTATTTCTGTCTCTTGGGGAGCAAAAAAGGACCCGTTTTTATTTGCCTCATTATTCGGCAGCAAAGTACACATATAAACTACGTACATAATACAGTGTTCCATTGCCATGCATAGGTCATGTGTTAGTGTAATAAATAAAATGTATAGAACTAAACATGTTATGCAGTATGCACAGACTAAGTATACATATTCTGTGCCCCAGAGTACATTTGGGAGGAAAGCCAGACAAAAACAGGGAGATCCATGTTTTTGTAAGTTTAAATAAATGTGAATGTGAGAATGACTGACTGTATGGAGTGCCATGTATCTAGCACTGTAAGTCACCTTGGACAATGCTACATAATCATTATAAGTCACTTTAGAGAAAAGTGTCTGAAAAATGATTAAATCAGTGTGATGCTGCTGCACTGTCAGGAAGCATCTAAAATACCTCATAAATGCAAAGACATAACTTCCTAAAGTTGACAGCAGGATGTACATTGATATTCCTTATAGAGTCGAATTCTTGTAACCCAAATGGGCGTATGTTGGGGATGACAAGAGGTGAAGGATCTCACGTGCCTGCAGGTCCCGTCTGGTGGTCCTATTATTGGCGATCAGCAATAAGTTGAGAAATGATGCACATGTTTGTGGGTCAACAGTTTTCATTGTTACAAGTTTGTGAAGAGTGTATTTTTAAGTTGGTAATTTTTAAAATTTATTAAGTTGAAGTTCATAGAAATATTAAAATGAAAAATCGGTTTTTATTTCTTCTTAACTATATCCAACATATTTACAGAAGCGTGCCTGTATATAAATCAAGGGACCTGTTTTATGGTTGAGCATTTGTCAGTTGAGTAAATGAAGTTGTTTGTAGCCCGTAGCTGACAACCACTGGATGTCTTTAGATGAGGAATTGATCAACATTTAATTGGTTGTGGAGGTCATACATTTTGATTCCAAATAATTATAAGCAACATTTAATTTAGTTCTGAGAAAAAGAATGAAAGTGTTATGTTGCAGTATTGCATCACATGTCCTGTCTTACTCCATGTTTCCAGGATTGGCTACAGATACTATTAAAACATTTTTGATTATTGATGCATGGAAGTGTTATTTATATTTTTTATAGCCTTGTCTCAGATTTTTACAGAACCCATTAAAAAGTAGGTGGATTTGCATATTATTCAGCTTTTATTGACCTTGAAATGGTAAAAGCAACTTTTGAGTTTCAAACCACGTGAGAAACAGATTTCCGTTCCCAGCTGTGTTCTGTAAGTTGAACGCCTAGGACCTATATACTGATTTTTACTGCATCTGGATACAACTAAGGCTCCTTTCTTTTAGATATAAAGAAGCACACAGCTGATGACAATCCAGACAAAGTTACACTGGAAAAGGCAATTGAATCTCTCAAGGAAGTTATGACGTAAGTATTGTCAGATTTTAATTCATCTATTGTTACTGCGTGTTGCACATATGATTTTCCCAACATTAAAATGTCTTTTTAGCCATATAAATGAAGACAAGAGAAAGACTGAAGGCCAGAAGCAGATCTTCGATGTTGTTTATGAAGTTGACGGCTGTCCTGTAAGCCCTAAAATATTCACTGAAGTTGTTGGAATATTCTTGTTATATTTTGAGACTTAAGCTTGCAAAATTTTAGTTTTTGTTGAAGGACTAACATTTTTACACATGAACCTCATTACAGTTGGTTGTAACTGTGCAAGAACTGTGTCATTTTAATTTGCCTGGTGTGGAATGAAAGAATGTTTGTTCTGATATTTGCAGGCCAATTTGTTGTCTTCGCACCGCAGCCTGGTTCACAGAGTAGAGACCATTGCTTTAGGAGATAAACCCTGCGATCGAGGAGAACACGTTACCTTGTTCCTCTTCAACGACTGCCTCGAGGTAATGCAGAAACTCTTGCAGGGACACTGCTCGTTGCTGCTCAAAGGCTTTACGTCCATTGTATGGTTCCCAAAAGGAAATGCGATGTTTTAATTTATTTTTTAAAAAAATTAAAATATTGAATGCACGATGGTATCGTGTGCAATGCAGTCAGGTGCACTGTTGAAGAGTTAATTATCTATATGTGTTGCTGAAACGGGTTCTTATCTGTTTGCTCCCTAGCAGAGTGCCGTATTACAATGGAACTGAATACCACGGCCGAAATCTGATTTTTCCCGGTTCAGTTTAGTCTGGTAATGAGCAGTGGACATTGCTCACTTTAATTATTCATTGATTAACTCTGCTAGATTCATATTCACCCCACTATCCTTGGTACGCCGCCATATCTCAAGTTTGGACTGCAGCCGGACTGTTAAAACAGTTAAAAGGTCTGCTAATGAGCGGCACTGTTTACGTTTATTGCAGAGGTATCGATTGTCACAGCCCAATGAATTCCCCGGTGTCAGAATGGTTGAGTGAACGAGGGGGTGGTGGTTGTGAGGTTAGGGTAGAGATCACAGCACCCATTTCCCCTCTGTAGATAGCCAGGAAGCGGCACAAAGTGATCGGCACATTCCGAAGCCCCCTGGGACAGACCAGGCCCCCTGCTCCACTCAAACACATCACCCTCATGCCGCTGTCTCAGATTAGGAGGGTGCTGGACCTGCAGGAGACAGAAGGTGAGCCCTCTGCCCTTGTCCACTATGCCGTAAGACTGGTGAAGTCCTGCTGGAGCACATTTTGCTCGTGCTATGTGAGAAGAGTAAAACAAACAGAAAAATGTCAATAACAGAGTGAACCCTGACAAAAAAAAAAAAAAAAATCAATTTCAGTTATTGTGGACTTGCATCATAATTTGAGTTATGAATGCAAACAGAACCTCTGAGGCATGACATAAGAGATCAAGTTTTGCAGTCTTGAAAGTAGCACTACTTGTAGTAACATAGTTAGTCGTACTGTAGCAGGTTCAAAACATTTTATTACTTGACAAGTTTTTGTGTTGTTTCTTTCCGGGGAGCTGTTTTTTCTGAAATTTTTTATAATTAATGTCACAAGCAAAACAACATTCCAGTCTGAGATTAGCAGTGATTTGGCAAAAGTGAAGTTGAGGGCTGCAGAATAAAGTGAGTCAGTGTAGATATTTATCACAGAAACACGTTACTATTCAATTAACATTTAATTAATCTGACCATGTTTGTCATGATATTATTAGCAAAGGTAAATTAAGCTGTTTATCTGAAGATCTGCTCATTCCCTGCGGTGCAGCGTTGCATTGCTCCACCTGACGCTTACAAGAGGTCCAAAATCAAGTCTAGGTTCTCATTTGTGGTGGAATGAGTCTGTCCCTTACAACTGCTGAAATCCTTCCAGCATTTAAAATGAGTTTCAAAACAGTATCAAGCTTACTTCTCCCTGTATCTCTAAACGGCTGCACAAGTTCAATTAAGTAATTCATATCAGCAAAATTGTTGGTATGGTCCATCTTTGATTTAGCAGACATCGATTTTACGGAGTTCAGACTGTAAATTATAAAAGTTTATGCTTTTTTACAGAAGATTTTGAGACAAAAAATGAAAAATCAAACGCATTGCATAAGAAAAATATAAATATTTAGCTAATTTTTAGCTTCATTAATGCATAAAATAATTTTTTAAACATTGTTGATACTGTGTCTCAAAGTGCCCCAGTAGCAGTGTTCTGATCGTATCGCCTTATTCACTGCTTTCTACATATCCTTCATGGTACTGAATGTATGTATGTCTTAGTTACACTACTGGCTTTATTTCATTAGCCACATTACATGTTCATATTAAATGAGTGTATAAAAGTGTTACTCTAGTAAACAATACAGTACTATATAGCACCATATTAAAAAATGATGCTTAAATTATGCTTTTTTTCTGGACTTTTTTCATATCCAGCTGCCACTTCCCCCAAAAAAAAAAAAGTTTCCCTGATTTTGTCTCTATATCTAAAGCTCAGCTGGTAGGGAAGCATGTGCTAAATGAATAAATGTTATGTAAAATCATATATAATGCCTTTGTCACAGCTGGGTAATGATGTCTGTGATGCTATCATGCCAGGGCAGACAGCCTGTAAGCCTGCTTTTTGTCATTTTATTGTTTCTGTTGTAGAGTGCCACAATGCCTTCGCCCTGGTGGTACACCCCCCCACAGAACAGGAAAACCTGCTCTTCAGTTTCCAGCTCACAGCTGAGGACGCGGTCAAGTCCACCTGGCTCAAGACCCTCTGCCGGCATGTGGCCAACACCATCTGCAAGACTGACGCGGTGATTGTCCTCATCACAAACAACCCGGGGGAACGCAGTGCTACTGTTCACCACATTCCTCCTTTCAGTGCACCTCTGTTTTTCATACCAAGGGGTTTTGCCGATGGGGGTTGACCGAGCTGCAGCAGTTTGTTTTCATTTTCATGTGTATGCGCTCTTGCTTTAGCCAATTGAAATTCTGTTGCAAGAAGTAGCTCTTACACAATTAGTAAATAGGGGAAAGACCATCAGTATACAGTGAAAATCACATTAGGTCATACAGGATTTTTCCAACATGTTAACATTTTATGCCACCAAGCAACAGCGGATGATTGTGAAGTACGCTAACAGCTGAACACAGCAGAGGAATACCGCACGCGATGCCAATTTGTTCTATCTCCTCCCCAGTTTTTGGACTTTTTTGCCAAAGGTTTTTTTTTTTTTTTTTTTTTTAAATTCCAACAAAGCAAGCATTAAGTAAGAAAGTGTGCAGGTGATACGTTATGCTGTTTGGTGTAAAAGAAAAACTTTAACAATTGAAGGAAAAACTTCAAACTTAGGTTCATTTTGTTCTAAAAGCTTTTTGACATTGTTTGTGCATTTAGCTTTAAAGAGAAAACATTGTGCACATTTAGAGACTGTTGGCGGCCGGGGGGCAGTTATGTAGCTGGAACAAGGTCAAGTGATCTACACCTAAACCTCTGTTTCCCAGTGTAATTGGTTTTTAGAATGTGATCGAATACAGCAAACTTGAATACTGGGGGAAAGTTTCCATTATTTCTTAGGAGGACAGTTGAGTTATTCCAGGTTCATTTGAGAAAACCCAGTTTCCCTTACACTCTAAAATACCCATTTCAGTGTGATAAAGAACACTTGAAACACAAATTACCTAATTACCAAACAGAGGTACTATGGATTTGTATGTTTATATGCAGTTATTTTTATTTATTATACATTATGTTTCTGTCCTTAGTAGTAATAGTAATGAACATTTAATAGTCAAGTTTATGCAAATGAAAAACAATATCAAATCGGGCGGGTTCAAAAAATTTGCCTGATGTAAAAGGCTGTTACGGTAAAGAACTGTTACTGGGTGACTTTCCAACTGAGCAGAAGTGGACAAAATGACAAAATGGGGGCTCAATTACCAGGGCGTAGGTATAGGATGTATGGAAATGGAGACCAAACAAAGGACTAGAACATATAAGTAGTATATGAACATCTAAAGAGAAAACCTTTAGTTTTTTTTTCTTCCCATTTGGCAGGAATTTAGGTTTTTTTAAAAATATTTGCTTGTAATTTTATTCAGCTTGTTGTTGTGCTTTGGTTATAAAATTTAGGCTTTGAGTGATCTGCCCCTAACCCTACTTTTCTCATAAGCCCTTTTATTTTAGAAGCATGCAAAATGTGGTGCGTTTTCAGGAACACACATATGGAGTTTTAACAGAAATACCTGTACATTATTTAATTTAACCTCATAAGAGTGCCTTGTGAAGTTGACTGATTAATGTGGTTAGCTTTTTGATTTATTTTTACATTGTAGCCACTCATGGGCTTAACCCCTTCCAGTTCTACTGGGCTCTTGTGCACCATACCTTTAAATCTGTGCATAACTGCCCCCGAGCACAGGCTTAGGTATCGCCCTTGGTCATTAAGGGCAAGTGTGATGAGCCAGGTTAGAGCATCATGTTACAAGCAGTGCGAGTGCCAGTAATAAGGGGTTGACGTCCAACTCCTACAACCTGTCACCACCTCACTGAGGTCTGTTTTTCTCTGCTTGCCAGCTGGCTTCCTCTGTAACTTTACTAGTCAGTGTAGTCCTCAAATTTATTAAATTTATAGGTTACTTTAGCTGTAGGCTTACTTTGTTTATATGTGTACTGTTATGTCTTCTGTGAGAAGTGCACTCCATAAAATAATGTTCAAGTGAAATTGTGATAATTATTTCCGTGTCTTATTTAAAACAGGAGGATCTCATTCAGTGCACCGATCCTGATTCCGTGCAAGTGAGCACAAAAGATATGGACAGTACTTTGAGTCGGGCTTCCAGGGCCTTCAAAAAGACATCGAAGAAGGTAGTGTGAGAGACGGGTCTTAGAGTCTCTGTCTATTCACTTTTTTAATTGCTCCTCATAGACACAGTAGTAAAGTAACCAGACTGAATTTTCCAAAATGTGATCTGATGCCAGTTGAAGGCTGTTCACTTGGCTTCTTCTCATTCTCAGCTTGTCGTCGTGTTTAAGCGACAGTGTTTCTCTGTGTACATCGTAGGTCACGAGGGCGTTCTCATTCAGCAAAACGCCGAAACGAGTGATCCAAAGGGCCTTTGTAGCTAGCAGCACCCCTGATGACAAGAGCCCCGCCACTGTGTCCGAGCTGAGGGGTCGCCTTGGCGGCTCCTCCACGCTGTCTGTAAGATGCTGCTCTGGCCCTCTGGCATCTTTATTCTTCTTTCTTTGTCTCTGTCCTGCCTCTCCTCCTCCTTTCTCTGTCCCACCTCGCGCCTTCTTTTCTCTCCCTGTCCAGCCTCACCCTCTCTTTCTCTGTTCCTCTCCCGCCTCTCCTCTCCCTTTCTCTGTCCCGCCTCGCTCCTTCTTTTCTCTCCCTGTCCTGCCTCGCCCCCTCTTCTCTCTGTCACTTTGTTGTACATGAGAGATCTGTTTTATGTGATGCTGTGGAAAAAAATATCAGTCTTTGCCTTGTGCTGATTGTACATACAGTGTAAATCTTTAACCTTTTAAGCATAAAAATAGCTGACATGATCTGCCAGCATCACTCCGATGTATATGTGTCTGTGTTGAATATGCATGGGGGCTGAATCAAAGCTGGTGTCAGATCCGGGCTGTAAGTTTGTAGTTCAAGGTGCACGTGTTGTTTTCATCAGTATTCAGCATGAGAAGCAAAGTTGGTGATCTGGTGGTCAACGGCTCCCAAAATTCCTCACCGCCTGGATGCGTTCAGTAGGCAGCTTTGCCTCGTGCACCTTGGTCTGCTGCTGTAAATTGGCAACTTTTGTAAAATGTTTAAGAACTTACTATAGATGTGTTCTTCTAGTCCATAAAACAGAAAGTGTCCTGTTTGATTTTCAGTAAAATTCACTTGGATTTTTATGAGGGACAGTCTTGGTATGTTTAATTTGTTTTTTGGTTGGTCTTTTCAAATTACTTGTGTGCCAGTGGGCATGTAGCAGCAGGCAGCTCTCAGATTGTCCTTCCCTGCCTGTCTCCTCCACTATAGATGTCTCGCTCCACGTCCACTTTCAGCCTCGCTAGCTCGTCCCGTAGTGCTGTCGTGCAGCGCTCAAACTCTCTGGACCACGCCCCCCACTCCCGTATCCCCATCTGTATCCGCACCCCTAGCAGCCCCGAGCATGCAGCTTTGGACCCGGCACCTCGTCTTCAGAGTATCCCGGCCTTAAGCTCTGCAGCAGCTGTGCCGCCACCTGGAGACTGTAGCCCAGCGCAGTTCTCCACAGAGAAACTCCTCTAGTGAGCCTCACTGTTTCAGCCTGTTCCTTACTGTGTGGGAATGGATCTGTCATGCTCACTAACTCACACACCAAACTGCGAGAGCAACGTCAATATGTATGGCATCATCCTTAAGCGGGTGCACAAGCAACAGAAATATACTCCCTGTCCCCTCTGTTATACTTCAGTGTTTGGGACTTGGTGCTTTGAAGGTCTGGTTTCAGGACATGGGAGCTGTTGGTTGTTGCTGGAAGTTTTTGGCCAAACCAGTCAAAGTTCTTTTTCTGCCTTAAACTTTTTGATCTCTGAGCAAAGAGTAGCTCCACCCCTAACAGTAGACGACAGTGTCCTTCAGTCCTGTAAACCAGATTTACTAGAGAATGTCTCAACTCTGAGCCACTGGGGTGTTGTGGGAAGTTGTGTGACGGAGAACTGGTGGTGGTTATTGGCTGCAGATGCTCATTAGAGCTCGCTTTGTTATGCAAGCAAGTTCATCCTCATTCCGGGTGCCCGGGTAGAGTACCGGGGGGGGGGGGGGGGGGGGGTAAAAAAC
>UFQX01000122.1:804002-915633 GCA_900497675.1 Arapaima gigas | reverse complement strand
AAAAAATTTATTTTTTTTTTTTTTTTTTTTTTTTTTTGTAATGAAGGTCATTTCTCACCCCAATTATACCAATTAGTGTGTAAGTTTGACATTAATGTTTGTATTGATGCAGTTTTTATTAGTTTACAGAATTTGGCATTTCCGAGTAAGACAAAGCATAAATAAAATTGGATACTGTACAGCCAGCCTTCATATAATGGGGTCCAAAAAGCTGCTGTAACGGTTTATAAAATATTTATTCCCTTTTCACACATTTGGCTTATTTTTTGGTACAACAGCCTTTTTTGCACAAACAGTATTTTGTTGTGCACAACGACTTGTCAGAAGCACGTAGCAGATGTTTTGGATCTGAGACACAGATGATGTCTCAAAGCCAAAGTGTTTTTATCCCTCAGTGGTGTCACCCTGGCTTTAGTCAGCACATTAACCTCCACGTTTGCCCTGAAAATGTGTAAATGTGTTCAATGGTGTACAAACGGCTGTAATGGTGTCGGTTGGGCTCCTATTTAGACACTGGATTGCAGCAATGAAGTATAAACTATTAGCTCAGTTACATTGAATGTGAATATTGAATATGCTTATTGCAATTTAATTCACCCCCATGCAAGTTTTGTACAGTTGAGACAGTCCCTCTTATGGCAACTTTAAAGGCACTTTGGGGACACATTTTTAACATTTCTGTTTAGATTTCTTGCCTAACTTGGGTGCCGTGAATGAAGAACACGGAGAAAGATCAGGATATTTCTGCCATGGAGAAAAGAGGTGCAGGAAGATGGTCTTGGTAAAGAATCTCTTAGTCTCCAGGTACGCACAAAAAACTACAAGAAAGGTTTTTAAATATAAGAAAATGTTTAGTGTTAGTCACGTATTTTAATTGTAATTGCAGGTATTTTGTATGACAGAACATTTTGAATGTCATATTAATCTTTTGCTTCTTCTGTTTAAACTAAAATATTTTTACTGCAGCAAGATAAATTGTTTAAATTTGTTGATCAGTGTTGTTTAAATAATGGCTTTATTGACAAGCAGCATTAGCATAAGTAAATGTTTAATCTTGTGAAGGAATGAACATTACATAGTATGAAATATTTTAGTACTGCTAAAATAGCATAGCATCATACGGTGATTTTGTAGCGTTTCTTTGTTTTTATTATAGATATAGTGCCCTCCATAATGTTTGGGACAAAGACACATTTTTTCATTGTTTTTCCCCTGTGCGCCACAGTTTTAAATTTGCAATCAAATTCACATCCGATTAAAGTGCACATTCTCAGATTTTATTAAAAGGGTATTTTCATACATTTTGGGTCCACCATGTATAAACGACAACACTTCTATACATAGTCCCCCCCACCCCCGTTTCAGGGCACCATAATTTTTGGGACACAGCAACGGTATGTATATTAAAGTAGTCATATTTAGTACTTTGCATGCAATGACTGCCTGAGGCTGCGATTCAAAAACATCTCCGGGTGCTGAGTATCTTCACTGGTGATGCTCCTCCGGGCCTCTGCTGCAGCCATCTTCGGGTCCTGCTTGTTTCAGGGGCTTTTCCCCTTAAGTTTTCTCTCCAGCATATGAAAGTCCAGATTGGGTGACTGAGACGGCCATTCAAGAATTTTCTGTTTTTTTTAAGCTTTGTAGGAAAATACCCTTTAATAAAATCTGAGAATGTGCACTTTAATCACATATAAATTGTTTGATCCCAAGTATAAAGCTGTGGAGCACGGGCACAAATCAAGGAAAAAATGTCTTTGTCCCAGACATTACGGAGGGCACTGTGTCTAGACATCTATCCAGGGTGTGTCGTCTCGTGACTTTTGCTCCCTACGTAGGCGCCGGACCTCTGTGACCTTGCACTAGATAAGCAGTTATTGAAAATGGAGCAAGATTAGAAAATATAAAACAATAAAAGAGAAGCAAAATATAGTTTTCCTGTTCATATTTACTATTGAATATGTCGGAGATATGATTCTTGCATAAAAGTACTTTTTACTGTAGGCGAATTTTAAAATTTGGGGGGGGTAATTTTTCCCCCTTAGAAGAATGGAACAAACCCCCCACCCTGTTATACGAGGAACAAATGTCAGTACAGTCATCCTAAGGTACGTGCATTCAAGTTTGAAGAACTCAATTTTTTTTTTTTTTGTTTTCAGTGCAGTGTTTGTAAGCAGAAAGATGTAACACTGAGAATGGCAATTCAGTCAACAGTCCTGAAATGTGTGTTTTTGGACTGTAGGGGGAAACCCAGTCTGCAGCACATGGTGGCTGTGAACGAGCTGAAGGCACACAGGTAGGAGGCTTTGAACACAGATACCCCTTGAGGTACGGGCCTTTGCCTTGTAAAATTTTTGTGCATACATGTGAAACTATTTAACATTCCCTTGAGCGAGTTACAACCAAACAGGATGCTGAGCATGGGGGAATTTTCCCCTTCGTTTAAGTGGCACACCCAAAATGGCTGACACTTCGCTACAGTTGGGTTCACTTCCCATAATAATCCACTCTGTACAGGTTACACTTTGACGTTACAAGATTTCACCTTATGCGTTCCCAGAAACAATGGTGAAACGCACTGTTGAATAAACACTGGACTGGGTTAAAAACAAAAATCTCAAGTCTTTCAGTGGCCAGTGGTTCTCTATCAAAACATTTAGGAATAATGTTGTGATATTTAAAGTATTAATAGTTATAGTCAATGCTTTACAGGATATTTTGTATGTTACTGCCTCTTCTGATGCATTAGGTTCTTGCAGTCTGGGGGTACTGGTTTAAGAGGAGTTAAACCATACTCACACGTGGCACTTCTCTGAAACCTGTAGTGGTACCAGTAGGAACCAGAGGATGTCAGAAAGCTTATAAGGCAGCATATTTTTCTACATTCAAATTTATACACCTCGGAAACAAGTTAACAAAATCTTTTCTGATTTTGAACACTGCTGTGGAACAGTTGTGTTCTGATGTGAAAAGGAACACTTTTTACACCTACAGGGTGTCCTTGGCAGAGGTCACCATCCAAACTTTGACCAGCATTCAGGGTCACTGAGTCAACAGCTGTGATTGACTCAAGTGGACCACTGTTGAACCGTGGAATACGGTGGCTTTTAAAATTTAATGCCACTGTTCTCCGTGGCAAGAAATTGTCTTTTGGCTTTTCTGTGCAAGGCAAAAGTTTGAGTATGTTTAGGAAATATTTGTTTAGGAGAAAGTGAACTAAAGTGAGGAACAAAAACAAACCCACAAGTGTCCTACATCTCTGGAAGTTGCTGCGTAAGAGCTGGCAAGATACATTGCAGGGTTTCCTTCCGAAAATTAACTTAAACCTAGTTTATAGGAAGTAGTTTCTCAACTTTGAATATTACTTCATGTCAAACTTATTTTATCAGAATATGTTTAAATGTGGCATAACCAGAAGAATCGGCATATGGTGATCAAACCGATACTGGTGACCTTCTCATCTTTCACCAACGCTATTTTTACAGCTCTCAAGCAAACATGTATCTACTGGTGCTGTCAGGCACATAGTTTGTCTGCATTTACCTCACGTTGGACGTTTGACTCAAAATCCAGCCTTTGTTTTGGCAATAGTTGACAAAGTATTTAAAATTTTCTTTATACACTGAATGCAAAAATTATGGAAGATGGCTAAGCCGTTCATTAAGACCAAAACAAAAGAACAAAAATTAGATGCATATTCTCTTAAATCAATTTTTCCCCCAAAATTGTCGTCTAAAATAATGTTTAGGTTTAGATAATTTGATAAAAATATATTTCATGTTCCACGTTCAATAGCTCTAGCCTTTTTTCTTCATGGTTAATATGTCAAATAATTTTGAAGTTGACTGCATATGTTTACGTTGCGTGTGGGTATTGTTGTCTCAGTCGACGTGGACACTACATGCTCTTATTAATTCAGTTAATTTATGTGATTTTTCAATATCGTACTTGATTTAGGCTTGTCTGAGGTCATGGTGAGGTTGAGGTGGGTTTGATTATTGACTAATGGCCGACTAACTGTCCTGCTTTTTTTTTTTTTCCAATATTGTATTTTTAGAGGCTTTGTAAATGTAAAATACATGTGTGCATTTAACATGTATTAGTTGCATGTTAGTGTATGTTTCCTTGAGGTGTTCCAACAACACTTGGAAGGCCCCACTGAAGACTGATGTAATGCCTCATTTCCATTATTAATAATTTTTATGTGTTTAGTGTTTCCGTCGCCCTGCAGTAGTGATTCTGCACTCGCCGCCTTGTCACGACACATCAATAAGTACAAGAGGTGTTGACTGTGTTGTAGTGGAGCACATTTTTCGGTGGGAAAATGATCAATGGCAAAGATCCTAGTTAGTTATTCTGGCCTTGCTTTTCTCAGATTAAAAAAAAGACTTATTGGGGTTTGAAACTACTATTTGTTATGAAAAACATCGGGTCCCCTGATCATTCAAAATGCCTTTTGAAAAACTGTTATTTTGACTTCCTACAATTCCTAATGAATATTCATTTTCAAGGCAGCTTTTAATAATTTTTTGTGTCAGTTTTATTTACTGGTTTATTTAGAAAAGAGGCTTGTTGTCAGGTTAGAGGGCTGTGTATGTTTGTTTGTAGTCTGTAATCAGAGGTGGTTCTAATCGTGTTTTTATTTATTTATTCATGTATTATTTTGGAAGTCTAGATGACTGCACAGAATTCCCACCGTTGGTGAACTCAGCGCCGATCTGAAATCCTTTTGCAGATGTAATGTTTGTAATCGGTCGTTGCAGTTTTTAATAGTTAATCTTGTCTTAATGAAAAGATGTTCCAAAGTGCAGCTGGAGTTAATGTGCTGAAAAATATGTATTTTCATACTGTTTTTTTTGCCAAAATCTTTTTCCAAGGTTCAGATGAAAACCAAGTTGCCAAGTAGTAGATTCACCTGTTTATGACGCAAGGCATTCTTGCTGTTTGGGTCCTACGTAAGTACCTTCATTAAGGCTACAGTACAACACCAGCAGCAGGATTTGAACCTGGGATGATGTATAAATTCATCGACGGGATTGAAGGCATTTTGTTCAAAATGCACATGTGCATATTCCTCCTGCTATTAGTGAACGACCATTTGCATCGTAAAAAATAAATTGTATTCGCCGTGTCATGTTGGGAGTGAAGGCCATCTGAGGTCACAAGTAGCTGAAGGACACTTTGGCGTCATCGGATTGTCATTCCTGGAGTGTCACCACGGGACTGCTTTGAAACATCCTTTCACTGAATTGTAACTTTTCCACTTCCAAGTGTCATGTCTCACACTTTGGCTCTTCTTCACTTAACCTCCCAGCATTTCTCTTTGATTTCATGAGTTGTAGGATATAAAATAAGGAATAAAAAGCCCCCCCCCCCCCCCCAAAACCAAAAAATTGCAGTTTTNAAAAAAAAAAAAAAAAAAAGCCCCCCCCCCCCCCCAGAATCCATAGACTAAATACACATGGTGTATTTGGTTTGTGTGTAGATGCCTGGAAGGGGTGGGCAGCCACTGGCACTCAGACCCCCAGAGGTTTGTTTCTTCTTCACCTCCTGGTTGGGGAATTTTTTGTTTTCCTCTCCTCAGTTGCTGGCCGGTTTACTGTTTTGCACTTTTTCCCTGTATAGTTGTTCTCATTAATATTTAAAGGTTGGTTACAGCTTCACTATGTACTTGTTTTCTGTTCCATTATCCTAATCTACTGTTCAGCTCTGAGTCACTGTGTGAGAAGAAGCGCTTTCTATTTGAATTGGATTGACATGGTCCCTGGTTCAGTTTGCGGTAACTAATTAGTTTGCCTTATTATTAGTTTCTGGATGTTGGCACATATTGTAAAATCCTTTGTTAAAATCAAGTGCCTTTTATATACAGGGTGATTCAAGAAGAAACGATCACTTTCATAAATGCCTTACCGTATGAATCTGTAGTATGTTGAGCGTTTGTAAGATTAACAAGCAACTGTTAGTTAACGTACAAACCGGATAAGACGACACGTTCATACGGCACTTAGTTTCCGATTAAGACATTTATGACGGTTGTACATTCTTTTTCAGTTACCCTCTATGTAAAAACAGCGACTTCTTGTGCAAACATACTCTCCCATATTCACTAAAGGCAAAGAACAGCAAAGAACGACTTATTGGTCACTGTCTCTTGGTCATTCTAAAAAGCGACATAAGAATGATAATCCAGTAAAATAATTTGGGTAGGTGGACTTGAATCAGAAAAAAAGGAACGGATAAATTTTTTTGCCTTGTCGCTGTCAATTTACTATTTGGCCTGAATTACTTTATTTTTGTTCGTATTTCTACCTTAAGTCTTTCTCTGGCTGCTTTTGAACGACTAAATCTTCAGTTACTTTCTAGCTGCGTGTTTAACGGTGCTAGCGATCCCCTTGAACTCAATATACTCATCTTTACCCTTGCCGCTCTCTTTATTGCGTATGCTGTTTCAAGTTGTAATCCAGACCTAAATTTGTGTAATTGCTGCTTCCGAAGTTCCTTAATTCTGTGAAGGGCTCAGGGTTTTCAAAAGACACAGATTGTGCACAAATTAGCTGGCACCATATTAGCTTTTGCCGGGTGATGGTAATGATCTCCGTTTTAGAGAAGAAAGAGCGGTTCTGTGAGAATATAAAGGGAATGTAGTCAGCATGGCTGCTCTCGAAGAATGCACTTTTTACCACTTAGAAAAGCAGCCAAGGTTTGCATTTTAAGTAGCGCCAATTAAATTTGACTTTTTCCCCAGCTCAACTTGTCTTATAGGTATCAAGCAGTGCTTGAAGTGGAAAAAAATAAGTGCCGGAACCTCCCTCATTGGCATGTCGGTGTGTGTGTTGGTCAGCATCAGCAAACTACCACTGCTAGGAGAAGTGAAGACACGAGGAGGGATTCCATACACAATGTTTATTAAAACACAGTGGCAGAAGGGAGGAATTTACAGTCAGGAAAGGTACCAGGAAATATTACTCTTTAACCTGGAAGAGCTGCTGTTCTTTAAAAGGGCCAGTCAACCCCAAAACCTATAGGGGCAGTGCTCACCACAGTCCTGTCTTTTGCAGTCTCCTTAATGGTTTGATAGCTACTTACTTCACCGCCCAGATTACCCAGTTACTGCGAATATCGACCATGCTAAATATATAACAAGACAGCAGAGCGTGAGCCAACTTTCTGCGCAACTTAGTGCACCCCAGGTACCGAAATGTAGCTACGAGGCAGTTTTGAATAATGTCCGTGTACCAGAGCAGTAGGAGAGCAACTCAGATGGACAATCTGGTTTTTGGGGGCAGAAAAGTGCACCGGGAGCTTATGTGAAGTGCCGCTACAGAAGGAAAAAATCCCAGTTCTTCAAAGAGTGAAACATAAGTGCTGGTACTGCTGAGTACTGACCCACTTTAGGCCCTGGTTTAAGTGCTCTAACCCCTAAACTGGGTTGTGTTCAAACAGGGAGGATGGTTGGCCAAGTCATCAGCTATCGGATGTGTCGCACGTGTTCTTTAAGTGTTTGGGCAAATAGACACCTTTGACTAGTGTTGATAGTAAAGGTTTAGATCGAGTATCTGCAGAAATTTAAATTTCCTCTGAAAAACATTGGCAACAGAGTTTGAGGTTTGAGACGATTTCGATGAGCATCATTCTCTGCTTAAGTCCTGCTGGACTCCTAAAAGAGAAACTCAGCTGTTAATTCTGCTCCCCAAAAGCTACGTTCAGTTCTGCTTTTATAAACGTTCTTCTTTTTTTAAAGTAACTCTTCAAGATGTGGAATCAAACATTCCTTTTGTGTCAGAAAATTGTATGTACGAGCTTCTGAGAGATGGTATTTCTAAAAGTGCTCAAATGAGAAGGCCTGTGCAACGGAGGAGAAGGATGTGAAGGTGTGTGTGTTGTAAGGAACGGCATTTGCGGCACTGAAATAAACGCTTGCAAAAACATTAAATTATTTTCCGAAGGTCAATACCAACACCTTTCAATTGTAGCTTCACTGTTTTGTATGCAGTGAACTAGTATATAATGTCCATATGGAAAATTTGCACGTGTTGTTTTCTAATGCTCAGTATATCACAGCAGTTTCAGCTTTCTGTTTGTGTCACTGCCGAGGAAATACTTCCAGACTTTCCAAGCTGCCAAGTTAGTCATAAACTGGTCCCCATGCTAATTCATTCAAGGCATCAGATTTGTTGCTTTTTTGTTTTTCCATTTTATTTCTAAGGACAGTCTTGTGGAGTATGTTAGATTTTGGCACTTTTTAAAATGCTGACACTCAAGGCTAAACTTTTCTCTCATTTCCCTAAAGTTGAAGATAAAAGGTATACAAAAAATGCAACGGAGAATTTAGGGTGCAGTGATTTCCAATATTTATGTCTATTGTTCAATTTTGAATTGATGTCTTACTTTGGTTTTCAGAGCTAAAAGTTTCAATGTTTCTGTCTTGGTTTTCTTCCTGAAGGGTCATAATATAAAACTTTTTTTTCCAAAATGAAATTGATGATTGCTAGTTTGATACTTCCTCTGGGGTGTACAGTTCGGGGATGGACATAGCTGGTCTGAAAATGCCGATCACTCCATGTTTGTATCTGCAGGGGGGGCTATTGCTTGGCGTGTCTTCCCGCGCAGCAGCGCAGTGTGTGTGTGTGTGTGTGTGTGTGAGAGGCGGCAGCGTTGGCCATGTTTGATCAGAACAGCTCCTCAGACTCAGAGAAACATGACAGATGAGATGTTTACCATGCCAGTCTCCTGGGCTCTGAGCAAACGAATGATCCCGCTGCTTTGTGAAGAGTGCCGCGGTTCCTTCAGAGCTGTTAGCTGAGCAGGCCGCTTCTCCCCGGCAACGTGGTACTAGTGAGCAAAGCAGCTTGGACATCAAGACCTTGTACCCCACTTCACACACTCGTACAACTATTCGTTTGTTTTCGTCCTGCCACATCTTCCTTTCTGAGGCGCAAACTCCCATAGGCCAGCCCCAGCAATTTTTTATGTCTCTTCTCCATCCAAAGTAAAACATTTGCAGTATTCTTTAAATTCCTTACATGATTAAATTCTTTAAATTTCGCCGCACTCAGGTTTACTGACATGGCCATACAGTTCACAAAGTGTATTTGCCTTTGCACGTTGTTTTGGGATTAATGCATATTTTAAAATAAAAAAAAATTATTTTACATCAAATGAGGGGCGTAGTGGTGGTCCTGGGCTGCAGATTCTACTCTGTTTGTATGGGGTGTTTCTTAACAAATCTTAATATTTTTGCAGTTTACATAACAGATAACATACAGGGAGACTTCACTTTATGCGGCTCTGTTTTTTTGAGCAAAATATACCCATGTATATCAACAATGAAGTACTGTGCAACATGGCAACCTGTAAGGAACATATGTTGCTATAATTCTTACAATTTCACCTTTCATGTTCGCTTGGTTGGATGTGTTTGTGCAGTCTCCATTTTAATCTTACAAATAGTGTAGTCTGGGAAAATTGGGCCAAAATAACACTATTATTACACATTAAACATTATTACAGAAGTATGAGAGTAAAGCAGCCAACATTACTGCTGATACTGTTTGACTTACCCATTAATAATGTATAGTACAGTAATATGCTGATTAGTGCTGTAGATGTGTTGAAAAATGGGGCTAAATGAAATAGCACTATTACAAAAATGCAGTATGAAAACTGCAAATGCTCAGCTTAACACAATGATGTTTAATTGTACCATTAATAACAAACACAGAAAACAGCCTAATTTATTTATAAAACATAATTGCAAAAAGTTTGGCTCAAATCTTCTTGGATTTTTTTTTTTTTGAATAAACAGGTAAAAAAAAATTGAACAGTATAGTAATGCTTATCAGGATGTTATCACGTTGGGAACCTCTTTGTGTGACGGTCGGATGTGACACAAGCAATATGTGCTCAGAGGAACTCGGGTATAGAAACAGTGTTCAAACCTGGGTCGTTACAGTCCAAAGGCAGCAGCTCTAGTTACTGTGCCACCAACTGAAACTATTTCCCTTTCCATTTTTTGGGTCCTCAGACTGCCTGTTCTCTTGTACATAGCTTTCCCCTGGGGGGGGTGGCTTTCATCAGACTCCTGCCGGAGACCTGCGAGTTTGAGGGTACGGTGCTGTATTTTTGTTGTTCCTAGTATTGTGCCCTTCCGAACCCCGAGACCCATGTTGTCATACCTGGGATGTGATGGAGTCCCTCCTCCACCTTAGGGGTCACAGACCCAAGTGCTCCTGTCACCAGGATTTTTCACGCAAACTGCTTTTGACCCTGTTGTCAGCACACTTCCGCCCATCTCCCTAATTCGCACACCTCGCTCTCAGTTAGCAGGCGAGGGGAGCCAGTGGGCAGAGAGGGTGGAATACAGTGTCACTTGTATTTAAAAAAAAAAAAAGCATCATTTTGGCACCATATCACATTTTTCAAAACCTTTTTCACGTAGGTGCATATGTCAATAGTGATTTGCTCTGATATTTTCCAGTTCTGTCTTCATGATGAAAAGGAAAAAAAGCCTCCATTGTTGCATCTCCATTGTCACGTTTACAGATGACAGAAGTAAAAACTTTAGCCACATTTTACCGTAACAAACCGTCACCTTATTAAAAACTGCAATATTGTACGCTAGACTGTTTGCGTCTGTGATGTATAATACAGTAGTCACTTATTTTCATTTCAGTCTTTTATGCCAATTGCCTCTAATGTATACACATATTCTACGTGGTGTGAACCAGGATTATAATTGTTTACCATTTGAAAAGCACTGCAGACATAATAAATCTTGGAAGTTGTCAATACTGCATAATACCCAGGGGTTTCTTTTTCCCCAGTGCTCAATAATAAATGTCATTAATGTGCTCCGCATTGAAATGAATGAATCCACACTGCTGATCACAATATTACACGTCTTTTCCGGTGTCAGCAGAGTATTTCAGTCTGATACATCTTACGTTCTAATGGAGTCATGTTTTTTTTGTTTTTTTTTTTTTTTTTTTTATGTGGGGCTCTTACATAAGGTGCTTTGGCATTAGTTGCCTTTGCAAAGAACGCTTGTTTCTGACCTCTGGTTATAAGGATAAATGCTGAACGTTGCAAACGCCTGTGAGCGTTTTGCAGGGGACCTGAGAAAGACGTTGATGAATCTGCTGGCAGTTGGCGCTCGACGGATGACTCGGGATGCCGATTGCGTTACTCAATTGCAGCTGACGGGATCAATCCTTGAATTGAACCTTTTTTTTTTGCGTTAGTGACTTTCTGACACGTCAACGTCAAATTGACAAAAAATGGAGCGAACCACTCCGTTTCAGCACATACAACGACTTTGCCTTAATTTGCGCTTTCAGATCGCTGTACCTTATGGCTTAAGGTGACACCAGTGTGTTTGTTTCTATAACATTTAAACAGATATCAATAAGGGTCTTTGTCCAGGATGCCCTAATGAACCTTCAGGACTTTTACAAATATACTGTCTAAACCCCCCCCCCCCCCCCTCCAAGTTCAAACTCAAATTGTCAACATTATGCCAGTATTATAGATCTTAATATTTTTGCTATTTTCCAGGCCAAGCAACATCCTTTTTTGCACAAATAAGTATTTAAGGCTAACTGAATATAGTTCTTCTCCCAATTCTGGAACCTCAAACTTTCTGCTCTCTCTTTTTTTTTAATTTAATTTTTTTTTTTTTTTTTTTTTTTATTTTATTTTTTTTTTTTTTTTTTAATTTTTTATTTATTTTTTTTTTTGTTCCGTTGACAGAAAGAGGCTTTAATGGCAACGTGTGTTCACACGTGCATGGAATTCGACTCTCCGGAGGCTCCTCGGCCGACACACGGCAACATCAGAGCAGTAGGGTAACCGTATAGTAACACATTAAAATAATACGCAAGCTGTAAAATTACTTGCAGAAATGTATAAGTAATATAAGCGTAGAATTGGAAACTGCAGCAAGAATAAACATAAATGGGTAGCTGGTGATGCTTGAATAAATATTTTTGTTGATTATATATACATACTCTGCAACCGTTGCCAAGTTTGTGTTAGTAATTCTGTGTTAGTTTGGGAGCTGGTCACCAACAGGGGGATCTAAATGGCCTTTCAAGGTTGTACACAGAAAATAATGTTCAGTTCAGGGGTTGATGGGAGATGCGACTTAACAGAAAAAGCAGCTACCGCCTCATCTGACGCCTGACTTCCTTCTCACGTCCTCTATTCCTTCATTTAAAGACCCTTTCAGATGGAGGGAAGTAAGATTTTTCTTTCAATTTGCAGACAGCTGAAGTTTGGAATATTAAATATAAGGGAACCTTCTGCGTACAGACAAAAATAATTTCAGCCTTGGATTCGCTTCTCAACATTCACCTTAGACCAGTAGTTTAACTGTTTACATTTTATGCTTCATGCGTTTCCATCAACTATTGTTTCCATTATTCAAACACCGCAAACAGATTATTTTAAATCGAGCTGTACTTTCACACATTAGGCTTTCACTCACACAGTATATAGACTTCTTGTTCTGCTGTATTTTGTACAGTTTACTTTTAGACAGGGGCACAAAGAGAGCTTACAATAAACTGCAAAAATGAATGATTTATCCCCAGAAAGACAGAAAAAATGCATTTCATGCAATAACATAGCAGTGACTGTACTGCATGTGTACAGTCATTTTTCTTATCCTATTTGTATAACTAAATAATTAAACTGAACTAAATTACTAGTTTGAATCAAGTCGATGGTTTTTTTTGGGTGATTCTGCCGTCTCCTTTTGACAGTTTTTATAATTAAAATGCACTGAAAAAAGCAAAAAAGGAGCCCTAGTTTAATGCCATACAACTGCCTGCCTGATACTACTGGCTTCCATGTAGTGCCAGTGTCACAGCATCCGTACACAGGTAACAAGCGGAAGCCCGTTGACATACAGGTGTCATCTGCTCGAGTCGTTTCGCATTTATCATCACAGTCCTTTAGAAACGCAACGTAGGCAGCGTGTCCGAGGGAAGCGCATATGTGCGCTTTTCTGTTGTGCAAACATTTTTGCAGCTCACACTTTAGTGGTTTTTATATTCTCATAAAAATTTAGGGACAGCGTGACACTTCTGTGTGTGTCAAAGGAACCAAAATCATAATCCACAGCAGAATTTAGAAATCGCCGTTTCAGTCTGTGAACTGCAAATAAGTAACTTAATGTTGAAATAAGAACCACACGACCAATTATGTGCCGAAACATGTTCATACTTTTGACGCGGAGCAAGGGGTTATTTCAGTCCTTGTTTTCAAGGTGTATAAAGCTACTACTGATAATAATAATAATTATACAATACAATACAATACAATACACAGCTGCTGTTACCAGTATGTGGAACCTAACCTATATACTTGTTCAACGAAACACAGAACACAAACTCTTTAGTAAATTACGCCAATTCAGCCATTTAACGTGAACAGAATGTTCTATTTGTCCAGTAAACAAGAAACAAAGATCTTGAAATCAGGTGGTAGTCAAAACTGCACAACTGTTTTGTCGGCGGAGACTAGTAGTATTTAAGGACCTCTTGTCAAACACCAGACCTGCTCCTTGTTTGCGTTCTGTAGCTTTTTGTGGAAGTCGGTACTTTTTTGAACCTAGACTGAGATTGTATAAATTGTGTGTTAAAAGTATAATTATTTGTTTGTTACTGTGTTTGTTGAAGATCAGACCACGTTATGTGAGGAGTCATAATGGCAACGGGTTGCAAAACTTTTTCCTGCAACTGTAATAGAAATTTGGGGGGGTAACTGTGGAATGGTTGGGAAGACGGGCTGTATTTAGTAGCTAAATTCAGTGGTGAAAACCCAACTGCTGCAGGGGCGACACGCGTGTGGCTGGAAAGCTCGGACAATAGTTTGCTTTTGCACGGAACACACTTGTGGACGTTGGAGCGAAATTCTATGTAGGCTGAGAAGAACCGGGCTGCGGGACCGTGCACATTGCATTTCCACGCTGCTTTGAAAGTGGAGCACTAGCTGACGGGAGGGCAGCAGTGGGGTGTCCTTAAAAAAACCCACACGCTGTGGCACCGAGGAACTGAGGTGTAAAGTGAACTAAATCAAAGTGCCTCTGAACTGTATCAAAGGCTTCAGGCCTGGCAAAGACAAGGAAAGAACATCTTTACATATACAGTATTATATACTATGCACACATAGATAATGTATCTGTATAAATATGTATGTATGCAAACCGGTTATTTCCCTACATATAGACATTTCATACATTTGAGTTTTTTTTTTTAATGAGTTTCAGCTGTGAACTGTGAGCTTTTTATAACCTCTAAAATAACAACCCGAGCTAAAAATGAGCCAAACGTATTTAAAAACACTCATCAGGTCTGCTCTGCTTTGTGTGATAACTTTTATTTTGATTGTATGTTTGTCACGAGAAACCTTCTGTTGTCGTCGGTATTGTCATTGTAAATAATTATTATATTAGTTATTATTACTGGCCGTGAAAATCGGAGTAGTTTGAACTGCAAAAAGTGTGGGCATGTTATTGGGGGGGGGGGGGACTTGAATAAAACACACATTTATTTGAATAATTAAATTAAATGAACAAAATGCGGTTATTTTAAATAAGGAACGATAAGGGTTTTACACTATGGTGCCAAAGCCTTATTTCCCAGGACCACATTACAGAGGTTTGAGGCACTTGCACCGCGCTAAGGGCTGTGGGATATTGTTTGGTGTTCTTTTGGGGACATTTTGGCGCCGGTATACTGAAACACAGCATCTGTTTCGCACTTCATTCCTCATTAAACGGGAAATGATGGCGCTGTCAGCAGAAGTCTAGAAACTGTTGTTGTTTTTATGTAGTGCCATTTACAATGGGAGCTGTATTTATAACAACTTGTCCCAAAGAAATAGGGGATTTAATCCGTTTGCGCTGGTTAGTCCAAATGGGGTTACGTCGCATTTACATTTGTATTTGTTTAAAGCATAAAACAAAGAGACTGATCAACAAATCAGAACAAATTCTCCTTATTGTGTATTTCTGTAGGACATGGAAGAGGATTGAATAAAGAACATTTGAGAAATTAAAAATGGGTGGCTAGGAGAAGTTAGACATATAAAATGTTTAATGTGCCTGCTGGTTATGGATTTTCTTGTCTCGAGGAAGTATAACCTGGCACTTTATGAAAAATGTTGTTTTTCGTCTATAACCTGCCCTTTCAATAAATCCAACAGAGCCCAAATACTGCCTAATATTCCAGTGAACATAAAACACAAATTAATTACCCAAAATAAAACAGCGTGAAGGATATGATTTGGAAAAACTTGCATTGCTTTTTCTTTTTCTTTTTTCTTGCATATTCTTTTACTGCTCTGCTTCTAAAATAACTTTTTATTTTGGTCAATGGGTTACTACAGGGAAGTCACTGCATGTATTCCTTTCAACAAACTTTTTATTTCTCATGCAGAAATGAGGGTCCCGGTGGTCCAGTGCCCATCCCAGAACCGCAGAGCACCAGGCCGGGGGTGTAGATGTTTGTCAAGGCTTGGACTGGCCGTTTTCATTTGTTTGTTGTTTCTTGCCGTCTCTAATAGTTTTGTTGTGTGGAATCTAAGCAGCTGGGCTAATTGAAAAATGGTTTCAAAAAGTTTCTGGCCCCACCTCCAGTGGAAGTAAAGACCAGCAGGTCTTCTGGTGTTCCGTTTGTTAGCGAGGAAATGGAAGACTTTCTTTTGGTTTTTGCCTTTTTTCTAGCTTATCTTTTGTTCTTGCGCTGCAGAATAGTGTAATGTGTGTGTACTTTCACATCTCACAAACCAGGTAACAGATGCCGAGCTTGGTGGTAGCGCTAAAGATTGTTTTATTTAGAACCGTGCGGCGACAGGGCTGGGATTTGGGGTTCCGGAACTTTGTTGGTTCTCTCTCGGCGCCGTACGTGCTGGTTTTTCTGCCCTTGGGTTTGCACGCACTCTCATTTGTTGCTCTTACCCTCTTTCGCCTCCTGCTGTGGGGTTAAGAAACCAGTTAGGAGTAATTATTGCGAACAAGTGTCTGCAGTCCCTCGCACTCCCTCTCCTTGCCCAGGTGTGACACAAATGGATAGTTCCCACCCCATCTGGGACGCCACTTGGCACAACTCCTTTATATATGCATGTATTCACCGTGTACATTACCCTTCCTACAATAAACCCTTCCCAAACGTCCCTTGGTTTGCTTCCCGGGAAGTTATCTGGACGATATATATTCGACATCTTCCTTTTAGCATTTATGTGCGGCGCCTTTGCACTCCTAGCACCTGCCCTGAGTTAGGCAAAAAATATTAGTTCAACAAACCACAATTCAGCGTCAGCACATAACTCTTAGAAAGTCAAGTATGGTGGCATAGAGCTCGGAACCATTTTTCCGGCAGCGTTGTAGCTTTTATGCAAATTATGGCTATTCTGATATGCAGCATGAAGGGCAAAGAGTTACATTTTAGGCTAAGCTATTAAGCAGCCCACACTCAATTATTATAATTTAATACAAAGTGTTAGGTTTACTTAAAGTTAAACTGGCAGCCTGTTTCTGAGGACCGAGTAATTTTGAACCCTGAAAAGATAAATGTTGTGGATTTCCATGGAACCACCATGATGGACTCAGCCATCACGGCACAGAAACTGATGTATTTTGTTTACTGCTGTCCGTGTAACAGCAACAACTTGCTGTCCTCTCGCCCTGCTCTTATGCTATAAATTAATATTTATTGAGCAGCACTTCCACTTTCATCACTTGTGTGCTGGCATATGTTGTACAATATTTGAAGCTAAAAAATGTTCTGTAAGAAGAAGCAGAACATAAGTAGGCATATCTATTCCTTCTAACTTTGAGGGGGGAAAAAAATCTCCTCCTTGGATCCTTTTTAACAGCTGGACATCAAGAGCTTCCCAACTTTGTTCACATAAAATTTCATCCCGTCTAGTCTGCGAGTTGTAAGGTAGAATGCGACAGTCGTAAAGTTGAAGGTTTGCAGCTGTCCAGCCCTTACGCGTTGTGTTTTATGTTATCCATCTGACTGTATGGACCTGCAAATGCTGTAAATAGTTCAGCACTTGTCACTGGAACATTAAAACCTGGTATCTGCATCAGATTTCTGCAACTTTGCTTTGTGAGGAATCTGTTGGCCCAAAGCCCTCCCGCTGGTGAACGTACCCTCACCTGCAAACACTGGTGCGATGACACCACGAGGCTCTTTAAGATATTAAGATGGCAGGGTAGAATAAGAGGCATAAACCTAAATTTGACTCATGGTGACTAACAGAATGTTATCCTGCTAAGGGAGGGTGTATAAGTGGTTTACTTGTGCTCGTCTTTGTATTGCAAATACGAAGAGAACATGCAAACTCCTCACACCCTGAGCCAGATTTGAACCTATGCCTGGTGCAGCTGAGGCCGTGTTACCTCTACAGCACCATCCAGCTTTAAGGTTTTACACCGTGGCGGCGCTACACAGCTTGTGTCTGCCAACTGTGGCATCCTCTTCTCATACAGTTTTGCTGCCCTGAGGGAAAATATGCCAAAGCTTGGGCTTCCATTGCAGTTGGAGGTTTTCCCTAAACACTTTTGGCTGCTGTTAACGCTTGGAGCACACCAAATCCAACATGGTTTTAGCATTGCTCACCTTTCTCAGTGTCCTCTACATTCTTCAAGGATGCTACTTTTCTTAGACTTTTCTTGTAATTACCCACCACTAGAAGGAACATCAGCCCCCATATTTCAGCAAAGCCTTGGCCACAGTTTTTCCTTTGCTGCGATCATTGATCAGGACCAGCGCAACACCAAAGAAGGTAGTCTTTCAGCAAAACCCTTTGATTTCCCTTGTGACCGAAGAACAGATCAAAACGTTGGCAGCTGCAGCGGGCGGAGGAGCACGTGAGCTTTCCGATGTGTTTGCACATCTTTAAACTGCCCCGTTACTTTGCTTTGCTGCATCAAAATCAAACTCTTGTAGAGGATCAGCAAGTATGAAGACAATGCCATCGTGTTCATATCCCTGTAATGGCAGCCCGTGGCACCCGATAAACCTCCCAGACCCAACATGCAATCCCAAGGACGTGTTGGCCGGCGCTCTGCCACTTCTCTGCAGCTGTATCAGAGAAGAGGACACTTATTGGTGTACTTTACATTTGCTGCCAGCGTTGTTCACGTTGGAATAAACGTGATCCTTATCGTACTGGCTGAATCAGTGCAAATGGAAAAAAAAACATTAATGAGATGGGCGGTCCTGCTTTAGGTTGTCACATATTTCTTCCTGCGCGAAGAAGGATCAAATACGCAGAGAAGTCGCTATGTTTGTTTGAATCTACCTGACTCACATGACGTGGTGAAATTCGCTCCACCTCGTTGAGAAATAAATAGGTCTCTGGCGGGTGAATTTTGAGAAAGGCTTTGAAACTCTCCGGAGGAGCTGTTCTGCTAGCGGTGCACGTCTCTGGCACATATTCCCACACTGCGGTCGCTGGGTTGTCGATTTTGTTTTTTCACACTCAACGGTGAGCCTTCTTTAAGATAGAATAGTTCATTTTGTGACACCTGAGCTAGTTCAAGAAGATGATTTTTAAGTCTAGTGTGCAGTGTTCCATAGTTATTGTGTTAAATCCCACGTGATCTTTACTATGATCAGTAGTGGCAAAAGAGGACTGTGAAATAAATACTATTAATCTGTAAAAGCTCGTAGCCTAAAAGCCCTTTCACTCTGTACCACGATGGAATCATTTTTAATATTAAGTAGTTTGTTTAACTATTAGATAATTCATATTGCATCCGTCCATCATCATTTACTGCGGAATCCCGGTCAGGGTCACACTAGTCCCCAGCCTTGGAATCTCAGGGTACCAGGCTGAGAAAACACACCCTGGATGGGAATTTCAGTGTATCGGAAGGTGGCCACACACACACACACACACACACACACACACACACACACGCACTCTCTNCCCAGCCTTGGAATCTCAGGGTACCAGGCTGAGAAAACACACCCTGGATGGGAATTTCAGTGTATCGGAAGGTGGCCACACACACACACACACACACACACACACGCACTCTCTCTCTCTCTCTCTCTCTCTAACTGCAGGCCATTTCGAGTGGCCAGCTGACCTGAAACACCTGCAGACTCGGGGACAATATTACAAACCCCACACGGAATAAAGAACCTGGGTGCCGCTACAATGTCCTTCTGGTTTATTTTGTGAAAATGATAATATGCATCTTAAATCAGTTAAAATGTATTTTGCTCTGTTTAGAACACATAAGTGCTTATGAAATATTAAGCGGATGCCGGAGGAGTATAACTTTCACCCTCATGTCTACAATGAAAAAATATCAGTGATGAAGATGTTGCACATGGTGTAGTACACCAATAGAAGTACCTTGTTAAAATGCGAGGTATCCTTTGTGGGTATATTGCCTCAGACAGCCAGTTTCAGTATCAGTATTTTTTGTGTGTTTTCTTCTTTATTATCAGTTCAGAATATCCACACAAGACACTCTTAACAACACTCTATATTCAGCCTTTTGAAAAAGCTTGTTTGGAATTCAACCAAAAAAAAAATCCATCCTAACTAGTATTTTGAGCAGTGAAGTATCTGTTTACTAGAATATTTATATTTATATGCTGTACAGGCAGACTTAATCGAGCAGCTTGAATTCGTCCCTAAAAATGGGATGGATACCGATTTTTTTTTTTTTTTTTTGGAATGCCAAATTTCCTTTCATTGTAAATGGGGGAAAATAAATAAATAAATCACTCCCAGCCCATCCAAAAATGGTTGAATAAAAAAAAAAATCACAATTTCAACCAAGTATGTAAAAATGTGTAAAAAACATAAATCACACACACTGTGTGTGTGTGTACGTACTGTGCAATGATGTGCTGTGTTTGTGCTACAAGGTGTTTCACAAGGTTTCAGTGATATTTATGAAAGTTGGTTTGGGGGCCTCAGGATGAGCTGTAAAGCATCGTTATTTTCCTCACAAGAAATAATCGAAATCGCCGCCTCAATTTGCACAGACTTTTCGGGAACCGATTAGACGTGTAAATCAAGGGATGGCTGCGTTTTAAATGGGGAAAATAAATAAGTAAAGCGCTCACAGCCCATCGGAAAGCACCTGTCTAACTGTCAACCCGTGACGTCGACGTCACAAACACTGTAAACACCCGATACCTCATTAGAAAACACGAGTGTTTTGAGCTGTGAAGTATCGGTTTATTAAAAATGTATGACTTTTATGTTGTATACAGACAGACGTAATTGAACAGCCTTGATTTTAATGCTTTTCTGGGATTAAATTTCCATGTTTGTACCGTGTGGTAAAGTACAGGACATTTCACCTGTTAGTGCTGCTCCTACTGGCCTTTAAACAAATAATTTTATTTTTAAAGATTTGCACATAATTTGAACAATCAAAGCTAACAGCACTTACTAAGTACCCATGAAATGAGGTACTTGGAAGAAGAGAGGCTGGGGGGCTGCGAGACACCAAGTTTCTGAAAGATCAGTGCTAATAGGGAATGGGCAAGGGGTTGGAGTTTTTGACTAAACGTTTTTTAAGGGAAAAAAACATGCGAAAAGAAAGTGAATAGCCAGATCACCCCACAAATGAAAGCGCTGTAATTCTGTGGAAATAGCAGTGAATTTCAGCGTTAACACTGAGAACATCGGAATTGTTTACGGTACCTGCCTCTTGACGTTGATGATCATCCACAAGGGGTCTAGGAGTCAAGAGACACTGCAAAGAGCAGCACTTGGCTAAGCGGCAATGAAAGATCTGCAGAAGATCCTCAGATGTGCTGATGTAGCCACCAGTGACGATTAGAATTACTGGATGTGGATAGGAAAGTTGGACCAAAAAAAGGGGGCTCCTTAGAATTGTGGTGCTGGAGGAGACTTTTGAGGACACTGCGGCGCTTCCAGGAGACAAACAGATGCGTATTAGATTTTAAAAAAAGCCAGAATTCTAACTAGAAGCACAAATAATGCCACTGAGGCGATTGTACTTTGGACACATCGTGCACTGATCATGTTCTCTTGAAACGATTGTAATGCTTGGGGAAGCTGAAGAAATGGAGAAGGGGTTGACCAGCAGCCAGATGGATGGACTCCATCACAATGGCTGTTGAGAGAAGTGGAGGACAGAAGTTTCTGGAGAAACAGTATCAACACTGAGTCAAGTGCACTTCACCACTGCCCGACAACGCTCATAATCTGCTGTTTTCTACGTGTCGCAATAGTTTACTTTCGGCACTTCGCACGGGCACAGATAACTTCACTAAACTGGCCGCACTTTCAGCTTCTTGTCCCTTATAGTGATGTCATAGATCAGTAATGTTCCCTGAGCTCTGACGCAGAAGTCCTTGAAGTGACATCGCTCTGCGATGCCTGGCCAGGAGACACCATAATGTCACTCGACAGTGAAACGCTGAAACTCCATTGGGAGGCCTTTGAGTGACGCCTTCACTTATTGCCCATAGACTAGAGTTTATCTTGGACCTTGAAAACGTTCCGATTCTAGACTGACTCGCGCCCCCTTTCCTCAGCCCACTCGACGGCCGTCCATCTCCGTCTTGTTTAATCGCTCGTATTTCTTGCCTTTTTTTAACAAAAATTCAAAATTGCTCTCTGGTAATTAGGCTGTCCCGTGAAGTTGGTTCGAGTCAACGGCAAATGTACGCAAGGACGTTTTAATAAAGGTAACAACCATTCGGTCTAGTTTCAGTTTCCTACAGTTAGGACGGCGCACCGCCTCAGGGTGCTGTCCTCGCGATGTGGAAACCTGCTCAATTCTGTTCACAAGTAATTTTTTTTCTTGTCCTCACAATGACAAAGGGCCATGCTGTAATTAATAAGACGAAATAAATAATGCAATCCTCAAATCTCAAGTTTTTAAGTTTAACAATGGGGGGAGGGCAGTGGAGTATCTGTGACTACCTGTTGTTTTTCCCCCTTTTGTTTGCCGCGCGCCTTTCCCTCCACGCGCCTTCTTTGTCGCCCTGCCTTCCGTCAAGGGTGTCCGCGGTGTCTGTCATTGGAGCGCGCAGCTGTGGGAAGAAGATAAAGATTATCGGAGCACAATTCACATCCCACAATGACTCTCCAAGCACGCAGACTTAAAAAGCTAATTAAAAAATCATTTGTCGGATGATGATTTTATAACGTCGCACACAATGAGCGTCGCCGTGTTGTCTTCACTCAATTACGGGGGAAAGTGGGCAAGGATCCTCACGAAGGCGAGTGGGCACAGGGAAACAATGGTCAATTTGACAAAATGCACCGTGTTCATTACTGCCGCGGGGAGGGATTCATACACTTTGTGCTGCTTCTTCCCGTGCTCAGCCCGTCCACAGCCTCGCGACTCTGAAAAGACTGTGAAATATCGAGGGCCGACATCCGAGTTGCACGTTATTCCAACAAACTTGTAGAGCCCGAGCGCCGACTTTCACTGTTATGTTCGTGGAGGGGATGTATGTATTTTTTTATTTTTATTTTTTTCCCCCTGTTGTCTATTAAATCAACAAAAAAAAGCAAGGTCTGAGCTTTCTTGCAAGCATTTCGCCAAACTATGCACGCTGAATTATTGAAAGATTCCCCGGTGGACCGGGGGTAGGGGGGGGGGGTGTGTTGGATTGTTGGCTGGCACCCTTCACAAAATAAAACTTCGACGAAAGACGGCTGTCGAAAACTACTGAGCCAGGTGGTCTTAAATGGGTCTCTTGAACTCTGCGCCTCGCTTTCTGTCGCCGCGATTAAAACGGACCGGCTTCGTTCGACTGTGCGCGCAATATGTTTCGCTGGCTTCTTCTTTTTTCTTTTACGATCCTTTTTATCTCGTTTGAAAAGGACCCCGCTTGTCATCATGTTTACTGTAGCACTTTGTGATAATGTCAGTCGGAGTTCTGCACAGATACGCTGCGCCGACCTTTAAACCGAAACCCCTTTTAACAAGTCTTTGAACTCACCTGTTGAGCCCGCATAAACGTCTGGGCAATTTAAAGGGGGCCTCGGCCTTCGCTTTGCGAGACCCCCCCCGCAATACCGCATAAATCACGCACCACCGATATGGATTAATCTCACCACAGTGCAGCACTAATCTAGTAAAGAGGCAATTATATGTTTTCATCACTGTATACGAAAGTGAGATTTATGTTGCTTCATCCGCATTCCCCCCCCACGCTCACACATGAGGGTCCTGCTTTTGTTTTTCCATTTTTATGAGTCATAAATATTCAGAGCAAATCCCTGCTTATTGGCGTGCATAATTTAAGACTTTATTAAAACCGCTAGCCGTGTTCCCTCGCCTGTGCGCTGTTAATGCTCTCCTTGATAATTCCACAGCCAGCCCCGAGGTGATGCTGTGCCTCTGAACTTCAGAGGTGTTTGTTAAGGTCATGGAGTTCCCGCTATCAGCATACAAAGCTAATATACATTTTAAAAAGGGGAAGTGGGGAGGTGGGGGGGGGGGACTGCTTACGAGTTTGACGTGGGCTGACTGATGTCCTGCAGATAGGGGGAGACTGCTACTTCAGCCCAGTGCCTGACGCACCACTTGGGACCGCTCCCCCCGCCCTTCCCAGGTAATCGGTGCTGTGCAGCTGCTCCGTGAGCCCCCAGCCCTGTCGAGAAGCCCGCCCGACACCAACAGAAGTAACACAAGTGAGAAGAAGGAGTGCACCAGCACGGCGGCCAGTCTTCACACCCTGCTTACAAATCCCTGGTGTGTGGTACTGTTGTTCTCCGCTAAAGTAATTTTTCTTTCGTTTTTTACTAAACTCATTTCAAAAACAGACAACCCAGGGATGAGCTAGTAGGCTTGGAGGGGGGTGGGTCTGGGACACCAGGCCTCACTGCTGAGCCATCCGGAGGTGTCATGTCGTGGGCCTAAGTCAGCGAAACACCGATGAAGGATGGTGCCTACCTGATGACCCTGGTGAAGAGCTTATAAGGTGGCGTGTTAGGGTGTATAGTGTGTTAGAGTTGAAGGGGAGTAGATGGGTAGGTTGTTAGATGGGTAGGGTAGGGCCCTATGCTTCATCCCAGTGAGTAAGAGCAGGATATCTGTCAACTTATCCTCTATATTCGTAATTATATACTATACCGTGGCCAGAAATAAAACAAAAAAGAAGTTAACATACAGTGGACTGCACCAACATCTGCTTTACGACCAGCATCCCGCTTTCCATGTTAGACCTGCACCGTCGCTGCTGCTGTACGTCTGGCCCTGATCCACCTGGAGGGTAAAGACTGTTATGTCAGAATGCTGTTCATTGACTTGGGCCCACCGTTCGATACTATCTTCCCTCAGCAACTGGTCAGCAAACTGTCCTCACTGGGTCTGAACAGTCCCCTGTGCAACTGGATCCTGGACTTCCTGACCAACAGGCCACAGGCCGTGAGGATGCAGGGCAGCACCTCCCACACTGCCATCTTGAACACTGGCACTCTGCAGGGCTGTGTGTTAAGTTGCATGGGACCGGCATTTATGTTTACAGCATATTTTAAAATAGTCAACACCAAAGATCTTGAATATCGGCACCCAGCACAGCTGTGTGCTCAGCCCACTGCTGTTTACTCTTCTAACCCATGACCGTGTTACCAAATACAACAGCAACCACATCATGAAGTGTGCTGATGACACCACAGCTATGGCCTCGTCTCCAACAATGTTGAGTCTACAGAGGGGAAGTGGAGCAGCACATAGCCTGGTGCAAAGACTATAATCTGTCTCTCAATGTCAATAAGACTAAGTAGGTGATCGTTGACTTCAGAAGGCCTCAAGGTGCTTACGCTCTTCTGTGTGTTAGTGGTTCTGCAGTGGAGCTGGTGCACATCGCCAAGAACCTCTCCTGGACCCACAGCTCGACCCAACTGGTGAACAGTATCTCCACCTCCTGAAGAGACTGAAAAGAGCTGGACTTCCACCTCCCATCCTCACTAGCTTCTACAGATGTGTCATAGAGAGCATCCTCACCTCCTGTATCTCTTTCTGGAATGGGAACTGCGCTGCCTCCGACGGGGAGCTCTGCAGAGGGCAATGAAGACTTTCCAGTCCGTCACCACCGACTTCTTTACCCACCATCCAGACCACCTGCAACAAGCGGTGAGTCAGGCGATCCCACAACATCACCACTAACCCCTCCCACCCTCTCCACCGTACGTGTTCACCACTGTCATGTGGGAGATGCTACTTCAGCCTGAGGGCCAAAACTACCAGGCTCAGGAACAGTTTTTTTCTGCAGGGTGTCTGGCTGTAGAATTGTGGACAGCTTAGGGACTGATCACCACCACCACTCACCATCTCCCACTGTATCATCACCACTGTCACTACTGACTTTGTTTTCTCTAATCCTTATTTATTTGTCTATTTATGTATCTAACTGTTTCTGTCTATCTACTTATATATCTCCATCATACCTCAACTTGTCTGTGTTGTGCTCCATCTGCTGTCTGTGCACCATGGTCCTGGAGAAACTACATTTCGTTCTCTCTTGTACCTCTGTGTAAGTGCAGAATGAGGGTAAAATGAACCGTGAACCATAAAGGCTCCATCTCTTTGGCCCATTTAAAGTTTACCTCTTGTTATTCTTTGTCGTTTATATTTTTGTTGATTTATGGACTTTACGAGTAAGCCCAGTATGTGTTTGTTTTCGTTTCTGTTTGTTTTCACTAGACGTGACAGAAGGGTCTTTTCCTTTTTCCATCATCTAGAGGTTCATACGGTACTGTGCAAAAGTCTTAGGCATGTAACTTGAATGTGTGTTTAGAAGTACAGATAGATTGTTATCTACCATCAGGGAGGTTTCTGGTTGGTCCCAAATTCATTGTGCAGCCTGAGAATGACCTCAAACACCCAATCTCAGTCATACACAACTATGTTGAGCAAAAAGAAGGAATCCTGCAACAGACGGTCTGGTCCCCACAAGAGCCCTGATCTCAACATGATCAAGTCAGTCTGGGAGGACATGCAGAGACAGTCAAAGTGTGCAGAAGAACTGTGGCCAGTTTGGAAGAACCTACCAACCTCTACCTTAAACTGCATGCAAGTTTGCATAAGAGAATTGATGGTGTTTTAAAGGCAAAGGGTGGTCCCTCCAAATATTGATCTGACTGAGGTTTTTTTTTGTCTACTGCACTTTTTAGAAGGTTTATTGATTCATAAATATTCATGGCATTATTTCTGGAACCATCCTCGATTTATAGCATTTTTCCCACAGGTGCCTAAGACTTTTGCAAAGTAGTGTATGTACACACTGGCAGTCGGTTAAGGCATGCGTAAGCACCTACATTTCTCGTACTTCAAAATGTAAGCAAATCACATTCCACATAACAAAAGAGAGTAGAAGAAGTGCGTTTATGGGGCAGTTTCAGGAACAACATTGCTACGCCGCGTAAGTCGTATTATGTGTTATGCAAGTTAAACATTACAGGCTCATCACAGCACAATTGTAGGACTGCAAGCACAAAGGTCTGGGTGAGATACACATTTTAATACGGAGCTGACAGAGTTTCCTCCTCCATCGAATGCCTACGGTGACTAATTGAATAAAGACCGTGTATCTCTGCATCTCCACCGCTGTCGCAGGTGTAATTGAATCAGACTTTGTCAAAATACGATAGGAGGTGTACCGCTTCGTATAAATTCAAAAGCGCTTTGTTCACGCGGCGCACCTTTGGAATTCAGCAATGCGTGAGTTGAATTATTCAAAGATGGCGGTGAAAGGCGGCGTGCTGGTCGGCACTGGGCCTTTCACTGGTCTGAAGGGGAGATAGTTTGCAACCTCAAAAGCAGGGAATGCAAGCCCGAGAGGCGCTAAAAACACAATTGAGTTGATTTAACGTGTTGCAAACGGAAAGAAGCCGAGAGAAAAAACACAGCTGCAAATCATAAATGGAAGGTAAATGATGAATTCATGCTGTTTGGGATTTTGTGTGTGTGTGTGTGTGTGTGTGTGTGTGTGTGTGTGTGTGTTTTTGCCAATTGCTTTGTAATATGCAAAGCTTGCAATTCAGCCACCAGGGTAATTTCTCGTTCTGCAAAGGTAAAAAAAAAAAAAAAAATGGTGCAACAGCAGAACTACTGAAGTCTTGATAAAATTTCCAAGAGAACTACAGTGCAAAAGCAAGAAAACATTGTTTGACAACGTGCGTCTCCGGAAGTTTGCACGACGTTGTCACATGCAGATGGCGAGCCTTTGGTGCAGAGAATATTGCAAAAGCGACAGTTTTTTTTCAAGTGAATTTGTTCCATGCGACGCTGTCGAGCGATGACAGATTTTGAAGAATCCACAAATATTGTAGCTGCAGCATGTCCCAATCTTGAGGCTTCAGGCAATGGAGTGTTCCCTCAGCTGTGGAGAATAAACCGTGACTGAACACCACAGGCAAACTTTGTCTGTAACTGTGTCTAAAATCTACATAAGAAATGTCAGCGGAATCTCGGTTTTAAAGCTTCGTCCTAATTTTGGCTCTTTTGGTGAAGCAGTCAAGTGGCACAAAAGGAATACAAAAATGAACATCTAGACAGGCTGCTGGAATTTGAATATGAAGCCTGAAACGTGTCAAATCAATCTTTTCTTGTCCTGAACCATGATGGCTTCTAATGAATCACGCGCAACAACTGGAAACTTAAACAACTGCTTTTCGGACATCTGATGTTCTCTGGTAGCATTTTTACAACGCTCTTGACAACCGGGTCCTTAAAGTTGATTCCAGGGAGGCAGCAAAGCCCCTGTTTATGTCTGGCCTCGGGTCTCGCGGTAAACGCACCGTGTAGCCACTTCTAACTTCGTGCCCCCGATGAAGTTGAACCCCGGCAGGATCCTCCACCCCACTCCATCAAGTTCCTAAATAGAGTGAACTTCACTTTACACTGCAAATGTACCTTCGTTGCCTCTTCCGTAGGAGAAATATTCTCAGATACCCTGGTGTGGTTTTTTTTCTTGACAAAAATGCAACATGCAGAGCCACAGAACGCTGTAACAATGTCTGATACGGTTAAAGTCGAGGCCGCGGCGATCGAGGGCCACACATCGATTTGATCCGAAGACCCCCCCCCCGGTCCTGCTTCCTGGATGTATTACGCAAATGCATTGATTTTTCTTGGCCTCTTTTTAACACAGCACGCTCGCCAAAGCAGAGCAAGCGATGTCGACCTCTTCGGCCCTCTTTGGTAGCCGGACCATTGACAGTAGACGTCAAAGTCGCATGACGCTCGCCTCGCTGGCTCCTTGGGCGCCGAGGTTAATTAAGAAACATTGTGTTGTGCCAATCGATACATTCGCTGGCCCCCCAGTGACCTGCCAGCCGCATAAAAAATGAAACAGCGAGCCTTTAAATTTAGTCATTTAAGGCAAGACGTTTGCTGTGCGGTGGTTGCAAGGCTGTCGCCACGAAGTGATGACTCAGTGAATAAGGTCAGTAAATAGGTTTCGCTTAAAAGCGAAGGAAAGCTAAGAACAAACGCCACGGTTTTCTTATTTGTCTTACGGCACGAGATGCGTGGCTCTGGGGTCCGACCTCCTTGGTTTAATTTGAACAGGTTAATCTCCGAATTAAATGAAAGACTAGTAAAATATGAAAATATTAAAACGAAAAGAAAGCCAAAAAAATGGCTATTAAGGTAGACAGAGCTGACAGGTTCCACAGATATTTCCAGGGCTCATCCGGTGGTGGGTTTTACGTTTAGTGTGAACCACCTGCAGCATCAGCTAAGAGGCAAATGAAAGAGTGAGTCGCAGCCAGTCTCCGGAGGCCCCTTTTGTTCTCTATTTTAAAGTGGTGTGTGGGTTTTCACTGGTGTCCTCTGTGAAGTGTCAGGACACCGCTGGTGATAAATTGACAGAAAAACCGGGGAGACGGTGACTTTCACACTTTTCACTCCACGTCAAGGGCACCAAAGTTGCTTGTTAAGTTTCGAATGTTTGTGTGGCTGCCATTATGTAATGCCCTGATTTGCTTCCGAATTGTTATTAAAAGTTTCTCAGCAGGCAATTTGTTCAAATTGCCTTCAATAGGTGATACTTTTACATTTCACACGGTAAAAATAGCTGGGTCCATTTCCGATGGAGCGGCTTTCTCAAAGGTGCCTCGGCAGAACCACTCCCTGGAGTTACCATGAGGTTGATTATTATGCCACCTGCTACCCGTGAATGTATTTCTGGATTTCATTCCTCTACAAATAAATATACAAATGACCAGCTGTGGACCAGTAAAGTTTAGTGCCATTGATGTTCAGAGCATATCGGAAATGTTGCCACCTATCTCCTCTCTTGGCTCCCCGTACCGACGGCATTAATTTAACTCTGGTTTTGGCTTACAGACCATCAGCGGATCTGACCCCCGATACCTGCAAGACCGAGCCACCTGGTCGGCGAGACGGCTATGCTTCTCCATCTCTAGACCCACTCACGAGAAGTCCAAAGTCAGGTACTCGGCCGCAGGTCCTCAATTTTGCCTAAAATGTTGCGGATTGAGCTCTTGCTGTCCCTCAGAGCTCCTGAATCCCTTTCAATGTTCAAAAAAAGTGTTAAAATACACCTCTTTCAGACTCCTTTCTCTCCTGACTGGTTAAAAAAATATATATATACACACACACACACACACACACACACACGTGTGTGTGTGTGTGTGTGTGTGTGTGTACAGGATCCATTCTATTTTTCACTCCCTCCTCAGAAAACAACACTTTTCTATTTTTGTATAATTTATTTCCAGATATTCATGCAGCACTTAATCCAAAGCTATACAAGAACACCTTAAACACAGTGAAGCAAATGTTTTGTTTTTATTTGACTAATTTGTTCTGAATATTGTTGTAGAACACATTAATTCAAAGACATATGACAGTACATCACGTTCATATCGAGGCAAATATTTCGGAAGCGTAACATATAACTTAAACGGCGTTGTTGCGGTCTAATCCTGATCTTTGCTTTTAATTTCAATGAGAGAAAGAATATGCTGCATCTGTACTGTATACGCGTGTTGGAAAAGTCGAATTTGCTTCAGTGTGTGTGGAGTTTGCCTTCCACAGTCCAAAGACAGGTGAACTGGTGATGCTAAACTACGCTTAGTGTGCCAGTGAGTGTTTGTGACCACCCTGTAGTGGACTGGTGTCCTGTCCAGGACAAGTGGTTATTGATCGTGGACAATCGACATATAGAAAGATCATTTACACAACATGAACAGGGAGTAATAAAATCCAAGACAACAGATGTAAGACAAGAATAGAATCGCATTTTCTTGCATCGCTGCAAAGTGTTTGTCCCACATCCAAAACACCGCTGGTTCTGGAACCGCAACCTTTCAGAACTGAACAGACCACTGATATTCAGCCTCCTTTCATTAAAAAAAAAAAAAAAAAAATGTCTTCTGACCTTGGACCACGGTCCTCCCAGACGAGCCATTTTCCTGGCTTGCTGCCCTGCTATGGAGCAGAAGAAGTCCCACCAAACAGCAGGCCGCTTGAAAAGCCTTAAGAGATTTCAAACTTCAAACTTTAAAAGCCTTAAGAGATTCCCAGCAAGAGGCTTATGCCCTTTCCCCGTGCACTCGTCTCCCCACCAACCCACCTCCCACCTGCTTCCCAACGACCTCTCCAGAAAATCACGCTGAAAACCCGCACGTTCGCTCAGACTCCACAAACACAAGTGAGCAATGAACACTCTTTGCACCGAGTTAATAACTAATTTAACCAACCAGCATTTTAAAACACAGCGAGGGACCATTCAGAAGCAGTTAAGCAGCAGGCGGTGGGGCCACTTATGCGATTTGAAGCATCTCACAGCCAGGTCGGGGCTTTAATGCTGGAGGCAAAAATTTCATAAATGATTATAGATTTTTCATAGAAGCAAAGTAAAATAGAGCCTTGAATTGGGAGTGGGAGAAATCTGTGTTTGACCCCAGCTGCCCGGCCCTGCAGGCTTTCTTCAAAAGCCGCCTGCGAGAGAGAGAGCAAACGTGATCATTCAGATCAGAAGGTTCACAGTTCCAATCTCACTTGTGTGATCTTGCTAATTTATTACCAATTCATCTGGGGGGACTCGTGGGGGTGGGGGTGTATTGTGACCACCGGAAATTGAGTGCAGAAATTATTATTGAACATGCAGTAGGTCTTTGGGGGGGGGGGGGCAGTAAAGTCGTACTCACAAGCCCTACCTGTATAGAAGTAGAGGGTGTACATGGGTTCTACTTCTGGTTCTCATTCTAGACGCTGATCCCTCCCTCCAGTGCTGTTTTGCTATTTAAATACAGAGGGTGACCGGCTGCCCCCTCATCTATACTTAACCATCAACATACCGTCTTGAAACACATTTGGTGTCTGTAGCCGTGTTGGTGAAATGTATAGACGTGTGTATGAATCCTTTTGGTTTACAGTTGTGTATTAATTCGGTCAACAGTTATCATCAGCTTTGCGGGTATAACAAAAATCACCGGTTTGTGAGGATTTGTTTTATTAAATAACTTAAAAGTGCTGGCCTGTGATTTGTTTTGTGTGTAACTTGTAAACTCTGAGTCCGTCTGCAGGGCAGAGAGCTGTAAATATATAAGAATAAATCGTACTGTATTGCATTGCTGTATTATCATTTTTACACTTACAGGCTGTGGTTTGGAAACCGTCAGGACGGAGTCTTTCTAGTCGAAATAGTGCCGATTCTGCCTGCGTTTTCTTAAATCCAGTTCGAAAGAACAGCAAATGCCTTTATAAACAGAATATTTGCAATTTGTATACTTTTATAATGTGAATGTGACTATCCTCAGCTGGCAATATTAAAGTTTGAAATTCTCTTTGGGAAGATTTTGGAGAAAAAATAATATAACGTCAAACAAAATGATGGATCCTCCATAAGGTCTGGTGTTTGTGTTGTTGACCTGTCATTTACCGGAATTAAATTATTATTGTAGTTTTAATTCCTCACATTCGTATATCTCTGCATCGCATGTGACTATAAGTATAACCGGTACCGGGGGGGCTATATATGTAGGTGGGTTATAACAGCTGAAAGATATACTCTCCTATTTTAAGGCCTAATAGTAATAACTGACCAGGGAGAGGTGTATGGATTCTCTTATTAAACTGTGATGTTCAAGTAGTGTAAATATAAAGGGAAGTAGAAAGGAGATGAAAAAGGTCGACACCGGAATGAGGAATAATACCATCGGGAAGATTTGTATTGCTCTCGCTTGCGATTATAGATGGGATCAATGCCTAATTTTCCTTTTTGCGTCAGAGGATGCAGAGGATGCAGCGGACGTGTGTAAGAAGAGCTCTGTTTATCTAGAAGGGGATGGGGGGGGCTTCTGCGGCGGCCTGGCTGAGGCACTTTGCTTTGTTATCAGATAGTTAGAGAGAAACAAAAGGCTGTTAGGACTTTGCTGCTGGAGCCCTTTGCTGCGTGACACACTTTAGGAATTGTAGGTGTTTGTTAGAAAACACACCCACACACACACACGCACACACACACACACAAACATCGGGATTGGCTGCCGTGACAGAACTCTGCAAAGTTTTGCGAGTTGTGATGCTTTCTGTGCGCTTTCTGGATATTGGACAGGGACTCACAAACACGATATATTCAGATGTGATTCTACATTATATCACAGTGTTGCTGCCCAGTTTTTTCTTCACCCGCTTTTTCTAATTATTTGCCGAATGTGGACACTTTATACCTGTGGAGGAAGAAATCCTCGGTTAGCCGAAATCTTATTTCCCTTTTTTTTTTCCTCCCCCTCAAATAAAATAAGAAATAAGAATGTTCAGAACGCGTGGCGAGGCCAGCGTAGTACATCGTTCACCACGGGGAGCCAGTGACCTGCAAGCATTATTTAAACAGGTGGAATTCAAATGAAGCCATGCGACCAGATTTATTGAACTTGTACAGAGTTCATACAAAACACTATTACACGGATGCACGCAAATGATTTATAAAAATGAGCGTACACATAAATAAAGTTGTTTATAAGCCATTCACGCAGTTCGTCCACAAAATGTGCTGTCAGCAGGATTTCCCAAATGTAGGGAATGACAGGGTCCCGTGAACGTGAATGACATATTCTGCTTTTACTGTTATGCCTATAATGAGTTTTGATCGATAATGTCAGCGTACTGCCGCAAAATATTTCTGATTTCATTGTACAACGTTTATACAAGTTGCTTTTAGCGTATCGTAACTGCGTTGTCGATCTTATAGTGTATCGGTGTTGTGGTAATTCCTTTCTTATGTCCGCGGTCGGTGACTTGTTTGGCTACGCAGAATGTACCGAATTTCTCCGTTACTGATGGACAAATCAGTACTGATCCAGTACTGATCCAGTACTGATTTTTTTTTTTTTTGGCAGTGACGGAGTAAGCAAAGTCTTCCCACCATCCCTCGCTACTTTCTGGGTACTTCTTGGTTAATGATGTTTACAGCTTTTCTATCATGTTATGCCGATGTTTTCAACATTAGTGATTCGGGTTTTGTGGACACGCACTCATTGGTGGCTGTTTTGTACCGTTGCTTGGGATCTTTTGAATGCTTTCATTGCCCCCCTCTGCTTTTTTCAGTTAGTCAGGAGCCTTTCTGAACTTTTCCTCTTTTGCAGGCAGCGTTAGACTATGTGGAATAAGAACTGATGCACCAAATGATCCTGAGTTGCCTTTTGTCGCAGTACTGCATTCACGTTGTGTAGGAAAAGCTCTGGATTTACTTGTACTGACCTATGCGGCCTTTAACCGGAAGTCAGGAAAACTGGTGTAATCCCTTTATCGCTCAACAGACTTGTGGGTATTTCCAACATGGCTCTCAGAGTCAATATTTTCTTCCTAACAAATGAACAGCAATTAAATATAGATTTCACATTCTGGGCATGAACTTACAACAAAGCTCTGACATGGACCGAGGTCTGATATTCCACCGCGTTTTCCCATGCTGCTCAGGTTTTTGCATCGATTGTTTGAGTTCATGGAGAATCCTTGGTCGGTTTGCGCGGGACGCGACACAACAGTGCTTCGAGAACAGCGCGTTTGAGCAAAGCAAACACCTCTTCTTACTTCAAGGAATTCGGCAGATTTTCTTTCTGGACGTGCCGAACTGCAGTTGGCCTTCATCTTTGCAAGTATTCGCGGACGTTTGTTTGAATTTGTGAGATGTTGCTTGTTTCACGCACGTAGTCATATATCGTTGTCCGTTTTTGAGAGGCACGGTGATACGTAGCAGTGACGTGTAACAGTGCGAATAATATAAATTCACACTGCTTGAGGAACCACCATGTTAACAGGTTCACATTCACATCGATACTGATAAAAGCATCACCATGTTAACATCTTACCACTGATATTGGACAGAACACCACTGCACTCGTAACTGCATGTAGGAAATGTTGCTATTTACACCAGACCTTCTCCAGAGAAAGCAAAGGGAAGACTTGGTTTTGCCCGCTCCTCGAGAATGAAAAATGCCCTTTTTTGAGGGCCCTTGAGAAAAACATAAACAGGGCTGAATTTAAATCCGTATGGGATGGTAATGAAGGCAACAGAAGCAACTTGAGGTATACGGAGAACACACTCCTGCACTCATCTCACTTCAAGCAAATGCAAATCTAAGTTCTGATGCAGATACAAACCACTTCTCAGGTCAAAGCATTCATTTCGTCTTCACAGAAAACCTTACTGAGAAAAAACTTGGAGGGAACCTCTCTTTCTCTCTCTCTCTCTCTCTCTCTCTATATATATATTATATATATATACACAAACACACACACACACACACACACGAAAGACAACACACCTTTATAATTAAGTAAGCTTTCCATACTTTTATGGATACACACATATATCCGCTGTAATTCTCTTCATATATATAAATGTATATAGCGTTTCATGTATATGAAGGTATAGGAAGCAGCACTCTACTGTGAACATTTCTGGGCAAAATTATGTATCTCATACAGAATCGGATATTATTGCACTGATGTTGCATCACTTGCTCAACGGCATCTTTGTATATCATTATAAAAATTCAGATTATTAGAATGGTGTCAAAAAGGCTATTTTTAACTATAATGGGTACGTAGGCTCCAGAACTGTAGCAACGAGGGTTCGCGTTCTGTCGCCTAAGTTTTGTTCCGAGAAAGTCGGAAGGCATTTTTGTTAACTTTTCTGCGTTATGCGGCAATCTGTAAACTGTTGTCTTTCGCCACGCGCTCTCCGTGCTGCTCGATAAATAGTACTGCGACGTAGGGAACACGCACGAGCGGATACGAATAAGTGAGTTTATATCGGTGCCGTGTCTGAGTGAACGGCGCTATGCTGCGTTGAAGGTGTTCGGCGACGCGGCTCGCGCACGGCTCCCGGGAGGTGTTTGCGTGGAATTTAGGCCTATTCCTTATAAATAGTTTACCGCTATGCAGCAGGAGTCTGACTGATTGATATGCACAGAGCCACCTCAGTCGGCAGTCTTTTAAGCAATAATCCTTCATTTGGCTTTTGACTGGGCTATGAGTCTCTCCTCAGGACTCTGACCATCTATTCTCACCTGCCAATACGCTTTGATGAGCTTGCTTATATGCTGCTCTGTGGCCCACACCGCTAGCGCGCGCAGTCAGCATTCGTGGCCCTCCCAGCGACAAGGACGGAAGCCGGGAGACGGTGTCAGACGACTTTCAGTCGGGATGGGAGGGAACCAGAGACAGCGGATTTTCAGCCCAGGGAACCCGGGCTGTGCGTACAGGACCCCGTAGACCCCCACACCACTGTGCTAGAGACTGGTGCTCTGTGCAAACATTTATTCTCCCTTCCATCTACATATGTGCCAACGACAGCTGTGGCACGTAGAAACCCTGAGTCAGTGCCTCGTAGCATCACGACAATCTCAAGTGCACCTCGGCAAGGAAGAGAGACAGAAAGGTCTGCATTTTGTTTTTTGTTTTTTTTTTTTCCCTCATTCCTACAATGTCAGGCTAAGTATCTGTCAAAAATACTGTGTGGCATTCTGCCAGTAAACTCCTGTGCATTTTTTGAGTGAGCTGAAAGAAGTCTTGTTGTCAACACAGCGCATTGTTTGTACATTTCAAAAACAAGATAGTCAGAGAGCCAGAGTGGAAAGGATGAAAATCATTGCACCTCTGGTACTTTATCATGTTCGTGTCTGTTATCGTCTGTCTATCTGGCTCTCTATGTAGCTGTGAATACCTAGGTTAGCGCTCTGGATGTGCTGTTGAGAAACGGGGCTCAGTGAAACGGTGCTGTAAGAGGGCACTAATAATTAATAATTTACTTGGGTCCTTCCTCCAGCATCCCCGTCCATGGTGTGTGTGTGTGTGTGTGTGTGTGTGTGTGTCTGTGTGGGTGTGGCCCGTTTGTCTTCATCTTAACAAATCAGCTGGGAACTGCCCGGAAGCACATGTCACTAATGTGTGTGTACATGTGCGTGAGTGTTGCTCTAGGCAAAAACCTCACTTAGGTTGAGAAATGTCTGTGTGCCAAACTTCAAGTTTGTTGCTTAAACAAAAAAGCTGCGGATGAAGGACAAGATTCCGCTTTACAGATACATAGATGCCATTAATAATAAGACTTAAACAGGTCTTGTCTTCCTGGTCTGATTTATGGGTGGAACCCTGTATTTTTATCTACAAAGTCCAATTTAACTTGAATTATTGAATTAAATATTGCCAAGTACGGATAGACATAACCGTAACGTGTAAGTCATAGGGCAAAACATCTTACAGCATGTCAGACACAGCTCTTGTCGACCTTTGAGTTCCATGTCACGTAACGCATTTTCGTGTTACCTGATATTTCATTTATAAACTACGCCATGAGCACATAAATAAACCCAGTAAAGCAGCCTGCTGCAAAGCTGCCAAAATAAAATGCTTTTATTGAGTTCTGGCTCATCAAAAGGACAGAATAATTCAAAATTAAGGCACATATGCAGAAAGGCACTTTGGCTCAAACAGGACTGTCGAGATCCTACAGCGGTACGTCAAGCGTCTAGGTACAGCTGTCCAAACCAAATCAGTTTCTTCAAGGGGAAAAAAAAACTTTTAAATTCATTTTGTATTTTTAAAAGCACACTGTTGTCCTTGGCCTACATTGAAATTTACCCGGAATTGTGCTTTTGTATGGAAAAGTAAACTTTCAATTGCCAGATATACTTATTCACCAGCCGTTATAAAGGCAGCCCTTTTTCTCATCATATTTATAGAATAAGTACGGGGCTATTCTTTGGTCTTTGCAAACAGAACGCAAATTCCTAAATTCAGTGTGAGAGACACAGTCCCATCTTGTATTGTAGGTTAGACTTTTTACACATATACGTATGGAGTATATTTCACGCTCTTCCAGCGCAGGTTATTCTTAACGTCTGTGAAACGTTCCCCCGCTTAGCTAAAATCGTCCATTTTTGGTCACATATTTGTCATCACTGAATTGAAAAGAAGTGAGTGAACCATCTAACGTTCAGCATGGACAATGTGCAGACGGGCACAGAATACGAGGAATAGCCGTGTATCCGTTGTGCGTTTTCTTTCGAAAAAAGCGTTTGCTCAAAGGATAAATGTAAACGTAGCATTATGTAGGTTATAACCTTTAAATGAGCAAAACAGGCTTTATTCTTATTCAAAATCTTGTCACGTCACAGTGCACTTCATTTGCATAGAGCTATAAAAAAAAACAGGCTGCCAATAATGTAAATGTATCATTTAATCCGCCTTTATCAGCAGCTCAGGTAAAGGGGCAACAGCCGCTGATAATTCTATTCCACAAAAGCCCAGTCCTTTGACGGATGAGACGGGGCCCGACGCGTTCAGAGCGCTTCGGACAAAAATCTCAGCCCCCCTATTTCGGCACGTTTCTCGTCTCGCGTTTTGCACGTTGCCAACGCAGCCGGTCCTCTCAATATGCTCGCCTTTTGAAAAATAAATCAGTTTCATTCTGGTGCCGCAGCCAATATGACAAAGTTAAACTCGATGCGTGGCCAGGGAGTCCAGTTAATTTTAAAGTTCTTGTTATTTCTCTTGGTCTGTCCACATGGGGGTGTAGAACAATAAGATATGTGTCAAAGGGAAAGGGCTCGGGGAGGCGGGTGGCACAGCATGGGGAAAGATTTCCAAGCAAGGGACCTCATATCAAGATAATAACAAGTCTGACAGCCGGGGCCCTTTTGTGACTGCCGAGCGAGAAGTGTCATTAGGGGTGCTGTGTACAGACTTTAGAATGTGACAGACTATTATGGATACCAAAAGAAGGAGTGGGAAACCGAGGCCACCGCAGTTACCGTGGCACCGGGCAGGCTGCGGCTGGATGCGCTTCCGCACACGAAACGTGCACAGCGAACGCGCTGACGCTTCCCCTCGTGGAGGTGAGATGCTTACCGACCAAAGGTATTGTTTTGTCTTATAAAAAAAAAAAAAAAAAAAGACATGAAATAGCAGCTTTAATGTTGGGGCAGAAATTNGTATTTTTTTTTTTTAAAAAAAAAAAAAAAAAAAAAGACATGAAATAGCAGCTTTAATGTTGGGGCAGAAATTAATCCGATTACCTGTCCAGTGATGTCAACGGGAGATATAGACACTTATTTCCAAGAATTTTGCAAATAAACCTCTTATTCACTGTAGCTTCAGGGTCCTCATCAAAAGAGATTAAGTGCAGCGAAGCTTTTTAAATCTCCACATGTAAAAATGGAATAGCAGAATGTAGTCTTTCGAAAGCATAAATGAGGCATATGAAAGCATCCTTGTAAGTGTTAGACTTAATATTTATGAGCTGCTCCACAGCCTTTGAGAAGAGCTGTTTGAGGAATCTATAGTTTGAGAATCTGTCGCCCGTTTACTTCTAATGGAGTAGAAACTTCCGCAGAATTTACTTTGTTTTCAGGTGACAAAAGGGTTTAAGTCGCTAATTGGAAAAAAAATTATCGCAAAGAATGAGGCACAAAGTAAATATTATTCAAGGGATTCTCAGTCTCGATTGTAGGAGCTGGTGTTTTAAAATCACCGAGAAGAATGTATCTATCCACTGGCTTCAAGTGCCCCCCGATTGTATAAAATGACTAATTTTGGCAGTTATTACATTTCCATGTAGTAATGTGCCTCGTCCTCCTACCCTGAGTAGGGTCTCGGGAATCTGGAGCAACAGGAAGAGTGGGATGCACACACACACACACACACACCATATGGGCAATTTAGAGTGACCATTTCACCTGAAACACGTGTTAGGACTGTGGGAGGAAACCCACATAGATATGGAGAGAATATTCAAACTGAACACACACTGAGCTGCATTCAAACTCAGCACAGCCCAGACACTGTGAGGCAGCAGTATTACTGCCTGACCCCACCGTGCTGCCCTTTCAAAGCATATTTGCCTCATTAAAATGTCAAACAACCAAAAAAAACAGACATTTTTATTGTTATTAATTTATAAAAGGACAACTTTCTAAATTGCCCATTGTTTGTGTATGTGTGTGTCTGGCCACCCCGCAGTGGACTGGCAACCCACCCAGGGCGTCCCTTTATAGCACGACGCCCTGTAATTCTGCTATAGACTCCGGACCACGGTGACCCTGACCGGCATTAAGCAGTAAACGATAATGGATGGATGTACAAATAAAAATGAAATGTTATTGAAACGAGTTGAAAACAACGGCTGAATATATCACTGAAATACTGGTTGTCCCTCCGTTATCACGATTCTTCTAAGGAGAATTTTAGCTTATAGTGAAAAATATTTAAATCAAATTTGCGATAAACTTACTGTGGCTTTTCATTTGCATGGCAAAAAAGTACTTACCTGTATTAAAAAGATCAGGCAAACAGAATTATGTTGATAAGCAATATCATTGTGATGTGATCTACTGGTCCTTCAGCCCAAATGATGCTGTTCGATGAGATCAACAGAGAGGGATTATAAGATGCAATGAGCGTAATTACAAGAATTCCCTTGTTGTGTAGTTTTCTAGGAGTGATTAAAAATAATAGGATTTAGATTAGTATTCATGTTTAATAAAGCACTTATGAGATGGATGTGCACCCTTTATTATTATTATTATTATTATTATTATTGTTGTTGTTGTTGTTGTTGTTATATGTAGTGCAAACTAAAGCAGTTTCTCAGTGTGCTTTATGGTAAAGATATGTGGGTTACAAGTGTAAAGGAATTTACAGTAACAGCAGTCTTTAGAAAAAAATTTAACAAGACACCAGAATCCATCTTTCCAATATAATAACTGCTTTTTGAGGGCAGTGTGACAGTACTTCATAGCCCATCCTGGTGTCATAAGACGGGGTACAAGGTGCACACCAACAGAGTGCTTAAAGCATGTTTGGACTGTGGGAGGAAACCAGAGCACCCAGAGGAAACTCACAGGAGCTTGAGGAGAACATATGCACCAAGTTCACGCAGGCTGAACTTGGTTTGAACCCATGCGCGAGATCACGGCCCAGGAGCCCATTTCTGTTACACGATTTTGCAGGAACACGCAAAACCTGGATGAGCTTAGGGATGATGTAGCTTCTAGCAAGATTTGCTGTAGACCATCTTCTTTCATTTGCATCATCTGAATCCAAGTGAGCAGTGATTTGCACCACACAGCCGTGAAGTTTCTGAGTGTTGCACGCTTTGGGACAACAGCCGACCCACGTAGTGACGTCTCACAAGCACATTATCAAGCCTGAATCCCGGCCTTTAAAGCCGGTCTCAACGAAACTTCTTTCACTCGAAGAAACTGCAACTTCTGTTGGTTTGTGGTGAACAAATTATTGCTAAGTGCACTTTTTCCATTTTTATTTGTTAAATATGGTCACGCTACTTTTTAGCAGTAAGACGAGGGTCAAACGCCGACAAATAGAAATGGAAGATTTTAGGAAGACTGAGAAAGATCTGCAGGGGTTTTACTTACTTCTTTCACACCACTGTGAAGATTTTTATTTGTTCTCTAAGGTGTGTTTCTCAATATATTTAAAACAAATCCATGTTTTATCCATATGAAATCAAAAAAAAGACAATGTAAATATTTTCTTTAATTATTGCTGAAATGACGTAGTAATATTCCTCATGTCGGTGTTTGTGTATAATGCTATTATGATGCGTTACCACTTTTTAGGAAAAATGTTGCAGCGTTAGTGCTGCGAGAAATTAACTCACTAAAATAGACTGCTTCAGAAGTGACCATTAGTGACATCTGTGAGCTGACTGGAAAAACTATCAGCAACGTTTGTGCCGTTTAAAAACACGTTAAGTAAAAAAACAACAATTGTTCAACGGGGGCAAACGTGTCATTGCAGTATCGTCGTCGTCGCTTAGTAGATGCTTCTTTCTCAGCATCTTAGCCTAGAGTGAAAACATTAAACACACACACACACACACATATAAAATAGGTGTAGGTAAAGAACCACCTTTCAGTTCACTAATCTCCCATGATTCTGGGTCGAGGAGATGCTGATTGTACATTTCAGGGCCCAGCGATGTCAGCACTTTGAAACTGAAGGGTTTGTAAGGCATCCAGTCTAAACATTGTGCTCTGCAACCCAACACAGACGTTTGCTGTATGTATCCAAATGGCTTTTTTCAATTCATTTCAGCTCAGTTTTTTTTATTGAACGCTTCTTCTCACACAGTGACTCAGAGCGCTGAGCAAAAGATTTAAAAAAAGAACAGATACAATAGATATATAGTGAAACTGCAGGCAAAAGGTTATCTTTACATTTGATGAGAAGAGGAACTATGCTGGCTAGAAACGCTGTGACCGAGGCGAGGAAAAGAAGAATCTCCCAAACACAAAACGTGTGGGAGAAAAATGAACCTCTGCGGGTCCAAGTGTCAGCGGCTGCTCCCCTTCCTGGGAATCCCACATGTGAAGAATGTCAGTAGGTGCAACTAAGAAAGACTACACTGCTGTGGACAACATTGTTTTAAATGGCAAAAGCAAAATGACTTTAGAGGTGCAGGTGCGCTGATCTCGTCCATCACGGTATGGGGTCCTCACCTCTTGGGCAGCACGGGGTGCTGGTCTCACCGCCGGTCTCCTCCGGCCTCGTCGGGGGAGGGGGTTCAAAAATTCAGTTCAATTTCAATTCAATTTATTTTCTGAAAGCGCTTCTTCTCGCACAGCGACTCAGAGCTGAACAGTAGGATCAGGAAAATGGAACAGAAAACAAGTACATAGTGAAGTTAAAGATTAAATATTAATGAGAACAACTTTACAGGGAATAAGTGCAAAACAGTAAACCGGCCAGCAACTGAGGAGAGGAAAACAAAAAAACTCCCAACCAGGAGGCGAGGGAGGAAAATAAACCTCTGGGGCTCCTAGTTCCAGCGGCAGCTCCCCCGAGTTTCTACACATAGAGAAATAGTGTCGGTAGTAACAGGTAGCCAAGGTTATACTACTAAGGACAACACTGTGTAGGACAGTGAAGCTGAGTCAAGTGCTGTCGAGGTGCAGGCGAGCCGGTCACATCATCAAGGCAGGGGGTCCTCCGCTCCCGGCAACAGAGCCTGTCGGTCTCGCCAAGGCTCGTGTACTCAACGGACCCCCCTGTGCTTGCGGGTTAAAGAAACTCGCAAAACAAGAGAGAAATAGCATCTGCTGCTATAAAGAGGGGAGAGAATTTTACGCTAAAAGACACGCTGCGGCGGAGCCTATTCCCCCTACTAACAAGCCCAGCGATCTTACGTCTGACACTGTAAAGCTGAAAGGAAAACAGTGCCTAATAATGGGATTCCGATACCGCTCTGGATAATGGGATAGTTTGCATTAGCAGGTTGTGATTTAGTGCGGTGGAATTAATTCCGTCCGTGGCAATTCATGCAGTTATTTTGCCATATGGGGGAATCGGAAAGTGATATTTAAGAGGTGTGTGAATAATAATTATGAGGTGTCTGTTAAGTACATATAAAGTAGCTAAGGGGCTGTTTACACGATGATGTACAGTAACCGATGACAGTGACAGGCAGGACATGATTCACGACAGCATCTTGTTTATCATAACAGCGGGCAATAACATCCAGTCATTTATCTCACCCAGCCAGTAATTCATTACGTTTTCCATAGCAATACCTCCTTGAAAGCACCAGGATCAACCTGACAACCTACTGTGTAGGCTTAGTTTTTTTTTTTTTTTCCCCTTTTGCAATTTATTTAAGGCTGCAACCATTAACAGCCAAATTTAATCTGTCTTCATTTCTAGAAAAGACCATTGTGCTCACGGCAGCAGATTAGGATTTATTCCTCACAGTGATGCCCGAGCAGCTCGAACAGCTTTGTTTTCCAAACGTGGTTTGGGAAATTTAAGGAACTGAGAGATTCTCCCATTGAATTTAAATGACACTGCAAATAAGAATATATGTCTGTCCATCTAAGTGTGCAGGTGTGAGTTTATCTGTTTGATTCCGGTTATACGTGTACAGTAGTATTTCAAAGGTGGATGTTTTTCTTTGATATTATCAGTCGTGACAAAATAGCACAACCCCCACTATGTTCTTTAATTAAATACTTTTTTCCTAAAACAACATATGTGGTTTTACAGAGTCAGAAAACTTTTTTTTTAAACAACCGGCAGAAACAGAACATCAGGAGACTGCAAACACCTCCCTGCACATAAAGCAAAGCGAAAAGTATTTTGCAGGTGTGATCGGAATACACATTATTTATGAAGAGATTCTAACTTGAATTGACATGATCTAAACCAGGCGATGGCTTCTTCTGCAGATAAAAATACACATCAAGCAATATTTTCACCTAACAACTCTAGGGCTGTGGATGTAGCCCACGGCTCTATATGTGTTTCTGTGGGCTTTCTCATGTACTCTCAGCATGCTTGTCTAAATGTCCCGTGCGTGTGTGTGTGTGTGTGTGTGTGTGTGTGTGTGTGGCTACCCTACTGTCTGATCTGCTGGGACAGTCTGTGGACCCCCAGTGACCCTCAGGTAGACAACCAGTCAATAACAGTGAGCGAGGATTAATGCGTAGGGTCTCCTTAAGCAGTTTGACACGTAAGAAGACGAAACGATCCGGTTCTGTTGGTTGGACTCACCAGGTGTCTTATCTAGACATGGAAGAAAGAAAAAACATCCTTAAATGTGAGAGAAATCCAAAACGCAAAAAAGTTCCTGACAATTTGAACCAGGTAACCGGAGAGTTCATTTGCTCCGAGACCAATGGCAGCACTCAGAGAGGTTCTTACCACGCTGCCCAAACCCCTGTTTGAAACCTCGGCTAAGCGCTGCTCTTTTCCCTGTTGCCGTTCACCTCGACACGTGTTTTTCGCTCACAGGTCGCACCGCGGTGCCTATTGCCGAAAACAAAAGCTTGGCAAATTAATAGCGCCTTCTTACCGCATTAAATATGACCAAACAGGCGGGTTTAATTAAAAAGCCCCGACACGTCGCCTTAGCGGAAGTCGAGGGACTGCCTGGCCTGGCTTGGTCACAGAGCTATGTTGAACTAATAGACACGTGGCGTTCTGAACCAGCGCAGACGCTGCTTTGTTCTCCCCTCGTCTCCGTTTATTGAATAATTCACCAGCCGGAAACATTACGGTTATCGAGCGCAAGACCCATTAACCTATGAAAGCAGTTTCTTTGAATGTCTGCCTCTGAAATGTTTGCTGCCAGGTCCCTGGTGCAACAGTTCAATATCATGCACACACTCTGTGTGCGTGTGTGTGTGTGTGTGTGTATACAAAATTAACACTATATACAGTCCTGTGTAAAAGTGTTAGTCATGCAACTTGAATGTGTGTTGAGAAGTACAGATAGATTCTTATCTACCATCAGGGAGGTTTCTGGTTGGTTCCAAATTCATTGTGCAGCCTGAGAATGACCTCAAACACCCAATCTCAGTCATACACAACTATCTTGAGCAAAAAGAAGGAATCCTGCAACAGATGGTATGGTCCCCACAAGAACCCTGATCTCAACATGATCAAGTCAGTCTGGGAGGACATGCAGAGACAGTCAAAGTGTGCAGAAGAACTGTGGCCAGTTTGGAAGAACCTACCAACCTCTACCTTAAACTGCATGCAAGTTTGCATAAGAGAATTGATGGTGTTTTAAAGGCAAAGGGTGGTCCCTCCAAATATTGATCTGACTGAGGTTTTTTTTTGTCTACTGCACTTTTTAGAAGGTTTATCGGTTAATAAGTATTCATGGCATTATTTCTGGAACCATCCTCGCTTTATAGCATTTTTCCCACAGGTGCCTAAGACTTTTGCACAGGACTGTATATATATATACATATTCAATTACCAGTTACATACACAGTTCAGCCATATAAAGTTCTGATACCGAGGGTTTGCTGTATTTTTCAAAACTGCAGAAGACATGGATAACTGCCTGCTTGTTTTTTCCCTGAAAACTGAAAAATATTAATATACTTCTTGACATAAAGATATACTGAGTACATTTATGTAAAGCGGTGAAACTTTTGTTGTAAACACCTTTGTCCGAGATGTTAGATAATGAACTTTACACTGATTTACTGCAGGCTATTCTTGCTGTATCGGTTCAGGGTAAGTGCCTTGATAACAGGTACTAGAGCAGGAAGGGAGTTTAAACTGGAAACCTTTGGATAAATAGGCGTCGGGAAAAAAGAACCCGCCAACATCTCTGCTCCCTGCTACCCCAGTGCTTCAGACAGTTGCTGGTCTGGCTGTCATACGGTTCCTAGTTGTTGAGTCAAATCCTTTAAATGACTCACCAAATACATCGTGGGAGTGTGATGAGAGAGGCGAGTCTGCAGTGTCCGCTCCCCCCCCTTCTGACACACACTTACCTACTCGAGTACTGTCCTCCTCCTTAGAAGGTCTTCATTGTGCTGACATTTTCAAAGGCTGATAAGTGAGCCAATCGCCTCACATAAAACAGCAAACTGTGATGTTCTGTCAAGAAAAAAAGGTCCCATGGGCTTTATTTTCAACAAGGGCTGGAGATCTGGCCTCTATACCCACTTCTGGATGCCACTACAGCCTGAGCTATTTCTAACATCTCGCGCCAGCACCTCACTTCGTAAAGTTGATCCTGCCCCAGGGACCGGTTCGAGGGGTAGATGGAATAATTTCTCTTTTAAATAACATCCCTATTAATGCTCTTAAAGTAAATCCCTTTTTTACCTGAAAAAAAACATTTATTCACAAATCCTCATGCTTGTAAATTCACACTTTTCCACACAAATGGAGAAGGTTATAAGAGAATGACCCTGCACTGGCGACGCATAGAAATAATTCCTCTGTTTAGTCCAGAACGCTAAAATAATCGCATCGCATTTGGACTAAATCCGAGCAACACCGGAGCGACAGCAATAATAACTAAGAAGCGGAACAAGGAGGAGGGAGGGACGCAAAGAGAAAACACGGTGAATGATAGTAAAAATAGTGAGCGCTTAGCTGGCTGCAGCTGAGCTCACGCAAAGCCAGAGTCAAAACAGGAGCCGGACTATAAAGATAAATGAGTAAACAAACGCCGTCGACAGGCAGTTTTTAAAAAGCTTTATTATTTTTAACGGTGTAGTTTTTCCCGGTTCACGCTGACTGCCTAGGAACGCAGTATCCGCATAACCTATTTCGCAGGACTCTGCAAAACTCTCTCTGATCACGTTAAACCTCCGTCCGTGTTTTCTTCACAGCGGACGACTGCGAGGTACAGAACACGCGGCACTGAAGGTCATCTCAACCAAACGCTCACGATACAGCAAACAGACACGGTTAAAACACAGTAATGTCCAGCCACCGCGGAACTTCAGCGCCAGGACACTCCAGGCCCTTGAGGGGGCATTTCTAAAACCCTGAATTTACTAAACCTGAAAGTCCCCCATTTAATTATTTGACCGTAAGTCACAGCAGCTTTTTTTTTTTTTAGCCTAAGTTACGGTAATTTACGGTTTTACGAACAATTGCAAAATACGTCCCTCCTTGATTTACGGCGTATCTTGCATTATTTCCGAAGTTCTTGCAATTATGGTTCTTCACAGATACACAAAACGCAGAACAGTGGCTGAACTCCGTGCTAAAACGTTATTTATCGCCGGAGCCATTTCTGTCGGTGGGAACAGAAGAAGTGCACGTCACAGTAAGGTCACAGTCTTCCAACTGTCCTAGTTTCACATTCCTGCAGTTTTAAGCTGCATTGTATTTTGAAGATTTTTCTTAAACGTCGACTGAAACTTTTATACAGATAACTGAGGGTTTTGTTTCGGAACGGTCTGCACGGGCTACGTCGTCCTTGTTTTTGCCTCCTCTTCACCGTCACCAGAAGGATGTTAGCGTGTTTTAACACGTTAAAAAACCAAAGCTGTATTAAAATATGAACAACCCAAGGTGTTTCAGTGCCTATTAAATAATTCTTTTGATTATAAAATTATTACATTAATTTTTATTAAATAATGCTTTGCTAGCCCATCCAATATCATTAACTGCTTTAAACCGGTCCGGGTCACGGTGGTCCGGATCGCCGAGTCACCGGTCGCTAAGCTGCGAAACTACGGTCTGGATAAGACACCAGTGCATCGCGGTGATTTAACTTAAATGTCAGATCCAAATATCCATCCATTCATCCTTTATGGAAATCTTTCTTGAAAGTTACAATATTGCTCAATCCGTTCTGTCATAGCGAGTAAAATGCGGTTCCTGTTATTAAACTCGGACTAAATCGTGCTCTCATCATTACAAAGGCACAAAAGAAAATTATGGCTAGATAAAGAAGCGACTGATGAACATTTTACAATAAAGGAAGGAAATAATGAAGAAATTAAACTGAAAACTGAAAAGTAGTTAAAAGGGAAAGATTAAAAGTTACTGCAGAAGAACATCTAAGAAGCAGAACTTTGTACAAGATGAAGAAAAGCGGAGTGAAATTAAATTATCGTGTCGTCACCCTAAAAAATGAACAATATGTGCGCACAAGGAGGCAGTGGAACTTTGTCTGAATGTGCTGTGGATATAGGTGGGGGCAGAGGGCCAAGAGGCGTATTGATCGAGCCCATCAGCTCTTTAGCAAAAGAAGGGGAGTGAAGAGCGATGGACTCCTTAAAGACAGAAAGGTTGACAAGGGGGATTGTAAGAATAAGGAGAAACAGCAGGTCACAGCAGAAAGGCTCAAGCGCGGGGGGTGAGGAATATTCACCCCGGGCAAACAGGGAACTACTGACAGGTGCGTTTCTTGACCGGGCCGTGCTCTTCTTTGCGGACCGCGTAGCTATATCAGCGAAGGCCCGGCCTAAGTAACACGGACCCAACACGTTCAACACTTGCCCCCTTCCACAGTCCCTCATTCCTGATGCATCCACCTCATCATTTTTATTCCGGTCCTTAAATTTTCCACCCTGAACAACCAGGCTTCCCTACTGTACAAACAGCCCGAAGTGTAAGATTCCTGCCAATAAATAAATAACACGACACTGCAGTGAGAACCTTGCTCATCGGAGGGTGGCCGTGAGAGCCAAAGAAAGGGGCTCGAGTGACAGTCGTCGTGTTCGGCATTATTTCTCTTAGCGGCGTCTTCAGCTGGGCTGCGTTCTGTTGCATTTTTGAACTGGTCCATAAATAACCTTCATCCTCACGTTGCCGTTTCACACTTCCGGTGGAGCCGAAAAAAGATTTAACTGTCACATTTTACCGCTGTATCTGTTGCCATAAGACCGTTCCAAATAATTAAATAATTCACATATGTAAATGAAATGGAAAAATCTTTGATGTACAAAAAACAAAAAACAGTATTTGTAACTCTACTATTACCACTGCTCGTAGAACATGAAAAGTAATCCAGGCGGAATAAAAAGGGAGGAAAAAAAAAGCTCAGCTCAAAACGCACTTTTCGCATATTGTTTTATTTGCATAAAAAGCCTTTGACGCTATGTACATAAATCAATCTGAGAACCGTTTACTGTGTTTTCCCACTCTGGCCTGTATCTCTGTTTAATCCCACTGTTATCATACACACCTCCAGAATATCAATTCCCAACAACACCCCATTGTCCTGCGTCAGATGGCTTCTGAGAGTCCTTTTCACACGACGCGACCCCTGACTGGTCGGCGCAGGTACCTGGCTTTTCCTCCGGCTTTACGTGACACGGCCCTCTGGTTTGACCCCGGGCGTATCCAAAGCGTGGTAAAAGTGGTGTGAAGGGCACTCTGTGAACAGACTCACTGCAGGGGACATCCCTGCTGAATTTCCTTATATACTTTCTACAGATCAGAGATTATCTTTTAAACGTTATGTCTCCCAGCCAGTGGACCACTGAGATATATGCGACGAGGGAGAGTATATTTTTAAAAAGGGGAAACCGAACCAGAAACGCTGGCACTTGTACGTGGGACTGAATAGTAATTCACTCGAAACAATGAAGACATTTTTAAGCCGAGCAAGGTTCTCACTGCAGTGTCGTGTTATTTATTTATTGGCAGGAATCTTACACTTCGGGCTGTTTGTACAGTAGGGAAACCTGGTTGTTCAGGGTGGAAAATTTAAGGACCCGAATAAAAATGATGAGGTGGATGCATCAGGAATGAGGGACTGTGGAAGGGGGCAAGTGTTGAACGTGTTGGGTCCGTGTTACATAGGCCGGGCCTTCGCTGATATAGCTACGCGGTCCGCAAAGAAGAGCACGGCCGGGTCAAGAAATGCACCTACCTGGGTGTCGAAGGAGACCGATCGAGAAGCAGGCCAAGCCAGAAACGGAATGAAGAAGTGACCGCAGACATGAAGACCGCGAACCTGACAGCCAAGATCGGCAACGCTGGAGGCGCAGCTTTTGGAGGAGAACGGCCGTCCCGGGTTGTTCTGGAAAAGCGCCGTAAAACTAATGATGACGATTATACTCCGGGCAATTCCGACAATCTCCTCCGTAAGACTTTAATGGCCGACTATTTCAGCACATGCCGGGAATTTGACACGGTCGAAGCTTGTAGAGGCACGGTCGCCATAACAACAAAGTCATATAAGTAAGGCATCCATAAATTAGCGGTCAAAAAATAAAATATATTAGTAGATATTATACAGAGTCCCATTACCAACAGGGATATATATACTGCCATATTTAGTGTAGCGGCAGAAAGAACAGCAGGATTAAACAGAAATAGGTGTAGCTGTTTACGCTTCACTAAATAAATGATGAATAAATGTACTACTTTAGGATATTTGCTATGCTAGCAGAGCGAGGTCTCCGTTGCGTTCTTTTAGCTCAGGAGCTGGATGGCGACACTGGAATCTTAATGTCGGTTAAGTGTGGACATGGATTATAATGTGTGCTTCAGAGGCTGATAAAGGGCTCTGCTTGATGGAAAAAGGTATTTCTCTGCCATCTCGCTTGGCTCCTTATTACCCTGTATTGCCTCCCAGAAGGGGGTGGGAGAGGTTTCTGATGAGCTTCCTTGTACACTTTCTGGTCCTGGACTTTGGGCAACTCACATCCGGTGATCTTCTGCGATGACTGGGTGATACGTCATCGTCCGGCTTTGTCGTGTCGTGCGGTCGTGTTTGCTGCCGATGTCCAATATTACAAAAACAATTAATATATATATATACTTTTTCCATAATCTATATCAAAACAGGGGTGCTATGGTGGCAGGGAGAGTAGTTTCCCTTTTTGAACTTATACTATTTACTGCTAGAGAGGTGCGTAAGATAGAGTGTGAAACACCTAGAGTTGAAGGTTTGCAACTGTACAGCCCTTATACCTCGAGTTTATGTTATGTATACGACTATATGGGCCTGTAAATATTGTGAATAGCTCAGCACTCATCACTGGAGCTTTAAAACCTGGCACTTGCACTGCATTCCTATATCTGTGACTTTGCCACCCAGGAAATTTGTGGGCCCACAGCCCCTCTCTCTGGAAACTTTACCCTCACCTGAGCACTAGTGTGACAGCCTGGGACTGTATCTGGTTCAGTTTGAGTGGAGGTTGCAAGTCCCCCCCCCCACATCTGTGTGGGTTTCTTTCTGGCACTCTGGGTTCCTCCCACAGTCCAAGGGTAGGTCAGGTGGTCACCGTGACTTCCTCATAGTGTGCGTGTGTGCATGGTCATCACGCAATGGACTGGTATCCCATCTAGGGTGTAGCTTCATAGGCTAATCCCCAGTGATCCTGAGATGCGGGTTGCTGTGACCCCCGACTGGGATAAAGCGGGTAAACCGTGATAGGCGGATGGATATACGAGAGCATAATATATAAGAGAGGTGGTTCAAAGTGGGCAGGCACTCACTGGTATACACCACCAGCTCTTCTTTATTTTGCTTTTCGGAATAAAAGTACTTTGCACTCCCGGTGCTCTTTTATTCCCCCCTGCTGACCAGATTCCCTCTTCATAACAGCCTCATAGCTCCGTTTCATTACCCAGGGTGCACCAAGTCACACTGCAAGTCGGCTCAGGCTGCCTTCCTGCTGTCTGTTTAAAATCGTCGTCCCCGTTTTTCAAAGAAATATGCTTTGCGACCGTCGGCAGTGTCCCCTCCTATCTCTTTATTCGTTGCAGAAATTTAAGATTTAATAATCAGTCGTTTGCCGATATCCACCGTCACGCGCGTCAACACGGCAGTAACCCTAAGCCCACTCGGAGGGCTGTACATGAACAATACCAGCTGGAGGTGTAGCAGATCAGTTGCGTTCTTTTGAAACGGCACGGCACTCCCGTAGCAGAATGCAAAGGAGGGGACCTTTTCTAGAAAGATACTTTAGCAAAGGAGAGCAGTGTCAGATAAGGGCGTATCATTTGCTAGCAAGGCTCGAGGTAATTCTAAAACAGTGATACAGAAAACCCATTTTACAAGATGAACGGAAAGCGATATCCTCGTCGTCCTCGTCCGCAGCGATTCAGCGAGAAGGATTTTTTGCTCTATTTAGGCAATGTGGCTCCGTGTCACCGTGCGCTATTAGTTCTTTGTTGTCGGGCATTTCCACTCAGGCTCCGCTTGTGAAAATTCAGCGCTTTCTTTCCCCTTCCCCTTACCGCTGGGAGTGATTAAATGCTAAGTCAGGTCTCCTTGTTCTTAAGTAATGGGCGACAAGTCTGGATTCAATGAAACTGACAAGTCCGGAAACGTCTTCATAATCAGCATCAAAGGATTTCCCTGCAACGGCAACCTTGGAGCAAAGCTGCAAGAGTGAGTGCAAAGAAGGGAAGAAACCGATTTCGTCAGCTCTTCTTTTCAGACTTTATCGCGTTTAATTTAGCGGTGCACGATTCCAGCACGTTTGTTCATCTAGCTAACGCTTTCCTCCACAGCGTCTTACGACGTTAAGCTACTTACAGTGATTTACTGGTTTGTACAGCGGGGTGATTTCCACGGCTTGAGTTTAGGGCAAGTTCCTTGATCTCGGAGGTGGGATTTGAGCGTGCGTCCTTCAACTGTAAGGCCGCGTCTCTAGCCACCGCGCCACCCCCTGCCCTCTAGTACGCGTACACTGTCAGATGTAGAGACTACGAGAGCACGCAGAGATTGATTCCGTATGCGACCGAAGGGAAAATCTCTAGTCCGTGGTAAATGAACAGGCTCTGCTCCGAAAATTATTTTAACTCGGCTAATACGTGACCAGTTAATCCATCCTCGGCCCCTTACCGTACAGATATGGAGCAGACGGAAGGCGAGCGAGGCCCGAGTCAAACGTCGATGTCACATGCTTCGGAGTGACAAACGTTACCGCTACGACACGGCCTGAGGAATAGCTCATTCCGATTCGGTGATTTATTCAGACATCCGGTGTACCCTCTAAAACAGCGTAAATAATAGTGTGCCCAGACATTCAATAATCATATATATTATCTCGAATGTAAGCCACCGATGATTTATCCAACTTCAGCAAATTAAAGCTGTTGCCATAGGCAAAGCTAAACAAAATGTGGCCAATTTAGAAGTCTTGTCACCTCAGATGTAATTAGCATTGGCTAATGTGTATTAATGGCGTGGTTGTTCCCTTATTCTTTTTTCTTTTCGGGGGGGGGGGGTTAAGCAAGGGGGCATTAATATTCAGTGCACTTGTTCACCACCAGAGGGCATATGATTTCATTAAGCTCCCTAATTCAGTATGCATGATTAAGACGCCTTTTTGCATTAGGGGGTCCGGTTTTTTCAGCAAGGAAGCGCCTCTTTGCAACAACAGTTCGCGAAAATACCGGGCATATACTATACCGGTATATATATTATACCAGGTATAAATAGCTATCTATGAACTGATAGTAAGCGTTCGTCTAATTTCGTTTAAGTAACGTGGCCGCTATTGACTCGGCATCCGAAGGCCAGTCCGAGTGAGAGGACATCACCGCTGAATTGTCCTGTACGGCTGTATAGCTGGTTATAGTTTAAGTGACCAAACTGACCGTTAGCCGCTGGATTAATGTGCGAACGTTTTGTTTTTAAACTGTAAAAAACAAAGAGCCTTTAGAAAGCTCCATAGAACATTAAAACAAGCTGATATTTATTTCATTGCCATTTCAAAGCCCGAATATCACAGTGGAAGAAGTCTGCGGGTTGTTGAGGAGGAGTGAAACCAAAGAGCAGAACGTGTCCGGTTGAGGAAATTGTTTTGGAAGCTGATGAACCATTAAAAAAAAAAATTGTCGTCAGCATCACGGCATCGCGATCTTGGTGGCGTAAAGTAATGGCGGGAATGAGCAGCGCACCTCTCACCCTATTGCTGGGGATGAAGATTCCAAGGTGGGTTAATCGAGCTGCTGGGGTTCAGTGTAGGACCCCCCGACCCCCCGAGACATTTGAAAATAAAAATGCGTAGCTAACACAGCCAGGCCCCTAAAGCAGTCCAGGAATAGGAAGAAGGAGTGGGAGCACTGGGGGGTGCAGTCACAGATAAAACTACAACAGAGCAAAGACTATTATAAGAGAGCTGCCTTCTTTTCAGCTACATTGTAATACCAGGTTTAAGTGTTGCCACAGCGACCCTTTCCCTTTTTTACATTACAGAAAGATCTCCCCAAGGGCCCAGTTTTCACACTTCACTCTGAATTGTTAATCGAGAAACTCGAGGCCCGAGATCTCCTGTCCCTCAGAACACCGCAGCAATAACGCCGTCATCATGTGCGCAGAATGTAGGATTCGTGAAGAATTTTACAGTATCAGGTTCACCAACGAAAAATGCGAAGCGTCGACAATAAAACCGCCGTGACATCCAAGCGTTGTCATCACAATCTTTTTTTCCTCCCGTTTTTAGGGTCGCCCGGGTGTGACATGTCACATATTGTATGTATTATCGTAATGACCGGAAAGGATTTTCTTGAGCAAGCGGCAACAAGTCGAGAAGGTGGCTCAGATTTAAATAGTCGAAATTCCTTTTTGAGCCTTGTCAACTGATCAAAACGAACGTTAAAGGACAACTTCTCCCGCACGGACGGCCCCACTTCATCTCAAGTTTTCTGCAGAAGATGGTCACGCATCTGCAGTTTCTGCACTTTCTGGGGTTAAAACCAACCAGCGGCAGAATGGCGTCATTCGGAACCTGTTGCAGATCCTTTCTCCTGCCTTCCTAATACACTGTGTGGCAAAATGATTAATAACCACACACAGGTCATCGGTTTGAAGAAAGTTTTATTCAAGATTTCCACACAAAGTAATAAAAACACTAGTTACCAAGGATAACAGGTTATTTTAATGGCATTTTGAGACAAAATGAAGTTGTATATTATCAAAATATGTATATATGTAAAAAAGAAAAAATCACCTTTGCTCTCAGGGGGGCGGTGGCCTTTCTGTTGCGAAGCACTGCCTCCCCGGCGTCCCCTTCTGCCTGGCACCCAGGGCAGACTGAAACCAACAACCTTTACAGTACTGTGCAAAAGTGTTAGGCGTGCAACTTGAATGTGTGTTGAGAAGTACAGGTAGATTCTTATCTACCATCAGGGAGGTTTCTGGTTGGTCCCAAATTCATTGTGCAGCCTGAGAATGACCTCAAACACCCAATCTCAGTCATACACAACTATCTTGAGCAACGGATGGTCTGGTCCCCACAGAGCCCTCATCTCAACATGATCAAGTCAGTCTGGGAGGACATGCAGAGACAGTCAAAGTGTGCAGAAGAACTGTGGCCAATTTGGAAGAACCTACCAACCTCCACCTTAAACTGCATGCAAGTTTGCATAAGAGAATTGATGGTGTTTTAAAGGCAAAGGGTGGTCCCACCAAATATTGATCTGATTGAGGTTTTTTTTTGTCTACTGCACTTTTTAGAAGGTTTATTGATTAATAAGTATTCATGGCATTATTTCTGGAACCATCCTCGCTTTATAGCATTTTTCCCACAGGTGCCTAAGACTTTTGCACAGTACTGTATGGCACGGGGCAGTACTCTTTAAGCACTATATTTCTGCACAGGATGGATGACACAGAACGGGTGGCTTCATCACCTTTAAAGCCAGCGAAATTCACTAAACCGCATTGTCATCATTTGCTCGACCTCTCGCGCTTGACCATATGCTAGCTAGGGGTTAATGTTTCAGCTTCCATTCGGATAGCTGAAGACTCTGCTTCCAGATATGCACTCGCACTTCGGCCGATCTAGTCGAAGGACAGAGGCGCCCGGCGTGAAGTCACATCGGTTTAAATCCTGAACTTCGCACGTGGCGGGCGAATACCGAGCGAAGTTTGTGCAGATACTCCGCGGCTGGTCTAAGAAAACGAGTCGACGACGAACTGCCCGTCGAAGGCCGTCCCGTCTATCGCCCCCAAACCAAACACGCGCCTCTTTGGTCCTGTTTTCGGGCCACGAAGGGAGCACAGTTGCGCGTCTGTGCACAAAATTCACGTTCGCATTCAGAATGAATGAAAATAAATAAATGATTTGCCTCCAACAGTACGACAGCATAAAAATACTACGTTCTCTTTAGAAGTTTTTATCTGCCGAGCAATACTCTAGGGTTCCTGAGATTCTCTGCGCCGTTTTAATTCAGTGTTTTGAAGTGTTTAATTGGAAATGCCCGGCAACCATTTCACTTGGAAAAATAGAAACGATAAATAATAATGTAATATATTTCTATATAAGCTAAACAAATAATTAAATAAATAGAGCCCGACTTCGGCACGATTTAATTTAAATAACAAGTACCTCCAGCACAGTAGTGAAATGACTAGCTGCTATCCCATATTTCTTCTGCCAGTAGTGTGAGTCGGCATCTTGTAAGGCAACAAGGAGCCATTTGTCAATTTGAGGCAGAAAGCTGAGATTAGGTCCACTTGGAGGGCCCACTATTTCAGAGGCTTGACACATTAATTGTGAGGCTGGGGACTCGGTGAGCAGTCGTGTCGTGCCCAGCACGTGGCCATAAGTTAACTCCACCTCCACCTTCACAGATACCGTATGTGGAGGAGCCCGTCTGGGGAGTTTGCGTTGTCTGACCGTGGCTTAACTTTCTTCTTGTTCCGTGATCTTCTTGATCTTTCCCCTTTGTGTGTCTCTTCGGGTCAGTGATGCTGACAATCTGCTTGCTCTTCCTCGCACGTTTGCCACCGTCTCCTCTTAACCCTCGTGCGACGGCCTTGTTGCGAAGGGCTGTAGTGTTCTTCTGTCTCCCTACCTCTGATCTACAAGTGGAGCTCTTTCGAACCTAACTGGCGGCAGACTTCCACTGGCCAGATAATGCAGAAGAAGGCATATAAGCAATGAGAACATTTGAACATGAGAGATGCTGTCTGGGCCAGAGACACTTGTGGATGTTGTTGCTGGATGGTGAAGCTCTCTAGCTTGCCGGTAGTATGAGTGGTGTGGACACCACAAACAATGTGGACTTTCAAACCTCAAAAAAGTTTTTGTCACAGTTATTCTTGTCAATTAGGTCTGTAAATGCCAAGAAAGCACCAAAAAGAGGTGAATAACGTTTTCTTAACGTAAGATTTCTCCTGGTTTTTAACTTGATCAGGGAGCCAGAGTAGAATGGTAAACTTCTGTTTGTTTTTTTTTCGTAGGTCAGCTGTGCTCAACACTACAACCGTAGGGATATTTTGTTTGTTTTGTTGGGCGTCCTCACCCTCTGGAGAGATGGAGTAACTGTGATAAAAGAAAGCAACAAAACTTCTAGCCTGTTTGTAAGGTGTAGAGCTATAATTCCTTCCTGTCAACGTACTTTGTATGATGTCCTAACCCTAGAATGGGCTCCGCTCGAGACAGCTTTCCCTTTCTGGTGTTCCTGTCCAAAGTTGGGTAGCACTTTACAATTTTTTATAAAGGACTTAAAAAACAGATTAAAGTTTCAGAGTTTTCATTCATAGTCATTACCACAAGGTCTACACCTTTTCAAATTTATGGTCATAAGACCTAATTTACCTGAAACGATACTCTGTGTGTGTGTGTGTGTGTGTGTGTGTGTGTGGAATCATTTAATATTCCCGGCTCCTTGTCTCACCGCAGATGAGCAGAACGTGAATGAAACATAGAAAATTCTTTGTAACTTGCGATGTTTTATGTTTTCAGATGCCTCGTGTGAAACTTATCCTGACACATTATTACAATCAGAGGAAATAAACCATATTTATGAAAATTGTAAAAAAAAAAAAAATTGTAAAAGGGTCACGTCTGACTGGGAAAAACACGGCCCAAGGGTTAATGGTTTAGAGTGACACTTCAGGGTTTGTTTTTCATTGTTCCTTCTTGGTTCAGCTACAGACACTTGTCTTGAAAGCTCCCTGATGGACTTGAAAAAGATCAAAGATGTCAACTGAGCATAAATGGTCTCCTAAGGGCATATATGCATATAGGAGGGTTAAGCTGAATGAAGCAGTAAAAAGTACTGTAAGATATAACCTCACGGCAGCTGCAGAAGAAAGCTTTTTCCTTTGTGCAGTAAGTGCTGCTAAACAACCACTGCAGAAACCGTGCAGGCGCACAGGCTTTGGCCGCTCTTAATGGACGCTCCTGGTTTTTCTGTAGTCAGCAGAATGCATGCGCTCTGAGGATCATCAAAAACCATCAGGAAGGAACTTTTAAGTTGCTAGACCCCGTTGCTTAGCTGCAGACTGCTCTTGGCATCCAACAATACCACCAATACAGCAAGGAGAACAGGCGATGGGCTCCACACTGGAAGAGTGTGATATGGCCTGACAAGATGTCATTTATCATTTCTTTAACAAACGGATCCCTGCATGTGCGGTTGAGAGAAAACTCTGCAACTTTAGTAGTAATTGCAATGCAGCAAAAGTTCACAACGTAGAATCACAACAGCCGAATATTTTGCAGTACAATAATCCGCACTGAGAACAATCTGCTGTGGTGCCCTGTTGGACTTGAGGTTGAACACTCTTCAATCTTAAACATAAATGCTAGTCAGATGTGACGTAGTAAACGGCCTTGCAGAGAGCTGGTGTTCGGCATGGTGGTGTTGGAGGTGTTGCCCTGGGTTTTGTCAGCTGGTGGCCTGGAGGTCCAGGATTTGTTGCATAGGGGGATGTTCAGTCAAAGTGAAGACAGTTCACTGATCAGCTCCTGGGGGAAGATGGTATTGAATGCTGGGCTGAAGTCAATGGACAGCATTCTGACATCCTGACAGTCTTGGCCCTCCAGGCGGGTCAGGGCCAGATGTACTGCAGCGGCGATGGTGTCCTCAGTGGATTTTTTTGGGCGGTAGGCATACTGGTGCAGGTCTAGTGTTGAGACTGGAATGCTGGTCTTGATGTGGCATGACTAGTCTAAGCACTTCATGATGGCCAGGGTGAGTGAGGTGAGACGGTGGTCATTGAGGCAGACCACAGGTGATTTCTGGCAGACTGAGGTGATGAAGCACTTGGCGAACACAGCCTGAGCCAGGAAAGTATTAAAGATGTCAGTGAAGACCTCCAACAGTTTACTAGCACACTCCTTTAACACATGGCTGGGGATACCATCTGGACCTGTAGCTTTCCCTATGTTGACTCTGGCCAGAGTTCTCTTGACATCAACTAGGGACACAGGCAGTACTTGGTGGCCAGGAGGAGATGCTGTTTTCATGGCTGTGCTCGTGTCGAGGGTCTCGAACCGAGTGTAGAAGTCGTTCAACTCATTCGGCAGGGACACGCTCCTGTCATCAGCACTGTTCCTGTTCCCTTTGTAGTCGGCGATGGTCTGTATGCCCTGTCACATCCTTCTCAGGTTGTTGATCCTCTGGCCATAGGCTGCCTCGGCTTTCGTAATGCTGCCGGTGAGACCGTCCCCAGCTGTCACCAGATTTAAATGCAGCGTTGCAGGCCTTCATCGGCACATGGACCTCAGAGTTAAGCTAAGGCTTCTGATTTGGTTGGATGGTAACAGACTCGGTGGTCACAACACCATCCACCCACTCAATGATGTCGCCAGTGACAGATGATGTGTATGTGAAATTAAAGTCCTCTTTGCAACATGCATCTTTTTTTATACATCCCTCAAATAACCAACGATGACAACTTTAATCTACATTTTCTGTTCTTAAGATTTATTTCTTTTAATCGTGGAAGTGAAGAAGAGTGACTACCTCCTGTCCCTGAATGGTAACAACGTTCCATAGCACAGCACGTGCACTTTGTAATGCAAGTCCGTTGTGGTTCAGCTTGTTGGACCACCGGAATACAGCAGTAAAGAAGCACCGGTGAAGCAAAACCTGAGAAAACTGGACAGAAATGTAAAGTGAGTTGTTTTGTTTTTGTACTAGTGTTTTACCTCTAACTCAGCATTTTCTTGTCATTATATCGGTAAAGTATACAATTGTGTTGATAAGCATTTATCAACCTAAGTGTTGATCAATGGCCTAAGTTTTAAGAGAATTTGCTTACGCGCTTTTTGCTACAGGTCCCAAAGTTTGAAGTTTACGCGGATGTACTCCAAATATCTTGTTCCAGTTTTTGGTTTTCTGCCCAATTGCTGTGAATTTGTCAGAGATGTTATGCTCTTCATCGGTTACTCTAACATGAACAGCTCAGCTGATGGGGGTCATGGTGGTCTGGAGCCCATCCCACTAGGCTATGAAACTGCCCTTGGATGGTATGCCAGACCATCGAAGATGATTTGTGAACTGCAGTAATCTTGAATAGTTTTAACTCATAAACGTTGCTGAGATGTCAAAGATCCTGGTTAAATAAGGATGATGAGAGCATGTTACAGAAATTCAGAATTATCTGAATATTATAAGAATGTAGACTGTCTAAAAGAAACGCTGCACATTAAGGTTTTTATTTTTTCTTCAGCCGCACGAGAGAACATCTCGACTGCGCCAAGGTTTTGTTTACTTTTTGCAGTCTCGGCTACAAGTGGATTTTTCTTGCAACGTGGACTGTGTATGTCATTTTCAGTTAAAACTCCCATGCATTTCTTACCTTATTTGCATTCCTCTTACCCTTCTATAACACACTGTCCAAGTCGTGTGCAGTTTGCATTGTTTACTAAGCGCACAGTCTTTGTCATCATCATATCGTACCGTCAACAGAGTTCAGTTTACTTGGTCTCAACGGTGTCACTGTGTCTCTGTGGCAGTGGAAATGTAACGTGATTTAATTTAATTTAATTTAATTTAATTATGGAATTTTTGTTCAGCCTTTAACTGTGATTTAACATTTTCCTTGGCTCTTACAGGTATAATACATATACATCTATTCTTGACCTTGATTTATCAGCGCAGTAGAGGTACAGTATTGTTATCACGTTGCGTCGACTCGGAAGTATTTGTTGTCCCCGAATGTGTGCACCAGTCACTGAAGACCTAGGAAATGATACCGTCTGCATTTCACATCTCCTTATTTTGATGAGAACCAAAAAATGTAACGCCTTTGGTGTTAACAATACCACGTTTTACGCTGGATATGAAACACAGCTGTTTGCTGTTCCTGCATTTGAAGGTCTGACATCATTAATCGAGGGCAAACGTTTGTAAAAAAAATGGCGGGAAAGCAGCGTGAGCCGACCTGCAGTGTAACTTAGTGCGCCCCGGGTAATGAACGGTAGCTTTGAGTCTGTTATGAATAATATGTTATGATTATATACTGACCATGTACTGCAGTTACAGTCTTTTGCTGAGAAAATCTAGTCAGCAGGAAGAATGGGGCGGGGCAGAAAAGAGCACCGGGGGATTATGGGAAGTGCCGGGATGCAAGAAACCCAGGCCAAAATGAAGTGATCGTGTTCGATATTGCGATCACTTGAGGAAAGAAACCGGATCGTCCTATGTCAGTTGGCTGCGGTCCTGTGAAACCCAGAGGTGAACGTAGGCGTCGCTCTGGCCTGTAAGAGCAACAATACTTTCACTCTACCCACTCGGGAGGGTATGTGACAGTTTTGCGTGTCTTAGTAGATGCCGAGGACGTCAGCGTGTGGTTCACACGGTCCTCCTCGGCTGAGGAAGGAAGAGCTGTTAAAGTCACCGAACCTTCACCTTGGCATGTTTGACTTAGATCAGCAGTCTGGGTGCCCTGTTATTGTTCTCCGTAGTTTTAACTTTGGAAGCGATGATGCTCAGCCGCATTGACAGCAGCCTGCTATTTTTATAGACGTCACATAACACACTGTGACACACTCCCTCTCCAACAGCTTGGTGACAGATGTAAAATATTCCCTCTGAGGAGAGCCACACTGCCGTTTGTCTCCAGTGCAGGTATTTAACATTCAAACCACTCAAGATAAATTAATTTACTGCAGAATCAACTTTGGATTATACCCACATGTCTTGCTTTTGCAGCTGCGGACGTCCTGCAATCCTGTGGCTCTGGCACCCCTTGCCAGCTGCTCTAATAAATTTATTACACACTGACACACATTTTCCTTACTAACTGTATTAATCCCCGTTCCTGAATCTGTTTATCATGAACTAATTCAGAACGCTGAGAGACAATGCTGTCTGAAATGCCGAATGCCCAGTGGAACGTTCATGTTAACGGTTACGGACGGTACACCTCTGTCAAGCTCAGTCTCCGTTTGTCCGTTTGTTGCTCGTGCGCAGCTTTGTTTCTCAAGCCACAAACTTAAAATTTGGCACACAGGTACTGCTCACCCTAAGTGAAGGTTCTGCACGGCCGAATAAACGGATACACACACGGTGCCGCACACATTACTGACCCGTGCCTCCAGGCAGTTTCCAGCTAATTTGTCTGGATGAAGACAAACGGCTCACTGCGCTGACAAGGGGAGAGGTTGTGCAGAAGGTCCTGAACTGGGGACGGGCAGAAATTATAAATGACACATCCTTGCATAGGTCCTCACGTTAGAGGTATATGGGTAATAATGTTTGACGATATATATTTTGTTTTTTTACTTGAGTACGACTCCCTGTGGCGTCTACTTCTGCTTACGTACCGAATGCACCTGTTCAAGGGTAATACAGTCTGGTTATTTATGCTGTGTTATGACTTTAGTTTTCCACTTTCTGAGCTAGTTGCTGTATGTACCTAAATGAAATAACAAGTTTGCTGAACAAATGTATTCTTATACCCTTATCATATAGTTCATCCTCATTTCCCCAGACTAACCGGAGGGAGAAAGCGTCCAGATATGGTGAAAGCCCCGGAAACTGAAAGCAGAACTTGACTTTTTTTTTTGCTACCGCACAGTATACTTCTCATTTATAACCTAACATAAAGTGTAATGAACACGTACTGCGACTAATATAATGAAATATCAGTACAATAAGTGAAACATTCATACAAACTGTACACGTATACACAGCGAAGTGTATGCAGAAAACGGCGAATAACACCTTCAGCGGTGCTGTTACTTCAGAATGCGGCTACACTTTCATTCTTCATTACATTAATGAAGACATTTTTTCCCAAAAAAAGTTTTAAATCATTTCAATATTTAAAATAGGCTTATCAAATGGACTGTTTTTTAAAATAATTAAATTTTTTTTTTTTTTTTTATAAATAAAATACAAAATGCGACTCAGAACAAGCATTCGGTGTCAACCGCGCTCCTGTTTATAAGTGAGGTACGTGAAGCGCGTTAATATTTAATATCATACTTGGGGATTAAATATCGTATGAGTTCCAACCAGAAGCCTGTGCAGGAAGCTAATTTCTCAAATAGACATTTCAATTAACCACAACATACAGCAACGGAAAGGGCCGTGTTCACGCCGAGAAGCACATTGTGTGACCTTAACTCCAAGGATCATTTGTAAAAGCCTACTAATGTCAAATAATATGGGGCATAATACCGGTAATATATACATACACATATATATATATATATATTTTTGTATGAATACAGTGGAATTGGCTTTTAAAGCAAGGAACTGTCTACGCAATATTTATAGTTGCAAAATATGTAAATGCCGGTCAAACGTGTCGTGTGACGTTCTGCCACACCCACGTCCTTGTGCGCAGGCGAAGGAGTTTACAGGTATCGAAAAATCTTCTTACTTTAAATGCCGATAACTATACAGTACTTCTTTTTACAGTCTTGCAATTTTTTGCGTAACCAGTTATAACTAAGGCTTTTCTACACTCAATACTTTTCACATACTTTACTACAGTAAAAAGGGCTTAATGATGTTAAAAGACATTAGAAGAAATAACCTTAATATAGAAACAAAATCCAAATAGAAAATTAAGTTTTTCATGGACAATAAGATTTGGTTACACTAACCTACTGCTGTTACAGTTTATAACTATCTCAACAACTTCACTTTTACCGGTAGATCTGTCTGTCATATGGAAAGTCTTGACAATCTTTCTCTCCTAAGCTGTGTAACACAGTGGTATTTTTTTTGCAAAGGAAAATTGCAGAAATGTCCTTATTGGACTAGATTACTTGTTTTAACAATGAATGCATATAATATGTATAGAACAATAATAAATAACCGGGCTGTAAATGTTATGTGAACGAAGAGTAAAACAAGTATACCACGTTATACCACGGTGTACTGCAGTATGCCACATCTCCTACAGAAAAAGGATCAGTCGTGAATTTACCACCAGCCATTTTACAGCTGCACATCTGTTTTCATTTGGCAATTGCCTATGATGGGCTCCTAAAATTATGAGTGAATTATGTCTTTTCAATTACGCATCAGGCACATGGCAGAGGGGGGCAAAAGATGTTCATTTTTGGCTGAACTACCAGAAGAAAAAAAAAACAGATTCGACTTAGAGCAAGTAAACAAGTGTTCAAGTAGCAGTGTTAGGAAAATGACAGCAAACTGCTGTAGCTATAATGAATTTTTATTCAAAGCTTATTCATAATAAGGAAAGAAACACAGTCTATCAATAAATCACAGTGTCACGCCCCCTGCTGTGTCTGCTGTTCTGCCCAGTCCCACAATTGCCAGCACCTGTTCCTCGTTTCCCTGAACAAGGTATAAACCCTGTGTAGCCCGACACGCTGGTGTGAAGTATTGGCCATGTTACTACTGAGTGTACCAAGCATTTCTCTTGTTAGCCTTTCTGGTAATTGACCCTCTCTTGTCCCTGACCTTTGATCTAGCCCAACCATTTCTTGTACTCTGTTGACTTCTGAACCTCACCCTTGCCTGTGTACTGACCATGATTCTCAAACTTCCCTGGACAAAAAACGTCAACTGCTAACTTGCACCTGCACACGTCTGCTTCCTGCCAACGGCGTCACAGAATACTTCGCCAACCAGCAGACGGCAGGTAGGGAGTGCTCAAACCCCTGGACTGCCGAAATGGCGGAACAACTGACTCAGTATGGACGCCTGGTGGAGAAGATCGTGCAAGCGTTGTCCACCCTCACAACCTAGCAAAGTGAGCAACAAAAGCGGCTGACACAAGTGACTGAAGACCTGAAAAAGATGATATCTGACCCAACGCAATACTCACTTGAGGAGGATGAACAGCCCTGGGAAAGTCTCCGCTTCGCAACACCCAGTGAAGCTTTTGACCCGGTACCCGCTGCAATTCCCCATCTGACCGGAGGCATGCCGGAATGGGAACCGGCCGAATGACTCCGCAATGAATGGAGACCAAATTTTGCAGAGGGACCAGCGCAGGTACAGCGGAGAATTGAGATGCGCCCTGCGTGCTGGCTTCCAGCATTCAAAACCACATCACATGAGGACCAATCCAGACGTTTGCCCACTGATTCTACCCCGTGATGCACGGGAAAAAACGTGCAAGTCATTCACCCTCCCCGTCACCTTCTACTGTCCGGAGCCAGTGTCCGTCATGGCGCTAATTGATTCCGGGACCGACGGAAACTTCATGCGCTCGGAGCTGGTCCGGTAGTTGGGATTTCGGACCCGGGACCTACGCGTGCCACGTCGACTGTATGCCCTCGATGGAAGACCCAGCGGTAAGGACTGCGTGAGATCAGCCACTCTCCCCGTACAAATGGATGCTAGTACTCTGCATTCCGAGTCCATATCGTTTTTTGTGGTTCCACAAACCGGTTATTTAGTGGTATTAGGGTTACCTTGGCTGCGGAAACACAACCCACGTGTCTCCTGGTCTACCTTAGATATCGTGTCCTGGTCCCCTTATTATGCAAGAAACTGTATGCAACTCCCTCAGGTCATGGTGTGCGCTACCACTGTAGAAAGACCCGACCCCGAAGCCATAACAATTCCCCCCCGAGTATTCTGACCTGAAAGAGGTATTTAGTAAGCGAAATTCGACCAAACTCCCTCCTCAGTGCCCGTATGACTGTGGGATTGAGCTAGTAGAAGGGGCTCCCCTTCCAAAAGCTAAGATTTATTCGTTGACCCAGGCAGAACTAAAGGCGATGGATGAGTATATCCAAGAGGCTCTAGATCAGGGATTTATTCGGCCATCTACATCCCCTGTTGCTTCAGGTTTCTTTAAGAAGGACGGAAGTCTTAGGCCGTGCATCGATTACTGAGGTATAAATGCGATAACGAAGTTCCCTTAGCCCTTGCCATTGGTGCTGGCAGCCTTAGAGCAACTCCGAGGTGCTAAATATTTCACAAAGTTAGACCTCAGAAGCCCATACAACCTGGTTCGTATCCGGGAAGGGGATGAATGGAAAACCGCATTCATTGCTCCGAATGGACATTACAAATACCGGGTTATGCCTTTAGGTCTGTGTAATGCACCATCTGTTTTTCAGTCGTTCATTAACAACGTGCTCCGCAACATGATAGGGAAATCCGTGATCGCATTTACTGATGAAATTTTAATATACTCTCCAGATCTCAAGTCTCACATTACCCATGTCCATACGGTCCTTACACGACTCTTAAAGAATCAGTTGTATGTGAAGGGAGAGAAATGTGCCTGTCCTAGCACGTCTTTTCTTGGTTACATTATTGGCACCGATGGTATTGTGATGGACCACTCGAAGATCGAGGCAGTGGTTAATTGGCCCACACCTCGTAGTATTAAGGACCTCCAGCGTTTTCTGGGTTATTCCAACTTTTACCGCAGGTTCATTAGAAATTTGTGGCATAGCGGCCCCTCTCACAGCGTTGATGAAGGGCAAGAAGAGATCCCGACACCTATCATGGAATCTCCAGGCTGAGCAAGCGTTTAATAAACTTAAACAGGCGTTCACCACTGCCCCCATTTTGACACACCTTGACCCGTCTAAACCCTTTGGTGTTGAAGTAGATGCCTCGGATGTTGGCATAGGCGCCGTCTTGTTGCAGCGAGTTGGTCATTCCCCTAAGTTGCACTCGGTTGCTTTTTATTCCCATAAACTTACCTCGGCCAAATGAAATTATGGAATAGGAGATCGTGAGTTGCTGGCAATGAAACTGGCACTCGAGGAGTGGCGACACTGGCTTGAGGGGGCTAATCTCCCGTTTCAAGTATTAACAGATCATCGAAACTTAGAATACCTGCACAGCGCGAAGCAATTGAACCCCAGGCAAGCGGCGCGCTGGGCCTTGTTTTTCTTCCGTTTATGACTATTGATGGCATTTTAATACTCTCTGGAGTACATTAAAATCTTGTATTCCGTCGACTTCTGGACCTGACCCTAGCCTGTGTACTGGCCGCGATTCTGGAACTTCCCTGGACAATAAACATCAACTGCTAACTTGCGCCTGCACACGTCTGTTTCCTGCCAATGGCGTCACACACTGCTTTGCAAAGATAAACAAAAACTTCTTACTCCGCTCACTTACTTTATGGTCTCAGTGTAACTAATAACTAGTGATTTTTGGTATAGAGTCCATTAATTTGTTTAATAATTGCACTTTTATTAAAAAAAAACTGCAGCAGAGACAAAAGAACACCTCTGAATATTAAGTCCGATTTAGCTCATTTCCAAAATTCAAATTTTGCAATGAAAATTTGGATACGATACTCCTGTTGCATAGAAATTGCATATAAAAACAACTCATGTTATGCAGTTACATCAAAAAAATCCACAATACTACATCATGTTTCTTTAATATTGCAGTGTTAAGAATGACTAATTTTTCCAGAAAAATTTAAAAAAAAACAATAAAAAACTCAAAGATCTGCAGTGCTTACATATTAGATTTGCGGTTTATAACCGGTCTAAATGGAGCAGTGATTTGCGTTTTAAAATGTCATTACATCAGAGTCATACAATATGAGATCAGCCTTGTTTTTATGTTTGGCTCATGACAGATCGTGTAATTCCTGCAAATTCTCCCATGATGCTGTTTTATTTTCACGTGTTCTCACAGCCCTCGGGCTCGAGTTGTTCGCTGTGTCAACGGGAGGACCGCACTGTGGTCCGGATGGCACCGGGAGTTAAACTGTGCTCCTCGAGTTCCTTCGCTCGTCCTGACGTCAGCGTTCTGTCAACCTACAGCCGTGTATATAAAGTCCGTGAGATGAAATTTACAAAGGCCATCATCCTCTACCATTAAACCATTAGCACTAATCTCTACTTTTTCCCGAGCATATGCACCGCCTTACTCCTGCCAAGTGCATATATTAGAAATTCTGTTTGGCTCATTCTTCTTGCGTTTGTAAACCTACGTGAGCACTAAGAGGCAGTAACGTTTAAGGCTCCGGTTATTGTAAGCTGTATTTTATTTCAGGGCAGTGCTTCCAAACAGCGTTACATCTCACGCATGCCGTACGCTCGGCCCTCATCTGCGTCTTTTGTACGTTTCGCAGGTCATTGTACGGCTTTTCTGTGAAACGTTTTCTGTGCCGATGCCACCGACGGCTTGGAAGGAACAGGAACGCCGCGCAAGTGTTTAAAAGACCAGGACTAAAGATCCCAGATCTCCTTTTTTTGTTAAACACTTCTTTTTTAGCTCAGTGTTTTATCCAAAGCAGCTTAATTCAATATTTTAATAGTATCTAATATTCTGGTTGCAGCACAGCGGTGCAGGGGGGTAGCGCCACGGCTGTTCGGATTAGAATCTGCGCTTGTACGTTCAGCTTGCATCTATGTGAGTTTCAGGTGCTCTGGTTTCCTCCCACCATCCAAAGACATGTTTCAGCTTATTTGGTCACTCTGAATTACCTGTAATGTGTGTGTGTGAGACCAGCGTTCAATGGACTGGTGTCCCATCCAGGGTGTACCCTTCCTCGCCTCGCACCTGGTGATTCCCGGGATAGGCTCCAGACCTCCACAACCCCGACCAGGATAAGAACCTATTGAAAATGAAACCGTGAGTGAGAGAACGTAATAACATGGATTTTTACTCTTGTCAGGACTGAGACTTGGTTCTCACACCAAGCCACAGCTTGCTCCTTTGATCCACTCCCTTCTCCTATTTTACAGCCAATTTCCCTGCAACTCCTTCCTTTTATTTCTTCTATCTTTAATCCCCCCCCCCCGTAGTTACTTTCTAGCCTCATTTAAAATCGTCCACATCTCACCGCTGTTATAGAAACCTTCACTGGAGCAAAGCTCAGCTGAAAGTACAGGACCCTCATTCATTTTACCGTTTTCTTTCCAAAACTCTTGAATGTGAAGCCTATGTCCTATTATTTTGTCTGCCTAGAATGATGTCCTCAACAGTTATCAGTCTGGATTCAAAGTTGGCCGTTCCATCAAAACTGCCCTCCTTGCCGTGTTGGAAGCTCTCCAGCTGGCAAGAGCTTTCTCTCGTTCCTTCGGCCCTTATTTCACTCGAACTTTCTGCAGGATTTGACGCCGACAACCACCCGATTCTCCTTTCTTTTCTAGAACAGCTAGGAATCAAATTATCGCCACTGAAATGGTTTGCATCTTAGTTGTTGGGTAGATTTTTGTAAGTGGTTTGGTGTCTTGCTCTCAGTCATCGATGTTCCGCAGGGCTGAGTGCTAGCTTTCCTATCACTGTTATTCTGTTTACGCTCTTCTCTTTCCGCCTACTGCCACCAATGTGTCCTGTCACATCTCAGTTTGCCTCTTGGACATCTGTTTGGATGACTGACCATCATTCACTATTCTGTCTCTCCAAGACTGAGGTCCATTCGCCTGTTAGAACAATTTGCTTATTTCATCCACCGCATTAGTGAAGAGCCTGGGAATAACAATCATCTCGCAACTTTGCCTGTCCTAGCACGTCAAAACCTTCACCCGACCCTCCAGGTATCTTCTGCATCACGTTGCAGTCAAGATCCACCCATATCTCACGCCACACTTTCCTGTGGTCCTGGTCCAGGCAATGTTGACATTCCATCTGGACTATTGTAGCTCTCTCATGTCTGGCATTCCGGCTGCTTCTACAGTCAAACCTCTAAACGTCCAACTCGCATCAAGATGCCATCATCAGTGCGGGGATGCAGAAATGTCCACAAACAAGCCCCTCAGGCTTGTGAGCACCTAGACCTAATTCTCTGGGTCTAGCAAACAACTCCCTTATCTCCAGCTTCGAGATTCTAGTTATCGACAAAACGATCAAAATACTGACGCCACAAAACCAACACGAACTGATCGTTTCTACCTTTTGGCAAAAGCAGAGTGCTCCTCCACCTGTGTTCTCACAGACGAGATGTCTAAAATGAGAAATTTGTAGCTTCTCAGTTTGGTTTAATGAACTCCGTCAAAACACCCGGACGTCTTAGATCATTCGACAAGGGTCTCGAAACTCACATCTCTCCTAACTGCGCTCCAGACCTGTCACAGCCCCGGCTGTGTATTTACTATCAGACTCAGTTCCGTTATAATGAGCACCACCAAAACAGGAGTTTTAGACAAACCGACGTGATCCGGCAGTTGTGCATCTTCACCTAAAGCTGTTTGCCTGCTATGAAATGCACTTTTGTTTGCCATAAGCAGCACCCCCCTTTGGAAAAGAGCATCTTCCACACGAATAAATATACTGCAAATGTAATGCACATAAATTCTATTACAACAGTACTCTGTCGGGACTTAAAGCAACAACCTCCAGCTTACTTGAACCTGTCCGTTACTCCCGTGCTGCTTAAAATAGCAAAAATTTCCATGCCCTGGTTTAGAAGATGGAATGCAGATTAAACATTGCGTATAATCGCCGAGTCGCAGCAAACAAACCTCCTCAGAGGTTAATAAATAAAATCTGAAGGGACGTATGTGATTGATTTTTGGTGGCCACCAGTGGAGCAAAAAAACCGTCCCCAGTAATACTGCGACCCTGGTCATTCACTACTACGAATTGAGTCTTTGAACCACTTCAGGGACATAATAAAAGGGGGGGGGGGGGAGGCAGCACAATGGCAAACATTTCAAAACGCCTCTACAAATTCGACTGTAATCTCCAGATAGAGAACTTGTGTATCGAAATAAATGAGCAGAAACGCAAAGATGTGCTTCTTGCCAAAACGGGAAATGAACACACACACAGGAAATATCAAAAGTCCAGAGAATAAAAGCTTCACATTTGGGTTTAGAATTAACGTACTTCATTAGCATCGTCCTCAGTTTTTACCGCGATGTCCTGTCCAGACAGCCAAAGTTTTCATCACAGTGCGGACCTTCACAGCATTTAAAATAATTCTCTTTTATCCCGCTAATAAATCAGTTGGATTTTGCGGGTTTATTTTGTGCTAAACAATCTGTTTTCCTTTTTTTCTGCGGTATTTCACTAGTGATAAATTCAAACCTTTCTTTGAAGATCACACGACACGTTGGTCCCCCGAACGCTCACTTTCATCCCAGACCCTAACTATAAACCTTACAGTACGCGAGCGCTTAATCTAATCCACGTGTCAAGTCATTTATACGGGAATAAATCACGGGGAGGATATGTAGCCGGTTCGTGGATTAATAGACCTCGGTGGGGTGTTAAACCTGATTAGAAAAGCTTTGAGTCACACCAAGAGAAGCCAGTTCTCTGCACCTCTTTGCGTCTCTTTATCAGCAGCAAATGGAGTTGTGGGGAAAATTAAAAAAAAAAAAAAAAAGCCCTGAACATTTAGCATTTTACAGAAACGCTTTTATGTCCTATCGACATTTTGCCCAATTCATCACATATTATGAGCGAGTAAAAATAATTTAAATTCACACGACAGAATATTATGACAAATCATGGGTGGTCTGGCACACAAGTAAGTAACATTATGGCTGCACCCCTGAAGTTCAGAAACTTCAGTATAACCTCCCAAGCTGGAGATCAACAAGCCCACTCTAACAGATGGACATGAAAAATAGATAAATAACAGATGGGTATTTACGAATCAAAATAGACATAAAGTTACATCTTGCATAATTCATCGACGCGTTTGAATAAAAGGGTCTGTACTTTTGCAGTACTGCCGTTGAAGCCGCGCGCTTTTCACGCCGCACGCGTGACGTCGATTTACGCAATACGTACCACCCGCGTGGTTTCGTGCGGCGAGTGGAGAACCGCTCGAGCGGGGTTTCCTGGCCAGGCTCTCGGTATTGCGTGGGTTTGAATGCGTTCTCCATTTCCGATCTGCCTGGGGCGAGTGACGGTGACACGGATGTTCCCGAAGGTCACGAAGTGGCGGCATGGCTTTCTGCCTGGATGTCACGGGGCCCCTCGGCGGAGTGGTCCTCGAGGCGGGAGTGGGATTGTCGAGCCTCGGCGCTGAGGGCTTCAGAAGCCGGAAAGCCGGTGAAAAGGAGCTCCTCGGTGCGGTGTTGAGTGGTGGCGGTGAGACGCAGTGACTCAGCCACTAGTCAGCAGTGTAAACAACAGACTCACTTTTCTCCCCGGAAAATGAAATAAATCACAAGCTGAAAACCAACACTTCTACCCCCCCCCCCCAAAGGAATGCTTTACAGTTTGTGTGTAAACATTATAAGTTAATTCTTCTAAGTAGGATTAAAGAACTGTCTACGTAATACCGGAGGGTACGCGGCATGAGATCTGTACAACCCAGACGTGGCGCGGGCCGCTGGACCCCCCTGTGAATGCAACAGGTATCACTGGAAAATCATACTTTTGAGTAAAGGAAAAAGATTAAGTGCTAAATGCTTCACTTGGGGAGGGGGGGGTGTTAAAATGGAATTCACTCTGTATTTTTGGGGGTGGCAGAATGTGAGATTTTAAGTTTGCACATATGGCACAGTCCGCGGTAGCATCCATTAGGCCCCCTTGGGCTTCCGAGTTATTCCAATTGAAGGAGAATTAATTGTATATCTAAGTATAGTTGCTGCGAATTTGCGCACATCGCGGTTGCTCAAATCCCGTATCGCCGGGCCCTTTGCATACATTCTCTACAGTTAAATTCTGTGATAAATTTATACGCAAAGAGGGGGGCGTGGAAGGTTCAATTAGTCCTTCATTTCTTTTATTTCATATTTTACCGAGTTCCGCTTTGGGAAATCGGCACGAAAACATTGGGGATCCAACAGCTGCCTTATCACGCAGGAGTTGGTTTTCCAAGAATCTGGTTTTTAAATCTAATGTCCTCAGGCTTTGTTGGGGGGGGGGACGACAATAATTTACTATACATACTGTGCATAACCCTACCGATGGATTGCTGACTCATAGAAGTTTACCAAATACCGTTAACATGGACACGTTTGTTGGCTGCTAATGTGATACTAAGAACATATCTAATATGAAACAGGTCTGGTCTGGATTTGCAGCTCGGCGACGCCACACTTCTGTTTGCAGTGACAAAATCAGATTTATATAATGGAATTGCCCCCCCCCCCCCCCCNAATTTTTCCCCCCCCCCCCCCCCCCCCCCCAGAAGCACTCGCTTGCTGCACAGCGTCTCTGACCGGATGAATGGAAAAGGTTCGCGAGTCGAGCAGTTTGTTACGTTAAAAAACGTGAGACTGGTTGCAAGTGACTGGGTGTCACATGAATGGCGGGGGGGGGGGTGACGCAACTGAGGTTTAAGAGAAAAGAAACAAAATCATTACGTCACAGTAGTTACATCAGAACAGAAATGTCCATTTGGTCCATTCAGTGGGACCCACAGCATCTGTCAGGGTTATGGATAGTCTTGTGGGGGGGGGGGTCCCAGTGCCTTCGCCCCACAAGGAAACATAAATTTCATGCCTTTGTATTACATTAATAGCAGTCAGTGTGCAGATTCATATCTCCTTCATGGTCCGGCATAGCACATCTTACGAAGGAATTTGTCTTTGCGTAAACTTGAACGCGAAACGCGTTCATGCTGCACGGTCCCAGCGGGAAGTACTGAAGGATATTTATGATTTACGTTAACCGTGACAATGTGTCGTGGGTCAAATTTCGCATTAAACTCGAGTTCAAGGATAAAATCACGTTATGGGTACAAAAATAAAATGAATAATTTTTCCAGCAATTAGAACATTGGCTTTATAGGTTGTATCCCATTAAAAGCAGAACTGTGACTCCGCAAAGTAGGCGAGAATCTTTTTTCACTTAGCCAAAAAAAAAAATAAATAAAAAAGTTCATCCATCAATTTTCAACACCACTTACCTAGATGAGGGTAGAGGTGGGAAATTAATGAGACAAACGGGGGGGGCTGCTGCTTTAAGGCTAGAATAATAACTGCAATAATAATCATTTTGAGAAAATGTAACACTTTTTCCGTCCGTGTTAGCTCTTGGCGTAATTGTGCTTTTCGCAAATAAAATATACGGAGACCGTTTGAATGACCGGAAAATATAGTCTCCTTCCGTGTGTTGCGTTACACGCTGCTGCACCCTGCGTCAAAAAAAATTGCATTTTGATTAAGAATTTTCTAGAGATTTGAAAGAATTAATGTGATTTTCACGGCCCATTTGATTTAAGTCAAGTCCGTTCATCCTGTGAAGACGACAATGGCTGTGCCTGCTACAGCTATCAGAGCAACCTTGGAGGGAACCCACACAAAAATGAGATTTGAACACAGCTGAGGCTGGAAGGAAACCAACACCCCTTGAGCTTTTTGACGCCGTTGCACAAATACATTTTAGTGCTCCGGAGGAAAAATCATTTGACTCCTAAGACGTGTTGCTGCTGAATGAGAAGCTGCCAGGTGATTAAGTAAAACCCACCACAGCACATGTGGGTAAAGGTGACCGGTGTACCGAAGTCCTAATTCTAAAACCTAACAGTTCTGGTCCCCAAGATACATTCAAATTCTGACTTCAATAAACCAGCTAACAAACAGGCAGATATATCACAGCAGCTTCGTTCACAGTCTTTCTTCATACTCTTTTTGGGGAAGATATATATATATATATATATATGGGATTTTGTCACTGTAGCTGTTGGATCCAGCAGCAAGAGTGATGCCCCCAGTACAGAATTTGCTGGCGTGAGAGTCGGGCACCAGGTGGCGTTGCGGTTAATGCTGCCAACTTCCACTGGGGAGCCAGGTTTTGAAGTTCACCTACTACCATAGCAGCCCCAAGCAAGGTAGCCTGTCTGAGCTCCTCGAAAATGAATGAATAAAATAACATAATGAAAGCAAATAAATGAGAAGCGAAATAAATCCCCCTCTTTAGACGACTGTAAGTAGCGTAACGCTAAGTTGCTTTGGAGAGAAGCATCAGCTAAATTTATAATTATAGCTCAAAATGAATAACAAGGGTGAATTAAAAGAACAAAGTGACAGGATTTCCAACAATCCCCACTTCGACATAGAGCCCAGCTGCCGCTCTTTATAGATTTCTGTCGTTTCCATATATATCATACCTGCAAACTATTCATTTCGTACACATTTCTTGGTGGTTTATGAGCGCTGAATTATATGAGTTTTTATTTCTCTGAGTTAAAGTGTCGGGAGCTTTAAAGGGCCGGATTTTGAATTCGGTGTTCAAACTCTGGTTGCCGTTTTTGCGATTTATTTGGCCTGAAACATCAATTTATTTTAATATCTCCGTATGATTTGAACCCGTGTTAACCTCACTGTAGAAATGAAGAAGAAAATCCAACACTTTGTGGAACTGCAGAAAAGCGACGCTTAAGGGTGCCGATGATGGCGCCTAAAGCGCATTTCGGCATCTCGGCGAACAGAACCGACACGGGCGTACAAACGTACACCTTTACACCCTTTACGAAGCTCTGCTCTTCATGGGAGGTCAGCTGGTGTAGCGGCAATTTCCAAAATCCATTTACTAAAAAATTCAAAAATCCAGCGTAGCTCAGTAGAACGGAGAGGGAATTTATGTTGACGTGAAAGAGCGCTTTTGAGGCAGCTTATTTAATTCCTCTTTTATTGAGTTTGTGACAGGTGGGACAACGTTGAAACAGCAAACTGCAAACACAGCGTCACCGACAGGCAGCAGGTGGTGTCCTGTTTAGGGCTCTTTTACTATAGTAAAATGCCCGCCCTGAACTGTCACAGTAAGACTATTCTGCTGTGTCGGTGGGTAAAACACTGTAAAGTTGTCGATGCAACACCGGAAGTCACCTTGCACAAGGGGGTTAGCTAAGTAAATGTTGCGGAGCAGCAGGTACTTTAAGAAAATCCTGTTCTCACCTGAACAGCAGGGTAACTAATAAGGCGGTATGGTAATTGTAACAGGATCCTGGCCACGCCCACTCCGCAGGTGCACCAGGAAGTAGTCAGGTGTCTGTAGGCCACAGTCACTCAGTAGAGGAGAATATAAAACCCCGGAGCTACAGCAACAGCCGGGAATTTAGCTGCTGCTTCTTTCACTGTAATTTTGATTTAGGCTTTTAGGTTTTTTTTGCTTTTTCTCTCTTTGTGGTGCTGCTGCCTCCCTTTTTGATACCGTACTTGTGCGCTTTGTTTAGAGTTGCGGAATGAGAAGGAGAAGCAAAAGGAGATCCTCCTCCTCTTTTGCCCCACCTGGTCACTCTCCGGATCTCGCGTGCCCTGGCACGGAAGATATTTTAAAAACGCTCCACTGATCTTGAAGAAAACTGCTTATCGGCACCGACGGGAGAGACGCAGGAGTAACGCCGAAACAGTGAAGCAAAACACAACACAGCTTGTGCCAAAACAATAGTTTTTTTTTAAAAAAATACGCCAGTAAGCAAGACAGTGAAATCGGCAGCTCAGCACCATCTGAGGGGAAGGACTCTTTACAGAGCAGGAACGACCCCAGGTCATCTTGCTCCCCGGGATTCAAACCCGGGCCATTGGAAGGTTCCTAGCATCTCCCTCGGACCCTTCCTGTGGCATTAAGAGCACGCAGAAAGTTCGAAAACAACCAAACACGTCCGCGTATGTGTTAGTCAGCAGCTAAGCACCACATGGACATGTGGTCTAAACCAGTTTGCACTGCAACTCCGGCAGTTTTTCCACAATCTGATAAATGTTTTGCATGTTCATATGATATATACCCTATACTGGTATGATATATACACACACACACACACACACACACACCACAGGTTCGTATGATACCGAGTAAGACAATTCTGAACGGGTTCCGTGCCGTCCCCAAACAGGAATGTTGACATGCAGTCCGAAGTTTGTTGGGTCAAATCCCGTTCTTGCTGCTGAATTGTCTGTGTTGTGATGTTGGCAAAATGTGGGTCAGTAATAATGATAACAGTGGCGAACGAGTAGTCACGCTTTTCCCTTTAAGCTCGTCGCGCGAATCCCCCCGACTGCGTCACGACCCCCCAGAGAAGAGGACCGCCCGGGATGATCGCTGCTCCGCTAACGGCTGCTAACGGCTGCTCGCCGTCCGTTTGGACAAACGCCTTTGGAGCCCGTCCTTGAGAATGTGTGAGAGTGTCGGAGAGTGTGTGTGAGAGTGTGTGTGAGAGTGAGTGAGCGACTGTGTGTTTCTCCACCCTTCTTCTGACCGGACTGTGGATCTCCAGCCTCCCGGCGGTCCTCCGTCACTCTCACCTTCAGCCGGGAAAAAATCCGTGCCGTTTCACCAAAGAGGGAAATAAGAGCTTTTTATTATTAACTCTTTTTACGCCCCCCCCCCCCCCCCCCCCCCCCCCCCCCCCCCCCCCNAAAAAAAGCTTTTTTTTTTTTACTCTTTTTTCCCCCCCCCCCCCCCCCTCAACCGCGGCATGTCTGCCACTATCTCCCCCACCGGACAGCGGCAGATGGATCTGCTCTGAGCGGCCGACGGTGCCGAGACCCCCGGCAGCGACACCGGAGCACCAGGTACGACGTTTAAGCCTCTTTATTTTCGCTCTTTATCGGTTATTAATTCTAATGCGGGATGAAAATCACGGCACGTCTCTCTGTCCGAGGAGGGAACCGTCTGGCTTTTATCGAGAGCGGAGCAACTGACTTAACGTAAAACCGTTAAAATACTTCAATAAAGTTGTAGGGAGGCGAGTTCTTTGTGTTTATCGGCCGTTTTCGTTTGTCCGCAGCCCGGGGGTCAATAACTCTCCATATTCACTGTGTGCGGGCTGTGATTCGGGCTTTCGGATTTTTAAAATTTATTTTGTATCTTATATTTTTTTTCTTCTCTTCTCGGTCTTGGGAGATTGATTTGCTTTGGAGATTTTTTTTTTTTTTTTTAGCCTTTTCCACCTGCATTTAAAGTACAGTGAAATAGCACCATAGCGGCGCTTTCCAATACTCATGGTACGGGAGACAGGTGTCGACTCCAGCACCCCCCATCACGCATGTTAATAAACAATTCGATTAAAAAAAAAATAATAATCAAATAAATAATACTTGTGTAACGTTTCTCACGTCGCTTTTAAGCCCCTCTCGCTCGGGCTGAGACGGACACGGATTTGTGCGACAGTCTAGTTGCTCTGACGCCTGAAATCAGCGGCTCTGATTTTTCTTCCCACAACTTGGTTGGGCAACTGATGCCCTTTTCGGGGAAACGTACGTGATTTTTGCACGTTTGCCCCCCCTCCCCACCAACCGCTCACATCCAGGAGCAGCGGTGCATAAATAATCTCAGCCAGACGGGTAAGGAATTTCGCAGAATCACCGTCCGGAACATTTATTTCTCCCGCAAATCAGTGCGTTTGATTCTGACTGGTTCTTATTGATCCTTATTACCTGCATCCGCGGGAGCGGCTGCACGTGACTGTCAAATACAGCTGCGTGTTTGTTTAAAAAAAAAAAAAAAAGAAAAACAGAAAAAAAGAGGCGCTTTAATGCTGCGATACTGAATAAAACGATAAAGCTGGAAACTAGTCGGGCTGCACGTGGTCCGGCGCTGCTATTTATGCCTTTAAATAAGATGTGGCGACGGGCTGCGTGTTTGCTGTAGATGTGTGGAGGTTTAACGAAAAGCTTCCCACTGAAGGTGAGAAACGTTGCAAAAGTGGAAACGTTAAATGTGAGCCCGCCGAGGTGCGGGAGCGTGCGGCCGGTAGGGGGCACTGCAGATCAGCGATTGAATCACTGCGCAGCGGCATGAATCTACTTACTACTGACAGCTCAAGTGTAATTGCAGCACCATTGCAAAATAGTGGAGTATGATTTATTTTTGCACTGTAGCAATGGATCTTTATCCCAGAGATATCCTGCGCTTGCTAATGTGAGTGGAACACGAAAGACCTGCTCATTGTGTGAGTTTGAAGACCTGTGAGCGACTTGCCAGAAGTGGTGGGTGTGTGTGGGGAAAGGAGCGATACCCACAGAATATGCTGACCTTAATCTCAGGTCTAATGGGAAAGTTGTCCGGCGTTAATGATCGTAACTACATACGTTCTCATTTGCTTGAGGTTTTGAATATGGACGTTGTTTTGCAGTCACCTCGGCTGTCTGGGGTGACAAGCAGCGTGTCGGCCCCTCACGGTGACCCGTTTGAATCGTTCCTACTTGCCTTTGCTGTCTTTGCGCGTTACGGATTGGGAGGCGATCCTGTGCAGACCGTGGCGCGCCAGGCCTCGGTTAAGAAACGCTCCCCTACCTTGACCGGCCCGTTTACATGAAGATACGTTCAGTTTCTTAAAAATCACTCGAGCGAATTTAACTGTTTGCTGCAAACGGTCCACGACGAATTTCAACGGTCAGGTGGACTTTGCGTGGTTGGCTGGATTTAAATGTAAAGATTTTTCAAAGGCAATAAAACGTGTAGTGAACGAGTATTGATGTTACAAAGTGCATCACGGAACCTTCTTGGTCCAGAAGTGAACATCAATAAATACACGTCCCTATTTCTTTAAACAGTATTAGAACATGCACTCCTGTAACATCTATGTGAGATAGTCTGGTTTCACACAGTGTCTACAGTACGGCCAACAAAGAGGTAACAATGTCTGCTCTTGTGTGACAGTTAACACGTACTCATCTAGCAGATGCTTTTCTCCAAAGGGACCTGCAGCTCCGTGTCAACAAAAGCACGTTTTACCCATAGACAGATACAGGCATGTGATTCTAGACGGACAGCCCACTGTTTTTGCCAGCAAACATGACACCAGTAGTTGTGCGTAGAACTGACAGGGAGTCCTTTTTTGACAGTAATGCGAGTTTATACAGCAGGCAGGAGATCAGGAGAGAAAGAGGTGTGAAAGAGACACTTTGAGGCACTTCTTGAATGCTGGATTCAGCAGGTCTGAGAGGCAGAGGGAGCCCAGTCCACCGCACCGGGGTGAAAACCGAGGACCTCCGAGGGTTTTCGGAGTTGGGTTTTGGAGGTGGAGGAGCGCAGAAGTTCGGCTGAGCTGAAGAAAGTTTGCTGTTCCGTCTTAAAATGAACTTACTCGCTAGTTTCAGTTTATCTGGTGGGGAAAATGGCACGAAACCCATGTGATCGTGATCTGGGAATCTAAAAGCTCTTATTAAAACAGGCCTAAAGTGAAGTGATCCGTGTTTCTCAGTAATTCGGCGATGCTGCTCACCTTGTCGTAAATAGAATCTAGCTGGGTTTTTAATTGCTTGTATGTTTTTATCACAAGGGATCTTTTAGCCATGAGTCCAGCTGGGTTATTACCTGCTACAGGTGAACTTGTACAGGTTCAAGACCTTGTCCAATGCTGTGGAGCCATGTTGCAAGCAGGAATGCGATCGGGCAACCTTCGAGTTTTGTCTGTGGACTGTGCCGCCTGCTACGCCGTTTTGTTGAATATTTGCTCCGAATCGGATACTTTGCTTCTTCCTGTCACTTTAGGAACCAGGAATAAACCATAATTCTTGCGCACGTGCCCGATGAGATTCCACTTTAGGACTTTTGTTTAACGCCCCAGCTTCGAATTACGAGGCGCTTCTTCACACGTATGAGGAACGTATTTGGATTTCCCACGCAGCTGAACAGCAGCTCTTCCCCGAAGTGACTTAAAACGAAGGTTAACTAGTATTTGTCTGACACCTTTATCCAGGGTGACTTGCAGTGTTAGATTCACACATTTATTCAGGAGAGCCAAATGTAACACACACACCTACACACAAAACGGGGCAAAGTAGAGAGACTGACTGCCAGAAACATACGTCTTTGAACCAGAGCTTGTGGAGGAAGCCCGCGAGAACATGGGAGAGCATGTACACTCCACGCAGAGTGGGGATCAAACGCACAGTTCGCACCCAGAGACACATTGAGTTCTCGCAGTGTGCATTTGTGTTAGAAGTTTTCACCACCTCTGTCAGCACTACTGTCTTCCTTCTCAGCTACACACACGCCAGCCACTTTATTAGGAACACCTGTACACCTGCTCATTCACGCAAACATCTGATCGACCAATCAGGTGGCAGCGGTGCATAAAATCATGCAGGTAGCGGTTATGAGCTCCGGTGAATGTTCACGTCAAACTTCACAATGGGCGGGAAAAAAAAAGTGATCTGAGAGGCTTTGACCGTGGCATGGTTGTCGGTGCCAAGACGGGGCCATCTGAGTATTTCAGAAGGGGATGCTGTTCTGCGCTTTTCGCGTACAGCAATCTCCAGAGTCGACACGAAACGGTGCGAAAAACAAAAAACATCCAGTTTTGTGGGTAGAAACACACTGTTGATGGGAGAGGTCAAAGGAGAAAGGCCAGAAATGTTCCAGCTGATAGGAAGGTGACAGTAACTCAAATAATCACTCTTTACAACATCGGTGGGCAGAAAAGCATCTGTGAATGAACGATACGTCAAACCTTGAGTTGAATGGACTGCAACAGCTGAAACTGAACCCGAAACCGAGCAGTGGAAAACTAGAAAAATGTCACCTGGTCTGATGCGTCTCAATTTCTGCTGTGACACACTGATGGTAGTGTGAGAATTTGGTGAAAACAGCATGAAGCCATGGACCCAACCTGCCTTGTGTCAATGGTTCAGGCTGGGGGTGGTGGTCTAACGGGGTGGGGAATGTTTTCTTGGCACAGATGGGCCCCCCTAATTCCAGCTGAGCATTTTTTGAAAGCCACAGCCACAAATCGGTCACAGTTTACCCATCTTCTATTGGCTACTTCCAGCGTTATAGTGCACCGTGTCACAAAAGCACAAGTCATGTCAAACTGGTTCCATGATATGACTGGAGCTCAGTGAACTTCAGTGGCCTCCCCAGTCACCAGATCTGAATCCAATGGAGCACCTTCGGGATGCGGCAGAACAGCAGATTGGCAGCATGAATGTGCAGCTGACAAATCTGCAGCCCTGACGCGATGCAGTCGTGCCAACATGGACCAGAATCTGTAAGGAAACTTTCCAGCACCTTGTTGAATCCATGCCATGAAGAATTCATGCAGTTCTCAGAACAAAGGGGGGGTGGGGTCCTACCCAGTATTAGAATAGTGCTCCTGATAAAGTCGCTGGTGACTGCATACATTTTTGGTGTCAAGCTAAGTTTTCTAGCAGTGAAAACAAACTAACGCTGTTTATTACACAACCTTTTAGCTGCAGAAGGGCAGGAGAAAGGATAGGGGACGGGCTGTGGGGGAGAAGGCGCGAGAAGATGGTCGCTTGCTGTACGTGACGGGGCGCTGTCGTCGTCTCGTACGGCGTTCACCTTACGCAACGTTTCGCTGCGATGTCGCACGTCCTAACTGTGCAGGTGCGCAAATATATTTTCGTAACATTTCTCACCCACAGCATAAGCTGTTGGCTTTCAGCCGCGTCACAGCGTCATTTACGTCTTCGTTCGGCTTTCGGCAGACGCTGTTGTTACGCTAAGGCGTCGTGCATGCGCCGTACCGTTACGCTGTGTTGAATATTAAAACCTATTCGTGTATGCATGTCTAACTGGCGACAAGGTGCTTTTTTGTTTACCAGAATGCCTGGAAATCATTTAAAAGTATTTTTGGACAATTTGTCTAATTTTTAAATTAGTATTATTATTTGTTTGTTCATTTATGTATTAATTTTTATGTTTTTGGTGGTCATCGTAAGTGTGAGTCACGTGCGAAGTGTGTCGTAAGTCGAGGACAGCGTCCGTGTGCGTGGGGGTGTGTGTGGGGGGCGTAATCGCAGCCTCGACATGTAGAAATAAACTATAAACGTAACTTGGTCACGTTTAGTCAGTTAGCAGGGCTGAGGATGGGTGAAACCTGTGCTTTTTTGTGAGTGGGACAGAACTTTAGTGTCTCCTCCCACTTCCTCCACCCTCCTTCCACTGGGCTCCCGAGCCACAGCTTTAATAACGTAAATACCCTTACGCTCATGTTTCAAAATTGTGGTCAAATCACGCTCGCCGAGTGTAAAACATTGGTTCGTAACGTCAAACAGCATTTGCGTGCGCTTTATCAGGGAAAACAAATGCAGAATTGAAAAGGAAACTTTTTAAAAAAGCTCATTAAGGCGGAGAAATGAGTACGTTCTTCACCCCAGTGGACTTATGAAGACGTTCTCAGACAGGGAGAAAACATGCATTTGTGGCCACGACGATCACAGTTGTCTACATCTTATATCACACAAGAGGCTGATAAATTGTACTTCAGGTAAAACGGTAACAAAGGAGGCCAACGCGTTTTTATTAAGCAAACTGTAGACCCAAGATACGTTGGATCCAGAGGCAAGACGAAAAATAACACTCTTATGGGAACTGCCGCATTTCTGCGGAGACCCGAGCCCTCAGATCTTCAGTTTGGCCCCAAGAATAGGTTAACGTTAAGAATGTTTTCGTACGGCGCGTCTCCTCCGTGTCACCTGCAAAGCAGAAGCGCCCGAACCGAACAAATAAAGCGAGCACGATGTTTTCTTCGAGAAATATTCACTTGCGCGGCGGCTTAATTAACAACGCGCTTATCGTACCCTCAAAACCACAGTATCCTCTGTTCAAATAACATCTCTCATTAAAAATCCACTCACATCACCTCCAGGAAACCTGGAGGCTTCTGCTTGCGCTTTTCTCTTGCCCTTGTGCACAGCTGGAAGTTTCTGAGCCTGATCAACATGCAAGATACCTGTTCAGTAATTCGCTACATTATGATACAAAGTCTCATAAAAACTCATAACTCGCGTTGTTATTGTGTGTCACCCTGGTGAGAAGAGCGCTGCACGAACAGGACTTCATTTTCGCCCGGGTTTGTCTAGCGAGGTTCGGGCACTCGCGCTTACGTCGGCACTGCCCGGATGTGTCTGCACGTGTCTTGTGGTGCGAGTGAAGATGCGTCACGAACTGACGCGTTTACCTTTCGTTACCGCTCCCCCCTCACGGGACCTACGAACTGCGGGTTAAACTTGCCGTTGATCTTCGAACGGAGTTCTGGGTTATTGGGCTGGGTTTCTTTTTATGCTCGCTGTGAGCAGATGCCGGTCGAACGATGCACTCTAAACACTTGAAGTGGATCACGATCCTCTAAGGACAGGTGATTTATAGTACGCCGCGTTCTAATTGGCTGCACTTCTTAAAAGGATGATGGGGAGGCTTGGATGGGGTGATCTGTGACCTTCCGTTCCCCATTGCCAGATCGTTTGTGTTCACCCTCGAATCCGTCTCATCAGACACCTCGGTGGCCTCGCTGCTAGAAACGTGGTGGCGAGCAACATAACAGCCGTCGAATTCTTTGCATGAAACGGAGCGATGAAGCTCAATATCCAGTCAGCACCTAATTATTTTTAACAAGGTTCAGGTGTTTTCAACTATCCGCTCTACGAAGGTTTTCAAATGCATCCTTTCTCCGTGCGACCGTGCGTGTGTCACGAAGGTAAGAGCTTAACAGCGTCAACCCTGAGCGCTGAGATAGTTTTAATTCGTTACGTTTAATCGCACGTCGGGACGTTCAGGCAACGTGAACCGAGACGTGACACAGTCCAGCTTCTGTTTAATTTGATATACAGTACTGTGCAAGAGTGTTAGGCGTGCAACTTGGATGTGTGTTGAGAAGTACAGGTAGATTCTTATCTACCATCGGGGAGGTTTCTGGTTGGTCCCAAATTCATTGTGCAGCCTGAGAATGACCTCAAACACCCAATCTCAGTCATACACAACTATGTTGAGCAAAAAGAAGGAATCCTGCAACAGACGGTATGGTCCCCACAGAGTCCTGATCTCAACATGATCGAGTCAGTCTGGGAGGACATGCAGAGACAGTCAAAGTGTGCAGAACAACTGTGGCCAGTTTGGAAGAACCTACCAACCTCTACCTTCAACTGCATGCAAGTTTGCATAAGAGAATTGATGGTGTTTTAAAGGCAGAGGGTGGTCCCACCAACTGATGATCTGATGGAGGTTTTTTTTATCTACTGCACTTTTTAGAAGGTTTATTGATTAATAAGTATTCGTGGCATTATTTTTGTACATGTATATATTTTTGGATTGTTTTTTCAAAAGGCGCTTAAAGTGCTGTGACAGGCATGAGAACGTCGCATGGTAGTACGACCCGCAACCTGAAGGTTTTTGGGTTGAGTTTCGGCAGTATGCGTTAGCATATTTTGGAATCTTAGTAAACTGCATCTTGAAAATATCCAAGTCGGTATAAACAAGTGGCTTTGGAGAATAACAATGCGAGGCTGAGAAGAATGCTGTCCGGGGTCTGAGAAAAATGGTGTTGCGTCTGTAAATCTAACATGCTTCATTACATTACATTATTTGCTCAGCAGACCCTATTAAGCACACATCGGACAGTTAACATTTTTACGCAGCGGGATGTTTAATGATGCACTATAGCTTGGAATACCGTCCTCGTACGTACAACCACATATTTCTTCTGAATGTGACCTTAGAACCGCGGGCTTATTGTCCATTTTAATGTTCCGGAAATTAAAACGGTCGCAGCCGTTTTCGGCCGAACTTGTCGAGAGATGTCAGCCCGTGTTGGGTTTCTTGTATTTATTTTCTGTCCACCCGGTAGACATTGAGGGTTCTGACCATCTTTTGCAAGCTCTCTTGGGCTGAGCATTTTGACTACGTACCAGATTTGGCTCGTGAAGGAACTTTTTAAACCGGGGCTCCCGAGAGGCTCGGCCAGAGCGAACTCTCAGGTCCCGCGTCTCAGCTTTGCAGCCCGGATGTGAGCAGAACGTAGCGGACGCTGCTGTGTTACGGTGGGGGAAAAAAGGTTTGTCTGTTGACCCACTCATAAGCACCCCTTACAGGCCTGACTGTTACCTGCAGGAGGCTCTGGTTCTGGAAGCTGCATGGGGGGGGGGGGACCAGCACCGCTAACTCTGGTGGGGTATTTACCGGAGGAACTTGCATCCCGTCTTTGAGGCCTCCAGACGGACGTGTGGGTGTCAGTTCAAAGTCTGACGCAGAATTAGAAACAACTGGGGTTAGACATTGGGGCAGAAACAAGGGAAACATGCAAAGATGTTCTCTGTTTGACTCTGTTGCAGACTTTGTTGCGACTTTGTTTTTGTAAGTCAACAACGGCCCTGTTTGTGGATGGCGCGGAGCATTTTTATCTTGACAGTTTTTCATGTTTTGTGACGTAGCGCGCGGGTTCTTGCTGAGAAGCTGAAGCGGAATATTTAATTAAGTTCTAAATCTGGCTGGAAACTTATAAGCAACAATGCACTCAAGTATTGAAATTAGAGCTCTAGGCTACATTTAAATAAGTTTATTTATTTAATTACTCATTAATTTATGGGTACTGTTATTCAATTGAATTTATGGCTTTTAGTGCCGACATTTGCACATTAATAGGGCACATTATAAAACACGGCTTAAGTGAAACTGAATGGCAGATTTAGGAAGAAAAAAGATGTTGAACGAAAGATGTGGACTACGGGCAGGTTTGCCCACCGCAGGTTTATTAATGAAGAATTTAATTATGGAACAATTTACTTTTCAGTTATCGTATCTTTTTCTCTTAAAACGGCTGTGAAGTATTGAGTAAATCGGAGACGTCGGCTCTGATCTGCGTCCGCGCTGAAATATCGCCGCCATTCCCTCGGACGCCAGACGTCAGCCGTTTAACCCATCCTCGGGACGCTAGCAAGGCTTCGCCTCTGCTGAAAAGACCGCGAGGGCTTGTGCTACGTTCACCGGCACGTTACCGATCGCCGCCGGCCCAATGCGGGATCATGGGGGTTCCACAGCCCATCCTGGAAGCACAGGGTGCAAGGCCGGCGGTCTGTTGTGGGTTTGCAGATCACAATATGTAATTTGTTCCAGAAGCGTTTGTTCGGTAACCGTGTTGTCAGTTTTCGGAACAGTCGCGGTCTCCCTCTGTTCAAATATGCGCGTGTTGTGAGTGTGTTTAGAGGAAACCCGTCCATCTGTGGAGACTTTATTTTAGATATTCTGGTGAGACTGAACGAGAACATGTCGTGGGCTTATAAGTTGATTTAGCAATTTATCATTTTAAACTTGTGCTGAAATGCTTAAAGGTATCTTTTTTTGTGGGCACAAAGTGACGCCCATCTGTTTCTAAGTCACTTACACACCGCTTAGCGCGTCCCCTGCCCAAAAATTAATGTTTGGACGCATCTCACACAGTTTACCTTGATATGACATGACGTTGGTATCCTAGCAGATGTTTTCAAAACAATATTAGTCGAATATTTTTCAAATGGTCTGATTAATTTTAGAAACCCAAGATGTCTGTAAATGATTTGTACGCCTGGGCGATACATCTCTCATACACGACAACGCAGCTTTTGTTTCTTTTCATGTCACCACAGGCTTTGAACACTAACACATCCCAATTCCAGCCTCGCGCAGCTAGGAATGTGTCTCAGCAAAGGCTGGCGGAGGTGCGAAAGGAGCAAAATGCTTTTTTGATGTCTGCGAGCGTATTCTCGCTCGTAAATACGTGACTGCTCGACCGCACGGAATTTCTCCACGTGTTTTGTTTAAATGCTCCGCGGAGCGAAGGCCAAAGGCCCACTGCTTGAAGGCTAGAAGATCCGCGCAGGATGTAAGAAACAGTTGTGTTTATTATGAGGTCAAAATGCCAGTATGAAAGGCGAGGGTCCAGCCGTTCTTCGCCCATCTGAAGCTTTAAGTCCTCTAAGAATAATAATGAAAGCTAAAATGGACCTCGTAATCCATCTCAGCATTGAAAATGTCGTCTAATAAGCTTAAGACCCGAGCAAGTTTATCAGTTGCACCGAGGAACAGGGCCATTGCCGGAAATGTAATTATCCTAAATGTTTACTCTGTAATTCTTCCCCAGTGTAAAATGGCACTCGGTGAATTAAATGGTTTAGTCTATACAGAAGACATAGTGCCCATTTTTTTCCAGGGTAGGTGTGTCTTTCATGGCCTTTCTTCTTGAATGCAGAAGTCTTATGCAAATGGATGTTTGACTCTGCATTTTGTGGGCACTCCCACGGTGTCTTTGTGGGCTTTTGCGAGGCAGGCGGCGGCTGAACGTGTATCAATCTCTGCCCTGTCAAGAACGTGCCTTTCAAGTCAGCGCACCGCCCGGGCTCCATCTGAGGAAGTCTTTCCACTGCAGAAGCACAGCTGAAGACCAGGACACCTAAGGGCCACACACATCGATGAGAAAATCCACATTTTCCAACACGCGTTTTCGAGCACACACGGTGCCTGCAGTATGACTCCAAAGTCGACGGCTTTGAAATGTTCCGCTGCTCGACGGTCCGCACCTCCCGGCTGAGAAAGTAGGGCGAAGGACTGATAGGTATGTCGATCATGTACGTCCTGACTTTTTAGGTCGAACCCGGCCAAGCCTCGGCCCAGGGAATAGAAAGTGGAATAGCCACGGGCTGCACGGAAGTGGTCGGACATGAAAACGTAATGGCAATTTACGAAGGGAAGAGAATGACAGTCCCCTGTCCTCGGCGACGAGTGAACCGTTTTAGCTTTTGCCTCCAAATCCTGTTTACTGGTTACTGCGCTTAAAGGGTGGGACGCACTATGCATAATCTCGGGACAAATCCAGGGAGTCTATAAAAAGCTTGCAAGTTATCGAAGCACGTTTTTGGAATTAATATCAGGAAAGCATCCTGAAATGCAAGCTAAAAGATTTGCCATGAATTTAATAAGGATTTGTCACGAATTTAGTTAGGGGCCCGAAAACCTAACGGTCACTTTGTTTGATTTCTGCGTCTGACCGGGGACGTCTGAATTCAATTTCCAGAATGGATTTAAACCTGCTCTTAAAAGAAATAAATTAGGTTAAAAGACTAACAGCGAAGGAGAAGACAGCGAGGAACGTAGGACGGATAATTACACGGCGCGTTCGATCGCTGGACGCACGCGTGTGTTTTTCGAGTGTTTTTCTCATAAGGTGGAGCATTGTGGATCGTTGACCTCTACAGCGGAGAGACTGCCTTTCATGTAGGGAAAATAAAATGAGGTGCACAATTATGTGAGCTGTCATTATTTCAGCTGTGATTTCTTTATTATTATTATTATTATTATTATTATTGATGATAATAAAATAATAGCAGTAGGAGTTGTAGTATTTTATGAAATAATTTGCTCTTTTTCTGTAGAAGTTCCGACAAACTTATAATCACAGCAAAGGACTGTTTTCACACTGCAGCCTTTGACAATAACTGCTTATTTTGCACCTTGGCAGAACCTGAAGGAGGGAGCGATACAGCGACCGGTTAGACCTGGCAAAGCTTGCGCTGGCGCTCAGAGTTCGGGAGGGCGTACGACACGAAGCCACGGGCCCTTCAGAAAGTTCCCATTAGCAAACGTCCCAGTGCCGTTTTTTTGAACGCATTGGTATTCGGGGACTGTAGCTGCGCTCGTGCTCTTGATGATATCATCTGAAGTGCTCTTCGTTGAATGCTGCCCGATAGTTTACTTGTCCTTACAAAAATTACCCTGGACCAGGGCCAAGGGACCGGGCAGCAGCCCGCATGCATACTTGACCCGAGAACACTACCAGAATTTGCTGACAAGCATTCTTCGCCTGTAAGCCCCATCGAGGATTGGATTATGGAGGCAATAATATCCCACCCTACAGGTGACCCCTCCCCCAGTGCACTGTTGGCAGCAGAACAGGCTGAAGACGGGCAGCTGTTCATCATTCCACATATGGAGAATAAGTTGACAGACAGGACTCTACGCCGGTAAAAGGAGGTCTTTCGAAAGCCACGTACTGGTGGCCCTTGACGCCGGAAGGCCTGGTGCAAGGTGTTCATGGAGGGGGGTTTAGAGGTTTCCCATGAAAAGCTGTTAAATTTGCATGTTCACTCGAGTTTCGTGCTCAGCTGTCCTCCCGCGGTCCAAAGACGAGTGTTTTAGGTTAAGTAATCAGCGCGAGTGATCCGCAACGTGTTTATGCATGAGTTAGTTAGTGAGTGTGTGTGACGGCCTTGCCATAGACTGGCGCCCAGTCCGAGGGGTAGCCCTCATATCCCGGTGGGCACTGATGGTGGCTCTGGACCACCGTGACCAAACTCATATCGATAACGGATCATCGGATGGTTGGACGGTTTGGAAATGAATGAAATCCACGAATGAATTAATATTTACGTCAAAATCAACCATATTCAACAAAAAAGATTTCACGTCGCATTTCAAAACACCACTGACTTGCACTCTTATTGATCGCGCGAGTAACCCGGTTTAGCATATTATACCTGCAAGATTTTCTGTCTATATTACTGCAAAATTGTCCCCGTGTGCGCTGACGGAAATGGCATTTTTTTGGTGTTTGTTTCACGCTTGCCCTGTGCAGAATGTAACACCGGCACACCGAGCTGTGCACCCCGAATCGCTGCAGCCTCACAGTGCGGCAGTTGAACCCGCGGCAGCCATTGTTGTGCCAATATCCCCAACTGTCCCACGTTCACTTCGATCCGAGCGCCAGAGACTTTATTGACAGACACTTTGTCAGCAGAAGCAAACGGCGATCGCTCACATCACCACCTACAGCCTTTTGCAGAGAAACCAGAACATGCGATAAGGAAATATCGATGTTGGTTTATAGCTGACAGCTGAGTGGACCTGTACGTTGTACTATAGTAGCTTGCAATAATATATAAGTATCATTGCTGTGTGTGTGTGTGTGTGTGTTTACACATAACATTGGTCACAGTGCTATGGTATTCCTCCACTGTACCGGTTTGTGAAATTATAGCATGATTATACAAACTGTATGTTTTTTAAAAACTTTTTATTCATTATAACTATGCATATTCAACCTGGGGAAAAAAAAAGTCATTTCGCTACATAATATAGCATGTTAAACAGCGAGAGGTGATACACAACAAATAATTTCGGACAACTAGCTGTGACAAGGACGATTTGCCCTACGTATGTGCAGAAGAACAGGAGAAAAAGGAAGCTCATCCACCACCCCCCCCCTCGACGTGAAGCAGAAGCAGACAGAGACGTGTAGGGCATTCATTTTTGAGCCCAAAGTGTGGGTGAAAGAAAATGGAGACGTGGCATATTACACAATGATTTATTTTCTCAGAAGATAGCGTGCGGCCAGTGCGGAAACTGCCCAAGAGGGATCAGCGTACCCTGGATGCGTCCTCCTTCAGCCCCCTCCGGCATCTCTGTAAATTGGAAATAAGAATGTGACCTTCTATTCTGCATTCCATTCCCTTTTTTTTTTTTTTGTCCCAAAAGGGGAAGGAGGGGAGACGTTGAGGATCGAATGCGCTGCCCTTTAACTGCACGCTCCCTGCATCCGCTCTCTTGCTGTCTAGGAAGGGGGACCCGCTTCTCCACATGCGGGCGCTGTGCCAGCGAGGAGGAGCGTGCCAGGCAGGCCGTTGCCAGCGGGAGCTTCGGGCCACGCTGACGACGCCACCGAGGAGGCCCGGTGTCGCCGAGGAATATTCACGTCCGGTTGTGGCCTTTTGCGATGCCGAACAGTCACAGCGCTTACGCTCCTTAAAATAATCGGACAGTGATAACCTCAGCAGAGCGGTGCGGTGGCGCAGCGGGTAACCAGGATACCTGACAGCTTTGACACCGTGTGGTTTATGTGCACGTTCAGTCTTCACCGGTCTGCGTTCAGTTAACGTTTTCTCCCCCCCTCGGTCCAAAGACGTGTTTCAAGTGCAGGGGTACAAGTTAGTGGTCTTCGTCCCGGGCTGGGGTGTGATAAAGCGGCCTCCTGTCCAAGGTGAACCCTGCCTCATACCTCATGCTCCCAGGACAGGCTCTGAACCACCAAGGCTCAGCCTTGAATGGGCGATTACTGGTGGTGAGTGAATATAATCATGATCTGTAGTCATGAGAACATCATTTAAATGTTATTTATATATACTGCATAGTATAATCTTTCTGGATATTACCTGCATAAAGGACATTATTTGAAACCTCACGTTCTGAATTTCAAGTAGCTGTCGGAAAAAAAAAAAGAACTGCATCAAAGCCGTCAGAGCTGGTCTTTCACTTCATCAAAGTGTGTAATTTATGGTAGTTATTCTGGTAAGGAGCCAGAAGTGCTAGACAATAACAGGATTATTTGCTGCTGCTCGAACACGCTGTATTCTCAGAAGTCCCTCGTAGTCTGGGATCGTTGTCTAACTTGGGATGTAGCTTACTTTTCTCTTCGCGGGGCCACGTTCACGGCTGATAGCGGCGGAGGATTTACATTTTTAAAGGCTGTTCTTGGCAGGTCAGCTGAATTTTCAAGCAGCTGAAGGAAAGCTTCTGCAAATAGAAACTGGAGACCAGACCAGTTCCACAGAAGACGTGGCGGATGAAGTGCGGGTTGTGCGCGTTCCCCTCGCTGCTGGACGTTGCCGTTTAGGCCGGGCTTCTCCAGACGCTGCGCAAAGCAGCCGCATTCTCGGTTGTCCTCGCAGAGAGAAAACGGCTGCCGATCTTCTCGGGGACGGGCAAACGGAGAGCAGTAGGACGGAACTGCTGGAAGAACTCTGATGGCCATTGAGGTTTCACCGAATAACACTGGCAGTGCTTTGAGGAAAAGGGCAGCAGGTGGCGCAGTGGTTAAAGCTACCGCCTTCGGCTTGGAGGGCTTGCGCTGGAATCCCACCCCCGGCTGTAGAACCCTCGAGCATGGTACTTGCCCCGAGTTACTCGAGCCTGTTGCGTAAAAGGAACGAGTAAAAACGCTAAAGAGGGAAACTGATGCACCGTGTTTGAGACGCAACGTCTGCGCTTAAAGTTGAGCCCTATTTAGCCACAGTTTAAATTTACACTGATTTATTTAGCTGACACTTTCCTCCAAAGTGGCTCACAATGGTAAGTTGCAATTATCGAACCATTTTTACAGCGGTGTAATTTTTACCATGCGATGCCAGAGTAATGTAGGGTGTTTAACTGCAGAGTTGTCCGTGGGGCAGATGAAGCAGAACACAGAGGATGCGCATTGAACCTGGTTCATTGATCTTTGGCGACAGATCCTGGTTGTTTGGGACCTCATTGATGAAGCACAATATATCGTGATAATATAACTTAATATTTTTCCAGACGTCGATCATCAGCGGCCGCTAAGTTCGCTGCACGGAACACCGTCCCACATCCAACTGCTCATCTGTGCTGTTTACTGCACGGCTTCTGTTATCAATCTGCTTCCCAAAAAAAGCCAGTCGAGGTCTTTTACTGTCACATGTTGACTATGAATCCTGCTTTATGGGAAATGCGGTGATGAAATGTGGAGACCGGGAGTCAGGGGCTATTTATTTTTTAGCATTTCTTCCCAGATGTTGCCCTTCCGCTCTGACTCAACACACCTCAGTCGCACCGGTTAATAGTACATGTTTCTAACTCAAACGCACATTTTTTAACCGTCGTTCTCGTCCAGGGCGCCTTGTGCCGGTCAGCTTATTGCAAAAGAACACGGAATAATGATCCATTTAGAAAGAATGACGTTGACCATTAAACGGAAGCTTGCTAAGGGATAAGTTGTTAAATGTATTAGCAAGGCTATTAGCAAAATTATTTTTTTTTCAAATATCCACTTTGCTCTTAAGTTTGTAGAAGTTTATACAGTGGTGCAAAGTCACAGCAAAATACGCAAGCCAGTTAAATAATTTTAGACATCAAAAGGGAAGAGGTGTATAAGATAAAATAGGATAAAAATAATTTTAAAAAAATATAATTGACTGAAAGGAGTGGAAGGTGGGAAAAGTGGCTGCATTTTCTCAATATCATTCAGTGCTGCAGGCTCTTACAGGCAAAGCTTACAAACATTTTAAACTTTTTTTAGGTATTTGAACTTATTTGTGTGTGTGTGTGTGTGTGTGTGTGTGTGTGTGTGTGTGTACTGTCCCTGTCTCTTCATTGCTGTGACCCAGCGCGGCTGTTAAAGAAGTTGTCTGGCAGCACGCGCCGAATTTGCCGTCTCCTGTTGTCAAGTGTCTGCAAGTGTTACGGCGCTTCCTCCGACTGCCATAGTCTGGGTTGAGGGACACACAAAGTTAAGAGCCACATGCGGCGCGTGAGTGAAGAGAAGAGATAGGACAAGCCTTAAAAAGGCTGTCCGGCTCAGTCGGGTAAAGCTGATGCAGGACTGATTGAAGGCGGATTGGGAGGCATTACTGCATGAACTCACAAATATATAAACCCTTCAGCAGCTCCATTTGGAAATGTCACTCTGGTCACCTGGGAATAGATTACAGGCTGATGGAGGGAGGGAGCTTTTAATAAAGTCTAAAGGTGTATTTTGGAGGGTGGGAGAGGGCAAGCAGGTGGGCTATCACCTGGACTATGGCATCACGCGATCGAGGCAGCTATCCGGCGCCTTGCTGTGACTGGAGCCGACGGCCCCCGGGGATAAATGGCACGGGAGCCATTGCCAGCGCTCTGCCCCCATCCCAGAGCTCTGCTGAGAGGAGACCAGTAGACCCCCTTGAACCTTCTTACGGAGACCGATAGTCTCAGCGGGATCGTGCCTCAAACAAACAGCTGGGTCTTGAAGGCTGGTGCCAAGGGCTTTGGGATTTTTGGTGTGTTGCAGACACCGCCTGCTGAAAGTGTTTTCCGCCCTGGAAGGCTGAAATATTGAGTCAACCTCTTGGCTAAACGTGGCTCTACAATGGAGGCGCGCAAATGGTCCATTTCACGTGTACGTTGTCTGATTCCTGCCACATAGGTGAAATATTGTGGACGTTGTTTTCATCTTGGTGGAAGGACATTTTCAAGCATGACAACCCTGGGGAGAGAGAATGTGAATTTGCTGCAAATGGCACGGACCTTCTTGAGTTTGCAGAAGTGGACTTTGAAATGGTGCCCATGAATCATCCGTTCCACAGTGCGTAGCAGTGGTTAAAAATGGATGAATCTGAATATGGGCTTCACGGTATTATGCAAGGAGATGTGTGCAAAGAAATAAGGCTGTATCCCCCCCAAACACATTCACATTCCATGATGAATGAATGTCCTGTCATCCAGAGGCAGTTGGCTAAGAGGCTGTATAAATAGTGCTGATCTTGTCTTCATCCATTCCCACTTTGACAATAACGGACATCGCGCCTCTTTGGCGATGGGATATTTCACCCTATGCAGAAACCGTGGCTGAGTGTGTTATTTATGCATTGAGGTTCCAAGGCATTCCAGTTTATTTTACGCTTCTGAGAGCCCCTCTACAGATTGTTAGCGTGGAATGGCGACGGTTCAAACCCTAGGGCTGGAATAAATGACACTGAAAAGGGATGTTGTATCCAGACTATTTATTCCTAAGTGTAAAGGAGCAGATGTGGCTTGACCTTCTGGTGCACCCTCTGAAGCATGATTTAATGTGCCAGATAACGGCTAAAGTGACCCTTTGGACACAGATCTGGTCGGAGTTGTGACAGTAGCAGTAACAGTAGCTGGTCTCAGCAACTGGATATCATAGTAACCTGTATACGCTATAAGCCGCTAAGCTGATTTGTGCCGAATTTCGTACCTTAACGTATTGCTTCCAAAATGCGTGCGAATGACTCTAAATTGCAGGTAGTTTGGGGTTCTGTGACAGCTACTCCGCCGTAGACTGATTTTCGGCCCAGGGTATCCCCTTTTTCGGCCTATTAATTCAATATAAAATATACATTTTCTGAATAAATTTATATAAATTCAATTTCATATAATGTTTACAGATCTTCTCACCAGGGCAACACGGAGGTCCTGAGGATGAACAACAGTACTGAGAATGAAACGACACCGGGTATCCGCTCTTGGACCGCAGAGGCGGTCTGCCGTTTAGACAAGGCAGCTGGCAACCGAGGAGAGGAAAACAAAACTCTCAACAGAAGACGGGGAGACGAATAAACCTCTGGGGGTCCGAGCACCAATGGCCGACCGCCCTTCCTGGACATTTTGTAGCACTCAAACGGGACTTACGTACATCGGTCCAGCATGTCTGTGAAGATAGAGATCGATGCCTTGTACTGCTAGGACCCCAGTGACCCTGCTTTAGGATAAGTGGTATCAATGAGTGGAAATGGGTAATAAATGACATTATTCAAACCTGAGTCCTTTGAGTGCAGGATGGCAGCTCTAACCACAACACCACCTGCTGCCCCACGCTTACTGTGGTAGAAACACGGCCTCATTAATAACATCTTGGCAATATTTGCTGTTGTATAACTGTGTTGATGCAGACAGACTGTATGTCAGTGTAACAGGAGTTGGAATCCAATGTGTTGTTTTGAGGAGGAACTTCGTCTTCCCTTCAGAATGTTGTCATGTGTTTTACTTGGATAGGGTATGATTAATCTCCGCTCCGTAGTGGGCTGTGTGCGGTCTATCTCGGCAGGACGAAAATAGCAGGTTTCATCCTTCTGGTAGCTGAATGCGGCCTGATATTGTGAGAACTCAAGATCTGATGGGTTGTGTAAGACATTAGGGGCACAGCATTTAACTGTTGTATTTTTTTTTTGTTTTTTTAACGAAAAGGACTTGCTTTCCCTTAAACCGTCACTCGGAATCTGCTGTTCCACGGCTGAGAATTAAAGGATCTCCGCAACAGCTCTAAGGAGGAGCGTGTGTGCTGTGGAAACAATAAAGGGTCTCAGTGTAAGTGGGGCCATATGAATATACAGGGCTTATGAAAACTATTCACCCCCCTTTACAGGTTCCAATCATTTTGTATTTTACATTTGTAATAATTCTAAATGTTTAGGTTTTTTTTCAACCTTTATACAGTATTTTTCTGTCAAAAATATTTATGAAAACAGTTCTGATTCAGCGTTGGTCAACATGAAAAAGTGCACGGAGGTGTTGAACACCTTTTAAATGGTGTGTGTGTGTGTGTGTGTGTGTGTGAGAGATGGAGAGACAGAGAGAGTTTTATTATAACATTTAAATAAGTGGATCCTCAATCTCAGGGTCATCGCAGCATTACGTTTTAGGGCTTCTGATTCGATGACCATTAACTTTTGAGATCCAAGTTATTCTTGTGGGTGTTAAACTGGATACGCTGCAGTTTTGTTTGTTCTCTTTTTTTACTTCAAATTCATTTGCATAGCCTTGTTGAGTAAAATATTTTAAAAAGAAGCAATAGCTTCTGTGAGTAACGGTACGGGCCTGCTTGGTCTCGGCTGATCTGTCGAGCATTATTCTTATTTAAATATAGTTAAAGGAAATTATCACACTTCCTTATGCAACCGGACAGCCATTTGATGTGTAAGGTTCACGCGTGGCAGTAATGGAGCACGCATGGTTTCATAGAGCCTGTCTGCCTCTTTGGATTTGACCGGGGTGGGGGGGGGGGTGTTTTTCTTGCCCATTTAGCAACTCCATGCAGATTATTGTTCACGATTACCCAGATTTCAAAGGTGACCGTTGGATAAGAAGTACATGAAACGCAACCGGAACGGAAGGAACAACAAATGATGCGCTTGGCTCGGCCTCGGAGTGAGATGGTGAGCCGAGCTGACACTGCCGTAGACCCTCCGCTGGCCTTGTGGACCTCACCCCACACATATTGCCTCGCAAACAGGTTCTGCCGGCGTGCGTATCGGCCCTCGAGGCCGAGGGTGACTGGGCAGCGGCAGGCAGAAATGAATTCATTCCATTCGAGAATTAGCACGGTTGGGCATGACATGCAAATAGCGCCGACGTGTCTGCAAGTCCGACTCCTTATAACCATAACCGGAGAATTTCCTGGGTGCGTTATTTACTAGCCGGGCCATTAAATAAGAACGAATTTCTCTGTATGTTTTAGCCACCGACATCATTTACCCTGCTGTACTTGGCACAGCCTATGCATAAGAAATTTTTACACCATTGTAGATATAAAAAGGTAAACAACCTTTTCTGCGGAGAGGCCTGTGTTAGAACAAAACGCTGTTTTTTTTTTTTTTTAGTCATTCCTTCAGTTATTCCTGTTCCCAGCTGTCATCCCAGTGTTTACTACGCATAAGGAACGGACCTAAAAACCATCACGTGTAAACAAATCCGTCCCTTAGTATGTACCAACAGTTGCTGTTTGTTAATTCATTTATACTCAGGTCGTACCTTGTGATGGACTGGCATCCCAGCCAGGATACAGTCTTCTGTCTCAATGCCCACTGATTCTGGCTTAAGATGAAAGGATGGATGATACTCAGCACCAGTATGTTTTATAGTCATTGCTGGCATGTTGTACTTTGAGAAAGTGGTTCTGAATGTGGTTTTGTCCACATTTTTCTTGGTCTCTAAGGCACAGAGTGAAGTGTTCATTCGCAGTGGTGACATCTTTTATAGTGTTCTAACAATGCATCCTCCCCCCCCCCCCGAGAAGACTTCATGTGCTTTCTGGGGGATCATCTCCATCATTACTTATTCATTTAGTTGACGCTTTTCCACAAAATGACTGACAGTATTAGGACTGTACGCTGAGCTCCTTACTCTCGCGCAGCAGGGTGGTTTTTACACGAGTAATTCAGCCTCGATCAGCGGCGCCGTATCAGGAGCGGGTATTCGAACCCGGGTCGCTGTCTGAATGCACGTTGAGGGGGGCAGCTCCAGTGCGACGGTGTGAACGCGGCCGTACAAGAGAACCTCCCAGGATTCCACTGCCACTCGAACGCGGCCATCTCTACAGGTTCACGGTTTGAGAATGTATATGTTGGGCAGATTTAGCCCAAAGTGCATTTTAAAGTGGTTTTTTAAAAATCGGTTTTGGTGCTGTAGTTGCTTGAGAAATCTACACCCAGGTTTTTAGACCGGTGGCAAATGATGTAACTGGAACTCTGACAAAAGACGGATTTGTCATAATAAATGTAGGTTTAGTTCTGGCAAAGGGGTTCGGTTTCGTGTACGTTTGCTATGCGTTTAACATATAACACAGCTTACGGCATTTGCCCTTCTGTAATACAAATGCACTTCTTTCCTGTAAGTGATCTTTATAATTTACTGTATATCCGACAGTGTTCAGCTCTTTCAGTTAAAGTAAGGGAGGCAACGGCAGGTTAAAATTAATCAGGTGAAATAAAAGTAATATTTGTTATCGGATGTTGTTGCCTAGGTACTCCTTTTTTAGGAAGAAAACGCAAGGTCACCCTCATCTGAAAGTGTTTTACAGGATCTCCATTCTTGTTTTGCTTTTAAACGCTGAAGATTAGTAATAGTTAACATACTAGGTGTGCTAGTGTAGATGTACTGGTTGAAGGGTAGTTTTGGTTGACGTAAATATTCTACTTGTGAAACAACTTATGATCGTGTGTTCTATATATGTATATATGTTGCTTGGAGGAGCCCTGGAGACATTCCAGTAGCAACTGTGAGATGCGGGCAGGGAGGGTGTATGCTGAGGCACAGCCAAGTGGCGCGGATCACAAACAGGAACATCTGTAAGGAATATGACCTGGACGCCCCCAAATCTAAGTGGAAGATAGCACAGAGAGTGGTGAAGAACAACAGAGCCAAGATCCTGTGGGACTTTCACAAAGGTACTGGTCAACCAACCAGTTCTAGTGGTTGTAGATAAGTAGAAGAAAACAGCAGTGGTGATAGATGTGGTGATTCTGAATGGTAGAAACATCGGGAAGAAGGAATATGAGAAGCTGGAGAAATACGAGGGATTGAGAGAGGAACCGGAAAGAATGTTGAAGGTGAAAACCAAGGTAGTCCCATTGGTGATAGGAGCACTTGAGGCCATGACCCTTGAACTGGACAAGGGGCTCCATCAGATCCCAGGCATGACAGCATCAGTCTCAGTCCAGAAGAGTACAACCCTAGAAACTGCAAAAATACCACGCTGTACCCTCAAACTCCCAGGCCTCTGGTAGGAGGCCCAAGCCTGAGGAAAGTTACCACCCACAGGAAAGCTGGGTGAGAAAGGAATTATTTTTTAAAATATTGTGTGTGTGTGTCCTGACATGACTCAAAGGTTAAACAACTTAACTATTAGCAAATGCATCTCTTAAGTGAAAATATTTTTCATACGATAGTTACCACTGGGGAAATTTAGAGCAGTGCCTTATTGTCAAAACAAAGGAGGAATGTCTTAATTTTATTACCATCACTGACATGTATTCATTCAACAGACACTTTTCTCCAAAGCGACATATGACGATTATTAACCAGTATTTAGCCAACACCGTTTTTTAAAAGTGAGTCACAGCGTTAGATCACAGTGCACTAAACTCCTCACAGATGTTCAAACATCTTCACGCCCGAGCAATGAAACACGCTCATTCACTCGCTCACACATACACACTCTGGGCAACTCAGCCACCAGATCAGTTCAACTTCCCAGCTACATATCGGAAAATGAGTGTCTTAACCAATGGATTTGGGTTTTGTCTAAGTAACTGCAGTGATTTTGAAATGACGAATCGTGTTAAGAATGACGTGTGTCGTGCTGTTCACCCGAATCGAATTTAATTCTCGGGGAGGGGCAGCGTTCTGAGGTACACAGGTGGGCCCAACAGTCCGGGTGACTTTCAGTGCTGCTTGGTGAAGTATGTCACCGAGATGCTGTTATGGTCGATTCTCTATGAACTGTAATGGAACGATGAACAAATGATTCGAAACACACAACTCTGGAGCCAGAGATGATGGTTTTCTTACTCCAAGGATTTCTACCCTTTACAGCATAAGTTACAGATGCCCCATACTTCACACCCCCCCCCCCCCCCCCCCCACCCATGCACCTGTATTTAAAGAAAGCAGAATCTCTNATGCCCCCTACTTCACCCCCCCCCCCCCCCCCCCCGACCCAACTGCCATTTTACTTCATAGTTTCTACTCCCCCTCCTCTCTGAATGACCCCCAGTTCATCCCTCTGCTATTGATTTCTTCTGCGTCGTCCACCTGACTTTTGGGCTCGGCTAATTCTTTCAATCCGCCGTATTCGACAAGTTTGAAGAGCGTGCGGTATCCACGGCAACAACAGACACAGCAGTCTTGGTCATAGAGGAAGTGATATAATTTAAAACAATATCATTTTGAACAATTTTAAAGCAACGTAACAGTAACTGATATTCTAAGAGTAAGCTGCTGCTTGGCTGGACTGGACACTCTAACCAAAGTGAAGACTAAAGTCAAAGTGAGACATTTAGAAATAAAATGTAACACGATTACTCTTATCTTTGGAGGAAGGTATTACACGGACATCCCCTTTTTTGGATTTGGTAGTTCTCTAATATGTAGGTATAAATGAATAAGTAATGCTCCTTTACTGGCATGTAACTGGTGCTTTATTGTTTAAAAGGCAGACCTTTTCACCTCGCCACAGCCAATTTTGTGAGTACAGATTCGAAATCTAATGGAAGAAAGATATTTAACTACTTCTTGTCGACATTTTATGTCATTACGAAGGATGGAAAATGTTGGGTATTTATCAAATTTCAAAACACAGACAAGGGTATCTTTTACTAAAAGGCACATTCTTTCAAGGCAAAATCCAGTTAGGTGTGTTTTATACCTTCAGGCTTTTCGGTCTCTGGGTTGTTCATCTTTCACTTTGTATAAATGGATTACGGTGCTCTGTGAAGTTCGGTATCCTGTGGGATTGATAGATTCAACAGTGCTTTCTCCCGTATTGTGTTTTTTTTCCGTCTAAAGTTGCTAAGGAAGACTAAAATGGTCCCTGAAAGTTCCCGGCCTGCTGTTTCTCCCCGTTTGTCAGAAACCACGCAAGATATCCCTTTTTTTTTCTTCAAAGAACGGAGAAATCCGGGTTTCATAGCCAAGCCCGATGAAGCCTGCGGCCTCCGTGCTTTAGAATACAAACTACTATAGCAGGTGCTCTGAGGGAGATGGTCTGCCTCTTCTCCACAAGGGCATGGAGGACATGCGATTTCAATGTCAGCTGCAATATTTTTTTTAAGGTTGCAGAGAACTATCTGGGTTCGTATACCCTTTTTTGATAAATGGGGGTGGGGATGGGGGGTCTCAGCGCACATTCCATATTTTGCGGTTTGGTGAAATGGGAAAAAGGAAAAAAAAAACATTCCTGCGAACAGGTCGGAAGTGTTACGCTAGTATTTTCTTCAAAAATTTATTTGCCTTTTCTCCAAAGTGACTTGCAATTTTGCGTCTTCATTCCATGCTACTTCCATTCATTTACCCAGTTTGTACAGCTGGATCATTTTTGCTGTATCATATCAGGGGAAGAACCTTGATAAAGGTGTTACAGCTGCAGGTGGGATCTGAACTTCTAAACATCTTCTTTAAAAGGTGGTGCTCCACCCACTGTGCTTCTTCCTACCTTTGCGTAATGTTGTGTAAAGGATGAAATGTTAATAGCTATTTTGACTTTTTGATGGAAAAAGTGCTTCGGAAACATTAAAACTGTTAAGACACACAGCACGTGTCACATCACACGCCCTCTAAGCAGCAGCGTTCTACAGGTGCAAGTTTTGGAAGAGCCCGACTGCTGTGAATCACCCACAGAAATTCTTCCTCCGGGCTCTCAGGTCCCTGGATTAAATGCTCATATTTTCTAACATTTGCATTTGTTTTAGTAACTGTTGTCAGTCTTATCCCGTTTGCGAAGAGCGAGATGTCCACGTGTCGCCGGTGGATGCAGTCTGCTGAATCAAACTGGTGCCGCAGGGTTTAGGTAGGTGGCTCACATTAAACGGTGCATCTAGGAGGCCACTGACTTTTGGGCTTGACTTTGACAAACTGTACCTCTGTGGGAACTTTTATGGCCATTTAAAAGAAAGGGGAAAAGATGAGTGGAAAATGTGTTTTAAAAAGACCCCGTTGAGCCTCAGGTTCAGGAACAGCTGCTATGTTTTTACGTCTCATCGCGTAAACCTAGGTGTTGGGTGCCACGGACTTGGTCTTGCTTAAACTCCCTAGTGAATTGCTGTAGTAAAAGTTACAACACTGTCCAAGTGGATAAATAGAACACGCCAGAACTTTATTTGTCCCTGCAGGAAATTCACCAAAAAATGACTGACCGGATAGTTAGTTACTAGCTTTGTATGAAAAACATAAAATCGCAAGTTACTACGGGGGAAAAAAGTAAATAAATGCAAATGAAATGTAAGCCACGTGCAATGTGCCATCTGAACTGTTTCCGAAAATGTTTAACTAGTTGTGCAGCAGGACCCCCCTGTAACGTGCTGCCCGGTGTCCCCATAAGCACACTGCATATGTACAAAAAGCCTCCAGCTGTAAGTTGTTTTCTGTCCTGCCAGTGGGTTGCAGTCGTCCCTCTTGTTGACCCTGCAGTGTGACATAAACAAGATCTAGTGCTTGGTCAATATGTGCCGGGGAGCTACAGTTCCGCACAGCCCTCTCGTAATTGGAAAGGGCTCGGCGTTTAGGGTTCGTCGTGGTTGAGGATAACTGAGCTCTACACTCAACACACTTACTTGCCCCCCCCCCATCATCTCGATTCATCTCTAATGACCTTCATGTGACTTTTTAAACATCGCGTGGTGTGTATACATATGCATGTGTCCAAACCGCGAGCGAGCGTTGAACTAGTTTAATACGCAACACTCCTGCGATGGTCTGTTTCAAGATGCCTTTGTGCTCCTTGTCCTGCCTATTCATTACCAATTATTCCATCATTATTTCAGTAATTGGTCCTTTATTAATTTAACAATTAACTTTACTAATTGAACAAATATCTGCGTCCTTTCAATCTGCGTCCACGTCTGTCGGGAACCTGTCGCTCTGGGAAGAAGTGACAGATATTGGGAAGGAAGGACTGAAATGTTAAAAGCAAAAAAAGTGCATTGAGGAGAATGAGCTGGGAAAACGACATGGGACCAGGAGTGTGTTCGGTAGGGCAGTAGACCAGTGGGCTTCTTATGTTTCACAGGGTGAAGATTGGTAATTAATCCCCCCCCAACTTAATATGATCATTGATGTTTGGTAAATATGCACTTGTTGGCTTTTCAAGGGTGAACCTTTAGCACCTTGTGGGGCTGCAGCCATTTTCCTGAGTGACCGTGGGCCACAGCAAAGGTGCGTTCTCCCCTTTTTTTTTTTGTTTTATTTATCCGATTGTCTGTTTTGCGTACCCTGATAAGTAATATATCTTGAATTGTGTTTTGTGAGCACGTTCCTACAAACACATCAACTTGTGTAACTTTTGATGACACAGAACTACCTGTTTGCTGCGTTTTGTTTGTTCCTCAGCATCCTTGTTAAAATAACTTCTTTATTTTGCCGTTTTTTTTCCCCCCTTAATTGGCTTACTTTACATTTTACGATCTGTTTTAATCCGACGTTTCACATTCATTCTGACAGCCTCGACGCTGAGGCATCATTGGCTTCTCCAAGAAGGGCAACACAGAGATTCTTTGCATTTATTCATTCAGCAGATATTTTTCTCAGCTGACGTACAACTCGCAAAATTTGCTGTGGGAATTATTTACAAATGTCAAGGCTACGTACCCCAAATGACTAAAGTGAGGTACTAAGTATTGAACATGGCCTTTTAATGTGTCGAAGTACTACGTGCACTATCCATCTTTGCGCCTTTTACTTCTGGAATAGACTCTCGGCCTCCGTGAGCCATCCTTAAGATAAGCAGTTATTGAATTAGTGTTATGTATTTTTTTAAAAAATGTGACTTAACGTAACGTCACAAAAATCCTGCTTGCGAGCATAAGGAAAAAGTTCTTTTGCGCTCCTCCTCGCCGATAAGGTGGCCGTAAAAGAAGGATGCGGATTTGGTCGGCTGGTTCAGGAGCGTTACGCAGCGGGTACAGCTGCGCCCTCAGCTTGTTTGCGGGCTCCACTGTGCCGCAAGGGTGTTCTTGTGTGATTCTGCACAATGGGGTGGAATTTTGCTCTCCTTTGCCACCCTCCCCTCCCCGCCACGAGGCCCAACCCCTGCCGCTCCCAACCAACGCTGGTTTTCAAGTAAAAACGCGGTGCTGCCAGCTGATTGCCGGTGCGTGTGTGACGGGGGGTTATTTATAGCCGGGCCCGGCTGGGAGGAATCGGGATTCGGTGCGTGTAGAGAGGCCGGAACAGGCCCTGGCAGCGGTGCCCGGTAGGGCTGGAGAGGAGCCGTTCCTAGGGGGTCTTGGGAACAATGCTGGTTGTTACAGCAGTGTCTGGTTGGCATTGGGGCGACGCCGCCGTGTGCTCCTGCCTTTCATTTGGGCTTTGGACTACCTGCTTCTGTCCCATTTATATAACACTGGAAAATGAACACTTAACACGATGCACATTAGCTGGTCTTATAACAGACTGGGGAGGCGGGAGGAAAAGAAGCTGCCGGAGTTTAATGGGCCGATGAGTCGTCTTGCGTAATTGGATAGTTACTTCTGTCGTCTTTGTCTCTCGTCTCGTACAGCCTAAAGTTTGGCGTTTTGGTTCTCGACGGTACGTGTGAATATTTCAGCCAGGTTGAAATATTCAGCAGACGTGGATTAAACAGCAGGGAGTTGTTTTTCACTTGCGTAGCGCCTGTTGCCAACTGCAGAATTTCTATTTGTCACTGGAAATCTGTGGGGTAAGATGGTTGAAATATTTGCAGCTTTGCGCCTTTTTCCTTATGATGCCTTGAATCAAAAAAAAAAAAAGCTGGCAATGTACAAACCACGCTAAATTGAACTGTGAGTCGCCTGTATTTGAAGTGAGATTGGAGACAGCAGTTGCCTCCATTTGGACATTTTGCAGGTTTAGCTAAAATACTTTTTTTTTTTTTTTTTTTTTTTTTTGTTTTTAATCCTTGACAGCTTTATATGTTGACAAACAAACATAAGCACCCCCGGTACTACCTCGATTTGACCTACTGCCTTTTAAGTGACTTATCACAATTTCTCATGTTTTGGAACCCTTTTGGGATATTATACACGTCATACGTTCTATTATTAATTATAGCCTCACCAACTTATTTCACATTATGCTGCCCATGCACAGTTTTAAAGTTCCATTTATGCCATATACTGGTTTAACTGCCACCTGTAACTGTTTCCTCAAGCTCCATCCTTCACACGCATCTAGAGCAATAATCGACATAAAACTGATTTGTTGCCAGGAGCGAACCCTGTATACTATATCATCTCATCTACCTTCCTGTATCATTACCTGTCTTCTTTCCATAACTTATCTGACTTTCAAAAGCGCGTCATTTAATTGACAAATTTATCCCAAAGAGTTTTTGAAGCAATCTCGCCTTGACATGTGAAACGCATACAGGTTTCCCCGTACGGTTTGCTGAGAAGCTCAGAGAGCCGACGAGGTGGTGTAACGTTCACGGCTCACAACGCGGGGCTGAGATTAGAGCCCTGAGAGGAGCTCAGCGCCACACTTTTGTCAGTATATCCACCAGCAGAAACGCAGCGTTTCCACTCAGTGGGTGGAATGAATCAAAGAGGAGGTCAGGCTACTGTTCAGCTGTTTAATGACTGCAGTGCATTAATGTGAAAAGTGCATTAAAAACTTTCAATGGGCTTCCTAGTCGTACGTAACAAAATGCGACTTGTCAATTAAGATGTACAATATTTATGAAATGATACGAGACATGGTGATTATGAAGAAAGAATTGCGTCGTTAGATTTTATTTCCCTGGAAGGGCGACTATAGTGTGCTAAAATGGTTAAATGAAATGTAAAAGGAAATGAGGCTCCTGAGATGTTACATCATCGTGTAGATGGTCCACGATGTGCTTGTTGTAGAAGGCAACCCAAGCAGCTCCGGAGATCCGTAAAAGCATCAGCTTAGCAATCGACCTGGTAAAACCTCGAATAGCTGACAGTTTCTGCGTTTGTTTAGTCGCTTTTTTTTTTTTAATTGAAATGCTTTGTGCTTTTGGGTTGCTTCCACAAATCATTTGAATGCGCCTTCAAATTTATCCCATAGATTGTGATCCAAATCTATTGGACACGACCGTTCTGAGCAGAATAAAGGCTTCCTGTCATAGAATTACTGGATTAATCGCGTTACTTTTCTCGAGCAGTTATAGACCGAGACCTAAAACGTTGCAGTGCAGAAAAAGATTGATTCAAAATAAGCCACGGTTGCTCATTTCGTCTCTGTTGCTGTGGGTGGTGACACTTCATGCAGCTGCTCCCTGATGCCGCTTCTTTCATTTGGTACCTTTGCTCGGACTAATAGGGTGCCGGTTCTGCTACGCTGTGTAAAACTTATTTTAGTGTGTTCTCGTGCCATAAACAAGCAAAGTGGTAGTACAACTAGAGCACCTAACAGCCCATGAAATGGAACACTGGTCCGAACTCTGCTCTTCTGGATCAGATTCAGCCTCTTCGTGCACTCTGACTCCCAAAAAAAAAAGTGTTTTTAAAACTGTGTTGTTTAGGCCAGTCAGCACCCTGCAATGTTCAGCGTGCTCCTGTTGTACCCTCCATCTAGCTAGTAACCCTAACTTCATACACTGAGTTGCTGCTCTTTGTAAACATCAAGTTGATGTTCTCTTGACGTCTCCTACTTGAAAGGGAAGTGTCCATTGGTCCGCTGTGACTTTAAATCTATCCATCTGGTTGCCCCCCCCCCCCCCCCCCCCCCCCNTATCAGGGAAATACTTTGAACCATAGCGCTTGCCCCCTTCATCCTCGTTTGGCCTCTGGTTGCCCCCCCCCCCCCCCCTTCAGCTTTCCCAGGGATTGGGATCTTTTTGTGGTTCTGACGTTTGGACACCGTGTCCATCAGGTCCCCCCTCCTCTTTTGCGGTTCCAATGAGAATTCCTGCCCGGCTTCATCCAGCATCCATCTGTTTGTTTTCTGGGTTTTCCATGGTGTCCTTAAGTCTCCTCCTCCTGGCTCCACAGTTCAAAGGAGTTCATGTATTTTTGGAGGTCCAACTTTCAGATGTGTATAACATCTTAGGAGATGCCATCGCTTGGACAATTCTGATCTTTGCACTTCTGGAAACATCAGGAACATCGTTCAACGGTGACAGCAAGAGTAGGAGATTTGGTAAAACTGTGAAAGGTGAGCACGTATCATTGCCACCTCGGACAAGGGTGTCCCCGGAATATTAACACGGTTTGTGTGCGAGTGAAGCTTTTCACCCACGAGTTGAGCAGCGGGGGTCGTGTCCCTTTAAGAAGCAGTGACGCGCTCGGCTGAACTTCCGTCACTGGCCGCTGGGTGTCGCTTCGCTCCGTTCCGGCCGCGTCCTCCGCACTCGGTCGCGCCGGTTGCGGGAGCGGCGCTCGGCGGCTCACGGCGCGTTGCCCGCAGCACCGCGAAGAAGCCACGGAAAACGATAAAAAGAAGAAAAATAAATAACAGTAAAAACAAAGCAATAATTTGGCGCTGCTTTGAGGCGCTGACGTGAATCCTGGGACAGAAGCCGCTTGGAATAAACTGGCGCAGTATTTTTATTTTTACTATTATTATTGTTTAATTTATGAGGAGAGAAAATGGGCAGATGACGTTTTGGTTCCTACACACAGCTGGGCAGAGTGACGAGGAAGTGTGTCAAGCAGGAGGCTGCTCGCCTTTTTCCAGAGACTTTATTTGAAAAAGAAAAGGGGGCGACTGGCGCTTCTGTAAGTGACGGGACAGGAGAGGGAGCCGGACGCCCGTTTTTCCTCCGCTTTAATTCTCCTTTTTTGTGACGAAGCCTGATGGCGGGTGTGGGATGACAACCAAAGTTTTCACCCCGCGGCTGCCCTGCTCCAAATGCACAGTAACTCGTAGGAAATGCGTGTTTTCTTACTTTCACTGCGCGTGAGCGCGAGGAGTCGCGTCTAGAATGAAAAGCGGAGGAAACGCTTAACTTGTCATTTCAGTTTTTTCCTTTTTTTTTTTTTTTTTTTAAATAGTCAATCATCGGCAAAAAAATCGGTCTTGTTTCCGAGGAAGGACTGACATGTGAGTATGCAGTTTGTGCGCAAATTTAATAAAAATAATAGAAGGTTTGTGGATGGGGGAGACGATGCTTCTGCATCACAGTGCAGAAGCATTGAGACATGCGGGGTCTTTTCGGTGTGGTTCGTTCAACGTGACACACCACCATATGTTACACACCTTCGTACACCAGCAGCAGCCTCTACACACCATCACCATCCTCTACGTGTCTTCATACACCATCACACACCACCAGCAGCCTCTACACACTTCTGCACCCCATGAGGCACCATACACTGTATTACCCACCTTCAGAGACCATCATGCACTATAACTTGCACCATCATATCACACATCAGTGCATTATATACCAGGCACTTTCTTACCCCATTGTACCTCATTCACTGTATTGTGGGTCATCATACACCAGTGGGAGGAGTGTGTGTGTCTGTGTGTGTGTGTGAGAGCAAAGCGCCGCCTCTTATTTGTACTAAAGTGTCCCTTGTTTTAGTCGTGCATTTTTTTGCCATGTGAAAATATGAAAATCCAACTGCACGCCACCTGCAGCCCTTTTAAGAGGCTTAAGCGGAGCAGCTTTAATGCAACGATGGATGTTATTCATCTCTGAGAGGAGGATGACTGCACATCACTTACCCATCCCTCCTCACCGCTCAGCAGCCTGGAACTGAAATTAATAACACATATTAGTGTGCTTAGAACCAGAGGCCAGGGAAGAAAGTGCCATTTTAATCTTTTCAGTATTAATTGTGGGTAAAAATAAGCACCGTGTAGTTTTAAGATCAGTTTAGGGTGTGGAGTTTGAAGAAAATGTGGGTTTCCTCTCTGCTTTATTTGTCAGAGTAAGGACTTTATTTGTGGACTGTTTAAGCTATTTCAGGGATGTCTGGGGTGTTTTCCCGGATGAGAGGTTATAGGTGCGCTTATTGCACACACGTGTGACGTGTTTAGGTGCAGGTGCACGTTTGCCGACTTATTCTTGAAGCTGTTTTGATTTCAGACGTCTGCAGCGTGGATGTTGAACTTCTGAGGTCCTCCTCAGGCATGTTGCTTGTAAATACTGTATGTCTTCAGGGTTCACTTCCCTGAGGCATCCTTCCCGCACAGGGGAGGGGGGGCTTTTAGTCCGAGGGTGGTGACGTAATTCAGGATCACCTAACTGTAGGCTATTTTTTGGTTTATTCATTTTACTTCTGCTGTTCCTACAAGGCGAATCCCACCGGCTGTAAGGAGTGTCAGATTCACCGCTGAAACTGTTTGGCCAACACTTGTTTGACTTTTATTTATGACTTTAGCTCAACAATGTCACTGCACTCATGAGTTTGTGTAACTGACAATGTGATTCTCACATTTTGAACTAGGTTTTTTTTTTTTTTCTTTTTTAAAATTGCCTATAGTGTGTTTCTGCTGCCCAAAAGGCATCCAAGTGCTTTCTACTACCGGATCTGTACAGGGGAGGGAGCTAGTTCATAAACAATGACACAATGGCAGTTTTCCCTCAGCATCCTCCTCTTAAAAATGAAATTAATCCCTGCAACGTGGAGCCACTGCATTATATACGTATAGCTGTTGTGGTTAGAACTGCCTGCTGTACAAATGCCACACTTTACAAAGGATGTTTTAATGGTGACCGGGCGTTTAATAGTCAGCAAACGTAAAAATTGTTTTCCCAATACCCCCTGGTCACGTCGGTGGGATCTTTTTCCTGGAAATGTGCGTGTTAACGGTGGGCCGTCGAGAATCATTACGGAGCGTTTTGCTCGTCCATCACGCTGCCGCCCGGCAACGGGTTCTGTTGCGCTCCGTTTCATTATTCATCCGTTCGCTCCCCTCCCTGTCGTGTCACGCTGTCGCTGCTCCCCACGCCGTCGCTTGTTTCTTCTCCGTCTGCCAGCGAAGCACGACGACCTTTTGTTGTTTTTATTTATTTATCTTTTATTCTTTCTGCAAACTTTTGAGGAAAACTCTGACAGGTGCCGCTTCTTCATACCGCCTTGTCCCTCTGTGAGGCTTCTTCGGATGCTTTTGGAGGTTTGCTTCAGTTTAATTTCGCGTTTAAACAAACTAACCCACGTTGTTGCACGGCGGCTTATTTACACATCCGATCACTTTTATACGTTAAAGTGAACAAACGGGGGGCTGCTCCTGTCCGAATAGCAACGCTCTTTCAACCGGTACAGCGGAAACTGCAGACCTTGGGAGTTTCTCTGCTGGAATGAAAACTGAACCCTTGTAATTACTTTTGAGTTGCAGTTTTCACGTATAACAGCACCCACCGTATGACCCAGGTCCTCAGTGCTGCAGCTGGAGCCCTCAGTAACGTTGGGACCAGCATCGTTCACGTACGACTGCAAAGCTGGGTGAAAATGGGTGGCTTTGGACAGAAGTTAACATGGACCTGTTTCTTCTGTGGAGTCTCTTTGGTTTTGCCTCCTCTTGCTTTTTCTACAGGAAGTGGTGCCTGCCTTTTGAAGGACACCACAAAATGTTTCTTCAACTTCCGAAAGGTCCAGTTATTGACCTTCATCAGTATCCTGGTCCAGACTGTATCTGCCTAGAACTTGAGGCAAAATTGCAAATCCCTTGTCAAATTAAAAACAAGGGTAGTTTTAATACGTACTGTATATGAGCTTTGAGATACTCACAGGCCACTTTATTAGGTACAACCGAGTTATCAACCGGAGGTGTCATGAGGGATGACTACTTGAGACAAAATAGCCCCCCATCAGAACATCATTTGAGTGGCACACAGCATCAGCGTACCACGATGAGCAGTTACAACCATCCCGTCATGGCCAGTCTGGTTTTTCTCGTACCGATACCTCCCGCAGGACGATGTGCTGTCACGCAACATCTCAGCATGGTTCCATACACGTCAACACCCTTACTTTACCCCAGTACCCTGCGCAGTCCTCACCTCTGAAGCCAGAAGAGCTTCTTTGGGCCGAGCTTGGGAAGTTGAACAAACGTTCTGTTGAAACAGTGTGACAGTCAAAACGCGGACAAGAAAACTGTTGCAAATGAGGGTCCGGCTGTCTACGAGTGACATGTACCTAATAAAGTGGCTGGTGAGTGTGTGTTATTGGTCAAGAATGTTGTGTGAGTCTGTGTGGGGTTTTTTGTGAGAAGGAATTGTTAGGCTTCATTAGTTTGAAACCATTTTCTTAATGCCCTTAATATTGTGGTGCTTGAATGGTGTCTCCCCCCCCCCCCCCCCTTTTAAAAAAAGGTAAAAGGG
>UFQX01000122.1:783967-794710 GCA_900497675.1 Arapaima gigas | reverse complement strand
ACCCCCCCCCCCCCCCCCCGGAGTATTAGCCTGGCTTGCCCTCAAGATTTTTAGATAAACATTAGTTTTCTCATACATAAAGCATAACTTTGTAGCCGAATGATTTGAAGCTCCGAATAAATAATAAATGCTTCAAAGCTAGAAAAAAGCGATTGATCGTGCTGATCGCGTTACTATTTTAACAAATTTTTCGAGTTTTGACGTTAACGTCCCACATAATGTTACTGTGCTAAAAAACACTCGTATAAGTACACTTCAGGCAAAACTGAAGCATTGGAAGGANTCGCGTTACTATTTTAACAAATTTTTCGAGTTTTGACGTTAACGTCCCACATAATGTTACTGTGCTAAAAAACACTTGTATAAGTACACTTCAGGCAAAACTGAAGCATTAGAAGGATTTTTTTTTTTATGAGGAATGTACTGGAAAACTTTCTAATATACAAATGGGTTTATTACATTGACAATTTGAAGCAGTTTTTTGGGGATTTATGGCAAGACGGTCAGTGGACTGTCAATAAGATGGCGGCAGCCTCTAAATACAGCGTCTGTGTCCTAGTTTTAATGGCCAAAGCTGGTCCGTAGGGATTTCGCGGTGTGCACATCCCTTGTGGAGTCCAGTATAGATTTTACAACTCTGAGAAGTTCTTGGCCTCCATCTTGCTGCAAAGGTCCTGAAGAAGGCCATAAAAACCCAGAAGACGTGCGATCAATAATCGGGTTGCAAAGGTGTGTGTGGTCAAGGTGGAAGATGATGGAGTATTTTGTTTACTTTGTTTATGGCTGTATGTTTCTCAGGTCTGTGCGAGTTCTGTTTATGGCTGCGAGGAAAGAAGGGGGGGGGGGTGGGTGTAGTACTTACTCTATATTCCTGATATGTTTGCCTTGTTTTTTCTCTTGGACATCAGAGGTAAATAATACCTGCCTGATGTTTAAAAATCCCCACAGGACCCTCTGAGGAGTATTTGACTTCAGGTGGGGGGGTAAACATTTTCATTTCTGTAAACTGTGTTTTACAGCAGCAGCCTAAACATTTAAAAACTCGCTCTCTGTAACGGTATTAAGCGCATGATGGAATTAGAACCTGACGGCGTGTGGAAAATTCTTATGATTTATTTGATTTAATTAGTTTATCTGTGGTGGATGTGAATTCCAAGCGCATCCACATTTTTAAATGAAAATGCTGTATTTAAACTTACAAAATAGTGTAAGTCTGTATTTAAGTGTTGGACAGGAGAAATGAAATCGGTGACGTACAGCGAGGCACCAGAATAACATTTCAGTCCTTTGCAGTGCGTTCCAGTCACTCACTCTTCTCTTCCCTCCAGAAGGTTTTAACTGTTCATTTCCAGTTTGTTGTATTGTTCAGTATATGGTTTAAGTGTAGGTACATTTTGAAAGGGTGAAGGCATTTAACCTTTGGTTGTAGGACACCAAAAATGGGATAGAGTTGTATTAAAAGCACAACGAACAGTAGTTGCGGTCTATTTGTGACAGTTGGGTGCTTGGAATCTACAAAAGCTCTCCACCTAGTCTCACACAGCACTTGAACATTGTGATAACGTGGTTTGAATTGTAGCTAGAAATGTTTTGAATATTTTGAAATCTTGCTAGAGAGATGTAACTACTGGTAAAAGCGGTTCACCTGGGCATATTCTGTGGAAATACTGGAAATTCAGCTAGTTTGGGACCGAGTGGCCTCAGTGAGTCCAAGACAACTCGGTATGATGGCAGCTGTTCCTGATCAGCTTGTCCCAAAAGCTCAGCTGGGGGTGAAGCATGGTGCTGAGACCTGCTGCCTTTGGACTTGAAGGTCCCAGGATTGAAATGCACCTCCTGCTGTTGTAGCCTTCAGTAAGGTCCTAACCCTCAATACCTGCAGTAAAGACAGACAAAAAAAAAATCAGAGGTATAAATGAGCAGTAAAGTAGTCTAAAAATACAATTTGCTTTGGAGAGAAATGTCAGCTTAACTAAATTTATTAAATATATATGTATATTTAGAACAAGAATAATATAGAATATATATATTTATATTGTATATATTCTTAGCAATATAATGATAATTCTTGGCAGTATCTACTACAAATGACTCATACACTGCTCTTCAGCTTCATAGTTTAAAATGAGGGGGACAAACTTCTGAAAAACAGGATATAGACCTAAAACTTTTCAATACCAACGTGAATTTATTTTTTATATTATGTATGTTTTATTCTTTGGTGGCCAGCAAACATCATTAAATGGTGAGAAGAAGGTGTTTATGCATCTCGGCAGTGTAGAGGTTTTCAGTGTCAAATTCTGTACCACAAAGTGCAAACAAAACAAATCAGTAAATGGTTCGTAAATACAAGCTGTGACCACGTAGCACCTCTTTCAATACTGGGCAACGTGGATAAATTTTGTTTCTGAAACTCTTTCGTGCATCTGATTTCAATATTTTCAGCATTTTTTCCAATTGTTATTCTGTAACGTTTGACTGGACGATAGAATGAATGATTCTGACGTGTGTGTGTGTGTGTGTGTGTGTGACGGAAGCCTGACGTGGAACAGATTATTTGAGGCAGATCGGTTGCCTTAGTAACTAGCTTCGAATAAAGCTCTTTGTGAAATTGATTTTTTTTTTTTTTTTTTGAAAGTTAACTGGATAATGCTGGAGCTATTAGACTCAATATATAGTGAAACTGCTTCCTTCTTTCTGTCCACTTGTGAACGATGATGAATCCATGTTCTGCTGAAGACTAGAGGAGTGTTTAACTTGCATTTCTTTTATTTAACAAATTACAACTTTTGTTAAATTTTACAAAACTGTTAAGGCTATTTTGATTCTTATGTTTTTTATGCTTCGATAGAACTTCACTGAATGTCTAGCTGCTTTGGCTTTTTGAGTGAGCTTGTCTAACAAATTGCTTCGAGTTGAACAGCATGTGGAAAGTATAATTTTTGTACACATCAGGTTTTGTGTTTGTAGGAGCAGCAAATGGGTTTACAGTCTGGACTGTGAGAAGTTCTAACCAGGTTATTGATATGCTTTTGACATGTTAACAGCTACCGTCTCGTTTCTTAAAACCTTGTCTATTCCTACTTTATGAGATCAGGGATTCACTTGGCGTCCATAAAGCAGATTTCAGTCTTTGTGACAGAGCTATCTTGAGGACGCAAGTACAAGGCGGCGGTGTAGGATACCTGGCTGATACCTGTGCTTCTGGTACACTGATGATAATAGTAAATGATTGTGTGTGAAAAGATAAAAATTCAGTTCAATTTGTTTCTACAAAGTGCTCTTCTCAACAAAGCGATGGAGAGCACTAAAGAACCGAGAAGAGAGACCCTCTTCACTTTTGTTTATTTGTAAATGTAGATGAGGCTTTGCTAGCAATAAGTAAGCAAGCTGGAGTAGTTTGAGATGAGCAGAGGAATAGGAAACGTTCCCAAATCAAGGAAATGGGAGAGAATTAAACCTCTGGGAGTTCAAGTACCGGTGCTGCCCACCCCTCCTGGACGTTCTTGCGTATTATATCGAGCCTGCGTAGTCCGTCTTACTTGGGCGACGCGGAATCTGTGTCGGCAAAGCCGCAGCGAACCGGTCGCTCAGTAGCCAGGCCAGTGGGCATCGACGCCCAGTCACAGCCAGGGGCTATAACACTGGCAAGGAATAGGTGGAGAGAAGGGCAGTAATGATGGAGAGGATGGTCAAACAGGTGTGGTATGAAGACGAGAGGTGAGACGCAGGCGAGATCATTAAACGACTTGAAAATCTTTTAAAGCCTTTAGGTCCGGCTTTGATAACAGAGAGGCTGGAGGGACATGTTTCACATTGTTTGACTTATTTGACCATTTAGGGAGTCTGTGACTAAAAGTTCTACCTTATTGCAATTTTTTTTTTAAAAATAATTCCTTGGAACTGTAGGAAGGTTGGCATCTTGAGTGAGGATTACTGTTTGCGAGGAAGGATGGGCCTTGTTCTCTTGGAACTTTGTAGGTTATATGAAATCGCAGTTCTTAGACAAGGAGTTTCAATTTACAGTATAACTAGTAGGAATAATGTGGTTTATATTTTTAGGAGCAGTGATGAGCATCCATGTTTGCACAAGTCCAAAAATTAGAAACAATGATGTAGCCCAACCAGTGTTAATCTTCAACAATATCTGCTATATTGGAGACGAAGGCTGGACTAATATTTCAGGTGTCAGATTGAGAGAGAAAGATCTCTAGGGGCTAAAACATTTGCTTTTTACACCAAATAAATATTTCTAAAGTAATATAGAGTTTTAAAAGCAAATGAGCAGTGACACTGAGATTTCTAGGAGGTGCAAATCTATAGTTCATCTCCCCCATCACACTTTTACCCGGAGTCTGTGCTGTTTGATATTTTAGGTTCCAGACGAAAGGTTTCCGTTTTCTCCGTTTTGTTCGGAGGAAGAGAGAATTGCCACTCATTCAGGCTGTAAGAAGGAAAAAATATGAAATAGATGTGTAGTGACTAAATACACTGGAGTCTAGGACAGGTTTCTTAAGAAGTGGCTTCTCATCTGCGATTTTACGTGAATTCAGAAGATTCAAGATGAAAAATGATGCTACTTATTGCCTGTTTATAAGATGGACCTAACTGAGAATTTAAACAGCTTGATTGGTGGAGAAAATCCAGGTTTTACAAACCTGCATTAAAACAGATTTGCGATTTGGTTCCATTCATGTTTTTCTTTAAATAATATAACGGCAAGCCTGAAGTGTGAGGCCGAATATACACCCGGAATGAGATGCCAGTTCAACTGAAAAACATGTCTGGACGGTGGAAGAAAACGGCGCAGCTTGAGGCTTCGACAAAAACTGAAATCGAATATCCAAGCGCTACACAGACCGAGCCAGGTTTGTACCCATCTGCGGACCCACAACCTTGGAGCTGTTCGGCACCAGCACCAACCATCCAGACGGTCCTCTTTTTTTTTTTTTTTTTTTTTTTTTTTTTTATTTTAATTTTTTTTAAGCACCGTCATTCCGATTTGTTTATGTTTGTTTTTATTTATTTATTAATCTGTATTTGAACAGAAGAGAATATCTAAACTTTGTATAGGTATCTTGGATCAACCAAGTGCCAGCTTTTTTCCCTTAGCCCAACTTGAATTTTAAGTGTCAGTGATAAGGATGCTGAGTCATTCCTCAATTTACGTGCTTTAGCTAGAATACGACTTGATTTTTACCACCATTATTTGGTTTACACGTTGATTTGCGCGTTGCAAAAAGCTCCAGCCAAAAAAAATTGGTCCAAAAATATTTCTAAAATTTGTGTGTGTGCTGTGCAGCAGGGTCACAGCACCTGTGTGTAGTTGCAAATGTAACTGTATACGCGAGCAAGGCAGGGTTGTGGAGTTAATGAAGAAGTGTGTGCAGCAGTTAGTGGAGAGAAGTAAAATAGTGGTATTTGTGAGTAATTCATGCCTTGGACAAACATCACTGGAGCCCATGCAGTAACTAATGGTGCTCAGTGGATTCTGGCATTCAGCCATTTTCTTAGCCTTTGGAAGAACTGGTGAACTTTAATGTGGGAGTTACCTTGGAGTGATAACTCAGGCCCTGCAGTTTCAGCATGGAAGTCCTCTGGATTTCCAACCATGGTGTGAAGAACACCAGGAACAGCAACTGTGTTTATACACGCGCTGCACCCAGCGTGATCCCTGCATGTGCGTGCGCCATGTGACGATGTTCTCTGCTGTGCTGCATGTCCCAAAAGCCCCCCCCCCCCCCCCTTCTTGTTTTAGTGATATTTAGGAAATTTGGTTTGGGGATTTGGGCTGGGAAGCACTGTTCTTTTTCCTATAAGAAACAGCCAAAATACTTGCCTCAATTGACACATTTTCACACGGCCTTTTCAGGAACCAATTAGATGCGTTTATACACGTTACTTGTATAAAATCAATTGTTTTATCGATAAAATACTGTTTTTATTGCACTTGCTGCCTGTTTACCCGCAATGCCTAAGTGTCTCAGCTGAAATGAACTGCAGTAGTGACATCGGGTATAAGCAGTTGGTTTACAACGTTAAATTCTGTTGTCTGTTCTCCTAACGTATAAAAATCTCAAGGCATATGAATGCATTTAGAAACAAATTACTTATACATATTTTCAAATTCTTATGTGGAGTTGCTTTGTTTATCCATGCTGTGCCTGGAGTATATTTTTTTTCCAGTAGAAATCGCCTGGCAGGGCACTTTAGAGTTTATGCTAAATGGGGGACCACTGGATTGAACATACTGGCAGGCTGTACTTGGCTCTGGTCCCAGCTGAGTACAGGCGTTTTCCCATAAAATAAATGACAAATTATAAAGCTTGAAAAGAGAAAGGTGGGGAGCAAGGGGAAACAAGTAAGTCCAGACAAAAAAGGGAAGGAAAAAACACACGTGGGTGCAGAATGTTGCGGAGACCTTGAGGGACGGCAGACCTCGCCTTGAGACGGGAACGAAAGCGCGGCGTTCAAGTTGGTGTTATTGCCCCGGTTTTTTTTTTTTTCTTAATTTGCTCTTCGGTTCGTGAATTGGAACTCGGCCGTAAAATTCCGCAATTCGGAAAATGCAGGCAAAAAAATAAACGGTTGTCCCAATTTTTTCTGTAACCAAAGTGAACTTAGTACAGATTCTTACTGTTTTTTGTTGCAAGTGAACTTCATTCACACTTTATTATTTATTGGGCTGAAAGCTCCATAGCTTCCTATTTGGGCTGTGCGCAAAAGGAAATACAATTTAAATAAACCAACGGGAAATGTTCCAAAAACCTGTTTTATATACAGTTGCTAAAGGCAGATGTGTAACGTTGTTCTGAGCCGTAGGAAGACTAAAGAACGCCAACAAAAGACTGGATTGTTGATATTATAGCCAAAAATTGCCAATTTGGGGCTTCCAGATGAATTTGCTTATGACAGAAAACCATTGTTCTCACCAAGACTGAGGCTTGCCTGTCCAGCCTTGAGGCGTGAAAGGGCTACAGATTACCCGAGTGGTCAACAGTCTATATGTTTTGTTGATGGCTCACAGCTAAAGGCTATAACTGGTTGAACCCGTCTTCATGAGTGTGACTAATTGAAATTTAACTTTTCCGTCAGTCAAGTAAATGGCAATTTTAGGTTTCCGATCATTTCCTTTCCTCACCAGCGTGAGCAGATCTGCCCTGTCTGGCCAAAATCGATAGGAGTCTTTGTGGCGCTTAGGAAGTAGCAGCGGTCACTTCTGTTCCTCTAATCGGATGAGGGCCATCAATAACTCATCACTCTTGTCATTAAGCACATTGGCATCTAAGCAACTTGCTGGTCCTGAAGCTTTTATCTTTTTCTTGGCCCCGCTGTGTTTCACAAAGGTGCGTACTGCAGCCGGGTGGGATACGAGTCCGGCACGCGGTGATCGGAGAGGCAATTTGGAGTGACCGGTTGAAGTGAAACGTATCTTGAGACGGTGTGAGGAACCCTGAAGAAACCCACACAGATGTGGGGAGAAGATGCAAACTCGACACAGAGCTGGTTTCGAACTCGTGCACAACTATGAACCCATGACTTCAGCACGATAAACACTGTAAACACCAGTTACCTAACTATAAAATACTTAATGTTGTCGTTTTGCATGCTTATTCTGGGTGGTTCTGTATATACGGTACAGGACGTTTCACATGTTAGTGCCACCACTAGCATTTAAATAAGTAGGTTTATTTTAAAAAAAAAAAAAAGGAAACCGATAAACGTCGCTGATTTAATTTATTAGCGTTGTTCGTTTAAATACTCCTTGAGTACCAAGCAAAAAAGTGAAGGAGAGAGACTTGTGAGGCCTGCTGGGTGGAGGGAGAAATGTGCATCGGTTTTCTCCATTGGATGGTTGGACGATGAGCGGGGGGGGGGGGGGGNGGGGGGGGGGGGGGGGGGGGGAGGGGGGGGGGGGGGGGGGGGGGGGGGGGGGGGGGGGGGGGGGGGGGGGGGGGTGTCAAAATGGAACTTTCTCTGCCTTCAGACCAATTTTCTTACGTAAATCTCCTGTGACGGCATCTTCAGTTGTGTTGTTGAAAGTGGGAATCCTGTTCATGTTACTCTTGTGTTCCTTGGCTGGTGAGATCATTGCATTTGCTACTGTGAAACTTCTCAAAGCTTTCTTTTCTGGTAGTGGAAGGGATTTAGGTTGCCCTCTGAGGACCGATGGGCATCCAGCTGAATCGACCATCTTAAATCGCAATAAATGCTGTGACGCTGTGCAAATGTGGTCAGGAAAAGCGAATGTTTTAGAAACAGCTGAAGACGCCAGCGGGGCTGGGAGGCGACACACACAAGGGTGTTTTGAACTTCCTTCCAGACAGTTATATTGTATGCTGTCAAAAATGTATTATACGTTTTACGATATTGCTCAGTAGTGTGGTTTTTTAAATTTAGATTTTTAGTCGTGTTTTTATTATGCATAAACTTTGCATAAAATGTTATACCAAAAGTTTCTCTTCAGATACTGATACGTAGATAATGATTTTCAACAGCCGTTGTAGGGAAAATTTGGATATAGAGAGTTTGGATATCGAGGGATTATAGTCATTCCTCGACTTGCGTATACGTGGTTTACACGTTTTTTCCACTAGGACACAGTTTGATTTTTAGTCACGTTACTTTATTTACATGCAGATCTGCTCCATACAAAGTGCTTTGGACAAGAAAATCTGTCAAAAAAATTGCCAAATTAAAATTTCATCAAAGCGTAAAAAGTCATAAATTACACACAGATCCCCGTTTGCTGTGGGAGTGTGCGCCCTGTGCAAGGCGGGATCTGGTGTATCCACAGCGTACCCCGCGGGGCCTTGTACCCAATGCTTCCAGCACCGGGTCTGGACTTCAGCAGCCCTGAACTGGAGCAGCTAACACTGTAGTGAGTGGAAAAGACGTGTACGTGCCGTCGCACAAGCGTAAGATGATGGGAGAAGATGGGGTTTAGCACGCAGCACACTCGGCTGAAAGAGCACGCTGAGCCCCATTTACTACATTTGGCACAAATTTTTGATAAATATTTGTGAATATTTGTCACGATTTTCCCACATCACTTTTCTGTCCCCGACACGGATACGCTCTTGGTTACTGTAGAAGATTAAAAAAACCTTAGACCATGGCTGCAGCTAAATGAGGAAAAACTTTCTGGAACTGACTTGAGCTGTGCGGCTCTGAAGGTTCTTCATATTAGGGGAATCGGGTCCGTTTCGCGGTTGTTTGCCAGAACGATGGCGGTTTGACTGTCATTGCTTCTTGAAACGAAGGAGGAGGGCGACGTGCTGCTGCCGGCGATCGGCTCGCGTGCCGTCAGTTTCCTGTGTTAATATTTCAAAGCGCGTCACGCGAAAGCGATTCGCTTTGCGAGCGACCAAAGCAGGACGTAGCTTGGCGAAGCGTAGCTATTGGCGCGCCCTCTTCGACAAAGCCGGCTTTTGTGAGCAGGGTGCGAATCAGAAATTGACTGGTGCCTCCGCTCGGCGTGAATGGAGGGAATGCGGTTCTGCTTTCGACGCGACAACGTGCCTTCCTGCCTGTTGCTCGTGCAGATCTGGGCCTCGGAGCCACGTCGGGCGTAGTGGCTTTGCTGGAAGCGGTTCTCTCTTGTCACCAGGAAACGCAGGGTGGGTTTGTGGCTGGTGGCTCAGCGTCGCCACTGAGTGGAGTGTAAAATGGAGACGTTTTCATAAATTGGCGGGAATCAAACATACAGTGGATTATTTTATTTTTTCATGAGCGTGTTTAGCAGTGATGTCAGTAGCAGTTAATGTGCAGTTAGAAGTTTGCTAAGCATCACTGTCCACAAAAGTAGAAGGTTTTGTATAACTATTTAATCAGGTTAGTCTTGTATTTGTGAATAATGCAGGGAAAAGTGCTGAAATTAGAGAAGTATTCCACAATCATTGTTTATGTGATCTTTGTATGGCTTTATATAAATTAACTGTTTAGAAATGCACCAGTGAACCAGTCGGCTTAAATTTAAAAACTTTTCATGGATTTTTTTTTTTTTTTTTTTTTTGGGCTGTTATTCCGACAAACCTTGCAGGACAAAAGTGAGAACATTATGCCTGGGTGACTGTCATTNAAAATTTTTTTTTGGTTTTTTTTTTTTTTTTTTTTTTTGGGCTGTTATTCCGACAAACCTTGCAGGACAAAAGTGAGAACATTATGCCTGGGTGACTGTCATTCTGTTAACCGTAAAATATTCACTATTGAAGCAGTTTGACGTCAAATTTTACCGTGGAAAGCTTTGTGGCGTTTCCAGTCGAGAATTCAAAGAGGAGTAATCGGAGTGGTAGAACAACGGTTTTCATTAAACGTTGCTCTCCAGGATGTTGTGGGCTCATAACGTTTAAAAAAAAAAAAATAATAAAATATTATCTCCCCCTCCCGAACCGTTAATGTTATCAGTCCCCATGGACTTTATGACGACGCAGAGATTTGTGCAAAATTGAATAATGGGAATTTTAGGTTAAGGTAAGTTTTTGGGAACAACAGTGATGTTTAGTAGAACATCTCAGGTTCTGTTGCATTTTTGTGAGGGTAAATCAACTTTATAAGGGAATGATTCTATATCTGTAAAGATCAACATGTATAAATACAGAAAACAACTAAAACAGTTAATCTAATACATTTAAATTTGAATGCAGTATTTCAGCCATGCAGTGAATGGAATCTGGTCAAAAGTTCATGAAGAGTGTTTGGCCTACAGACTTTTTTTTTTTTTTTTTTTTTTTTTTTTTTTTT
>UFQX01000122.1:717315-776114 GCA_900497675.1 Arapaima gigas | reverse complement strand
TTCACAACCCCCCCCCCCCCCCCCCCCGACAGGCTCCCCTGGTGGTATTTCTCGCATTTTTCTTCAAAGCAGTTAAAGACGAACCGTCCCGCTGTGATGTAAATTACCAAGGAGATATCCTGAATAGTTTGGTTATTTAAAATCAGAGTACATTGTGTGCTGATTGTGTTACTGCGCGATGCCTTTTTATGAATAATTTTGATGGTCTTTGGTCTTATAAAAGACGGTATGTAATGTTTTGTTAGATGTCTTTCCATGACCATACGGTCGTTCACGCTGTACCCACGACAGAGCTGCGAGTTAGAGCAGCATCCGCTGTCGGCGGCGGACGCGTTATTAACGTCGGGTTCGACGGTCGAATGACTTGCAGCACGGACACATTAAATTTTAATCGAATAATCTGACTGTCGTCTCGGCGAATAATCAATTAGATCGGATTTTTTCGTTATTGCAACAAAGGACACAGCGATAACAAGGAAAGGCTGACAGTTATTAATTCCTCCGCCCTGTCAAAGGAAGCGTGCGGGACTCCCGCTGACCGGAGCGAATCTTCGAGCTTCTGTGGTTTGTAGGCACGATGGACAATCTGTATATGCGCTTCTACGTGGGGGTTGTGTCTGTAGTAAGATCTCATTTTAATGACGCTTTTAGGGTTGTACTTCTGGGCAGTGCTGTTTTTAAACCCTGTGTTGCTCTTATAGTGCAGCGTGGTCTGTTGCAGCTACGCTGGGGGCTTTGAAGTGCGACTTCAAAGAAAAAACGTGGAGACCCATTGTGACGCACTTTCGTTTTTGTTGTTTTGCATGAGAATCAAGAGAACAGATTTCACCGTGGGACTGGCAGGTTGCTGTATCAAATTTGAGCATGTTTACCAGATTTTTTTTTTTTTTTGAAGCTTTCTGTCTACTAAGGAAAATAATGATCAGAATTCGCCCTTTAATTTCTGGTCTAACCAGTGGATCAGTTTAAGCGGACGCTGTAATGACTCGTAAATTTTGCAATAAGTTGTACCAGTTTACCGGTTTACACTGGTATGCTTAAAATGCTGCTGTTCATTACCGCGTGTGTGGAGAGGTACTGTCACGCGTGTTTACGTGCGGCCCGGTTGGCTGTCTTCTCGCCGAAACCGATGAATATGAGCTCATCAAAGACATAAATGACTTGCACAGCGGTGGAGGAAAATGTCATTTCGGTGCCAGAAATAACGTATGAAGGCTGGGGTTTGGCCCGTTGCCGGTTCTCGGGGAAGAACGCCGCAGCAGTCTAACAGTTAAGGAATATGAACCCACAAAAAAAAAAAAAAAGGTTGGAATGGGCCGACGCTCCGAAACGAGGAAGGTTCGAGCAGCGATCGGAAGCCGACACGACTCCCTCGTAGGCCCGCTTTCCTACCGACGCGGGGTGGTGGGAGACGCTGCAGCCGGAGGTGCAAATGCTGGTGTGGTGGAGCTGTTCAGGACTGTGGAAATTCTTTGGCCCAGCGTCCCCACTTTGAGCAAAGTAAATTAAGCAAAGGCAGTCTGTTTTTATGGGCGATAAAACAATAGTGGCACAATCAAAATAAGTGTCATAAAAGTAGTAATGAAGCATGATGGTTCGATATCATGGCCTCGGTGAACATGGGGTGCGTGTGTCGGAAAAGAGAAAATGAAGAACACTCATCCCTTGTATAACTGGGTCTCATACAAAAAAAAAATCACAGTTTTTGACTATATACACTTCTTACAATGAGTTTTTTATTACGTACACTTTGTACTGTATTTTTAGTTTTGCAACGGCCGTTTTACTCCACTTGTGTCTGACGTTTTGAGAGAGACGTACATTCGAAGCCTCAAACCTGAAAGGCTTTTGTCCCTCGCTGATGTCGATCTGGCCGTTTTTCTGCCTAAATCTAGTGCATTAACCTTTAAGTTACCCTGGACACAATGGCCGCTAATGAAAATAAAGCCTTAATCTCCTGATCAAATGAAGACCATCTAATGTCATTTGTTAGAGCCACTATCGACAACCCTAATGGCGTAGTGTCCCCATGCTTGGTAGAGTGGAAACCGTAGGCGGCGATCGCCGTTTCTTTATATCATAAATATTTACGAGTGCAAAACGGTAAATGCAGACGTAGACCCGGTAAACGGAAAGGAGAAAATGTGTATAAATGTATGAATTTGTGTAATGGCATGCCCTCAAATTGGCCGGCACGCTGACCGAGGTGCACCCACCCCCACGCCCCGTGCTTCCGTGATAACTCTGTACCTCTGTGACTCTGCCTTGGGATAGTAAATGTATTAATGAAAATATAACTAAGATATGACTAGAAGTAATTTTCATGTATAAAACTGTTTTATTGTGGCATTTAATGAATTATTTAGGGAAAACTTTAGATTTTTTTTTTCCCTTCCATAAAACGCAGTGATCGGACTTCCTTCCGGAACGAGTTAACCCTGTTTTGTGAGGGAGGCGTGTGTTTTATTAATCCCAAACGCCAGGTTGAAGGTAACCGAGGGACAAGGTAAAGTATGAACTTTAATGATGTGTTAATAAAGGACTCCAGAAGAATGAGCACGTTTACGTTAAATGTTTCCTACATTTTTCAAATTTTTTTTTTGCCCGACGGTGTGAATTTTGAGCAGTTATTAGCCGTTGCGCATCAGGGGAAAACGATGAGCTTTTTCTCCGTTTCGGTTTAGAGCGGTCTGCTTGATGGCTTCAGTTTGTCGGAAATCGGGTGTCTTTTTATTTTGTTGCCCAAGTGAACGTTGCACGTCCCTCTCGCACGCTACGAAGCGTTGTGTAACAAGGCGCGCTCCTCGTACTCGCTTCCTTACCTCGTCCGCACTAACAGCAGGCGTAACAATTCCGAAACGCTAGCAGAAGCGCTGCGTGTTGTTAACCTTTGTGGAAGGGAAAGCCGGGGAGCTTGTTTTTTTTTATTAAACGGGCTGAGACAACATCTTGCAAATTGTCTCACTTATAGTTCAATGGTGAGCTGCCCTTAGAAGCAGAGTCTGTTATTAGCCCTAGATATTGAGTTTTGGAAGATGTATGAGACCAACTGTAAGATTTAGAACCCATATGTTTTTTTTTTTTTTTTTTTTTAATCTCTACAGTCTAATTAAATTCAGAAGAGACTAATTGTTAATGGCATGGACTTTATTGCACCGGGTTTCTCTCATACTAAGTGGAACAGGTTGGTTTTGTGAGGTATAATTAGGTTTTATAGCCTTATTCACACGACCGCTTTTGTGGCAGCCCTTGTAGTTTTACCAGCCACTGCTATGACAGCAATTAACTGAGCTCCAGCTCCCGATTTCCCCCCCGTGGAAACTCGGGCATCTTTGTACTCCGTCCGCCCTCCGAATCGCAGGGATCAGTGGGTTAATGTTGAGGCTGGAAGCTTTCATTAACACAGAAGGCCCTTGTTTTCGAGGTTCGACAAAGGCGACGGTGGCGGCACGCCGCTCCTAAGGAAACCCAAATTCCTTTGAAACGCGAAGCGAACAAATCAATAATTCATACAGAAAAGTGCGGTATCAAACAGTCGTGGATATCTTGTGTTTTTTTTTTTTTTTTTTTTTTTTTGCGGAAACAAGTTGCAGAGTTTCCAAGANGTCGTGGATATCTTGTGTTGTTTTTTTTTTTTTTTTTTTTTTGCGGAAACAAGTTGCAGAGTTTCCAAGAGTTTAAAAGGAACATTATATAAAATAGACGAAAGTTTCCAGATGCGCGGTTTCGGCTGCGCCGTTTGCGAATGTCGCCGTTTGAAGGGTTCCCTCATTTTCCAGTGTCACGCTGTCACTTCTGGGCACCTGGGACCACGACTGTCCTCTCGCCATCCGTGGACGGCTGTAAGTGGACAATTTTTGTGAGGGAACTTAAGCTGCTTCCCTCCCTCAAGACTCCAGCCCAAAGCAGGCTGGCCCTCTTTCCCTAAAACCTTTTTGCTTGTGTTCGGTTGTCCTCTGTGCTAAGCACAACTTCCAGCTGCGTGCAGCTGTGCTGCCGATATTGCAAAACACAAAGTGTGTGTGTGTGTGTGTGTGTGTTTGTTTAAATCTCTTCAGTCATCTGCCTGTCCTCTTCCCGTTTCTGCAGCATTAAGTTGCCAAAACAATTTCACCACGGAGTTACTTCCCCTGTCCATCTTGTCACCGTAGTATATTGCAGTGCTTAGCCAACATTGATCACGGACGTTGAGATGGTCCAAAGAAACCACCTCTCCATTCCATTGTTTATTAGTTGCCACTTCTTTTAATTGACATAATTAATTTGCTACTGATCTACATCATTGCCTTTTTTTTGTTGTTTTTTTTTTTGTTTTGTTTTGTACTTGGAACTAAGTATTTTAGCTGGTTAATGAAGCAATGGCACTTGGTGTATACACTTTGGAAGTTGTTGTAAAACTAATGACTTTTTTCACTATAATTTATTGATGAAACCAGTCCGAACAAGCAGGCTCTTAATCAAATGTGACAGGGGAAACAGGTTCCAGTCAGAAACTGTTTGTTGTAAAGGAAAAATTCACTCGATAAATGATACCATTTGGCAGAGCTGGGGGGGAGGGGGGGGGAAATGTCTCTTTGAGGCTGATCTTGGTTTAGACCTTGTAAATATGTATTAGCTTGTTAGGCTGAAGTGTTGATTTACTCAGTCCTTGAAGACGCGGCTCTGTTATGAACAAAGCATATCATCTTCAGTAGGGCACCTGAAATGGATTATCCCGAAGTTGTGCGAAGAGTCGGTTATGTTAGCTGCGGAGGTGGGAAGAAAAAGGCTTATTCTGGAAATGAGTGGCATGGATTATTTTCAGGACTTTCTTATTTTGTTAAAACGTACCTTGTCTGAAATATGTTTCGGCAGCAATCGTATCAGAGCCGAGGCTTTGTGAAGACAAATGTCTTTTCAGAATGGGTCGACGCAGGCTACTGTTTATTCTATGAAAGGAGAAAACCTCAGAGGTCATCGTGAGGGGGGGGAGACAATGTTCTTTGGTTCAATATGGGAAACATTTCTTTGCAAATATATTCAAAAGCTCTTACAGTTGCAAAAAATGACAAGTGGCATGTACTGTTTGTGCTTCCAAAACGAAGGTCAAAATTGTGGCGTCAAATCCTTTGCATTTAATAAAAATACTGTCATTTACTGAGAGAAGTGTTGTGACCATGTTCAACAGATATGTTTTTCCTAATCATTTCTGTGAACAACAAAATGGATGGATTGTAGTCCTTAAGATGTCACGACGGGTTTTCGGAATGGAGATGGTGTGATACTTTACAGTTGGACGTTATTGCGGGTGGGACGCTGCAGACCACCAGGAGGCACAGTGCAAGCAAGACTCATAATGCGTTTCAAAATAGCAACACGTTACAGATGCAGTGGGAGTTTTCATACATGGTTTAACTGAAAAATGTATCGACGTTGAATACCTATATTATTTTTATTCCAATATCTAGTTTTAGATGTTACAAATTGTTATTGATATAGATATTATACATATAGCTATTACAAATTTTATATATAATGACTTTGTAAATATGTACCCATCCTTTTATATATACATATATCCCCGATATATAGTCATGCTTGATTTACGTGTCTAAACGGTTCCTGAAAAGCCCACGTAAATCGACTTCAACTGCGACAGCAATTTCAATTATTTCTTATGGGAAAAATAATGATGCTTCCCAGCCCATCCGAAAGCCCCCAAAACAATTTTCCCAGCTATCAGTAAAACACTGTAAACACCTCATTGCGCGGCACCCTTACACACATAACAAACAAATCAAGTTTATATATATATATATATATATATATATATATATATATATATATATATATGAGAGAGTTTAACATTCCACTTATATATATTTAGCTCTGGCATCAGGCAGGTATAGACAAAGTATACCTTACTGTCTGCTTCCTTAAATGTATTCTCTTTTTTCTTTTAGTTTAATGTCTTCCTCCAAAAAAAGAGATGTCACAATATAAAGCTGCTTAGAAACATTTACCACATCGTGAAGTAAGGAAGGTTATTACAGCAGGAAAGGGGATTTGAACTCGACTCCTTCAAGGCCAAAGGTGGCAGGAATAACCCCTGTGTTACCGTGTTGTCTTTTTCTTGAAAACAAAGCTTTAAAGTGGTTAAAGAATCCATCGGGTCCTTTCAGTAATAAAACCTGAAAAGCTGCCAAAAAAAAAAAGACTTCAACTGCTTCATGAGGCTGCTAGCAATAACATCTCAGTATTGTTCACCCCCCCCGGCTGAGTATGAAATTCTGCACACCTAATGCATATTAATGATCTTACCTGGACTAGTTTTACGTTTCTCTAATGTAAGTGCAGCAAAGGGAGAAGAGACACAACTGTAATTTGAATAGAAGACTGTAGTTTTTTTTTTTTTGTTTGAAATTACTTTGACCTCCACCTCATCCGCTGTCCAGAAATCACGATTGTGGTTTCGACAGCGTTTGCGTTGCCACAAGCAAAAAAAAAAAACTTATGCAGTTTCCTAACCATCCTACACAATTTCACCAGATAGTCATTTTTCACTTTTTTGTAAACGCATTAGATGTTATACTCGGAATTGAAATCCGCAGCAACGGTTAACGCTGACAAAATGACCAGGAGTGAGGAAAATGTAAATGTGTGCTCTTGTGAAATGTTACAGAGAAATGCAGTGACCTTCAGGAACGTATATGATTTAACGGAATGCTTTGAACAGCTGTCATTCCCGATGGCCAGAAGGGTCCAAGTCCATAAAACTGGGTCATTTAAAACCGAAAAAAAAAAAAATCCCGGTCAGTAAAAACAAAACAAGGGGTATGATAAAACCCTGAACGTGACTAATGGGAAACTCACGGCATCTGTGGACACTTTCTTGCTGTGGTCACAGCCTTGTTTCGTGATAAGGTAGGTTGAGGTTTTTCGGTGAGACTCCAGGCTCTCTATGTTTACGGTAGCTGTAGAGGACCTTGCTCACAAACACGGCTGCTGTGCCTGATCTAGGTGTGCGCCACTTCTGTGAGTAGTTAACCTGATCCCTGTCAGCGGAGGTGTTCTGGGCCGCTGGCTTTTCCAGAGACGACTCGTCTTAGAACACCTGCCCCTGCCCCCCTCGCAGGACTCGCTACGGGCAGGACCAGGTCTCGTTCGCACATCGAAAGCACTCGCCTTGAGCCCTCCTGTCAACAGCACCATTCCCAGGCGTGTCGTGTCAGGTGCTGATTGCCTCCGTGGTTCTCCAACCGCTCCGTTGCCATGAAAACCGAGCCGAAACCCAAGCCTCGGGCCCTCATTACGAAATTTTGCCGCACGCGTTTCTCCCTAGCTGTGGCCGTGAGATGGTAATTGCCGGAACAGATCGTAAAGGGTGGGACATTTCCAGAGTCAAGTCTTCATTTTCTCAAATTTATACATTTTCGGGTTTTCTGCTTCTCTCGGTCATATCTAGCGTTCATTGCTCTGCACAAACTTATATCGACTCTTACGTCTAGCATCTGATTGCTACGATCATTTGCTGAGCAATTCGGCAGCTATAATTTTGTTTTCAAATGCAAACCGAATTAGTTTGGTGTTGAGGGTACTTCGAGTGAATGAGTGAATAGATGGGATGGCTGAATGGATGGACGGATTAAAGGGCAGAAGGAGGGTAGGCTTGTGAAACGTTTGCAGTATTGTTAACTCTAAACTGGTCAAGCTGTAAACAGAATGCAGAAGCGGCAATGGGAAGATTCACGTTATTCTGTCTATAAAACAAGAACCACGCGTTGCCACGGTCTTAAGTAGTGAATAATGTGCTTCGCTAATAGACTTGAAAACCACAACAAGCTGATGCTCACGGATGCTTGAAATGTGTTCTTAATAGCTTAAATTTGGTCTTACAGGCTCGATGGCCCACTGAAATCTCTCTAGGAGAGGAAATAAATTGTGTTGGAATCGGGCCTGCTGGAGGTATTTAGGACACATCCGCAGCGAGTCAAATTAAATAGAATTTATGTGATTGTGTCACAACTGTAAATCAATTCTAATCCTTAATTTTCATTGAATTTCATAGCTGTCATTGAATAAAGTTTCCTTTGCCAGAAATGCAACACAGCGATTAAGGTTTTATTTTTTTTTTTTTGTTGTCGTACACTGACTGTACCGTGACACAAAATCAGCTCACGTTAGAACTTTCACGTTTTTCTTAAAAATGTTTTATTATAAATCTTCTGGAGACCTTAAGGGTTCTGACCCCTCCAACTATTTATTTCATAGTTGATGCCATTTATGACTTGACTTTAATCCCAAAAACTAAAGGCGTTACTTTTTTCCTCTCGGTGTATAGGATCTTGTTTTAAGAAAAAAAAAAAAAAAAAATAATAATAATCATTTACAATCTTTCACAAGTCATGTAAAAATCATTTACATCTCTGCTTCATGAGTCCTCTTGCTAAGGTCCATATTTTAAGGGCTTTATTAATGATCTGTATACGGTATATAAATGCTGCGAAATATATAATGTGTATGCGTAGATAATGCCTCGGTAAAGACCTCCTTCTTCGTTGTTATGTGTAATACAACGGAAGTTTCAGCCTAGTTTTGAGCTAATATCGTCCTATGTGGTCTTGCTCACGCAGGCCCTCTAATTGTGGCTCGCTGGATCTGTTAAGAATGTTTGAGGATTTCAAATCTAAAACGCATCTCTTTCCACCTCGAGTGTCAGAGATAAGAGCACAGAGATGCACTTCTTTTGATTTCTTCTGGCTTTCTCCACGAGCTCCTGCTTCTGCCAGCTCTTTAGCCGCGCGGCGTTTTCCACTCGGCAGACTTTGGAGGAAAAGCGAACGTGTCAGGAACCTGTCACAAAGGACGATGATGATAAATGTCAGATGGATTATTTACCGCGTCTCCTTTACATGGATTCTGTTGTTGAAAAGATTTCACCACTGGCTGGGGAAAAAGAAAGACGAAGCCTTGAGTGTTTAAAAAAAAAAAAAAAAAAATGCAGCAGATATCGGTATGTGCAAAGAGCAGTTTGTGGAAAAATTAAACATTATACCTCAAACTTGATGCAGCCTAATATGGGATATTTTTGCCATATTATGTTTACTTCTAACTTCCACTGTGCACACACTGGAATTTGTAGTCCACGGCAGTCTTTTATTTGAATTAATTCCGCTAAATTCAGCCCTGAAACGTAAAGTTTTCTTGCCCCAGTAGCGTGCTCGCGATGAGAGTTAAGCGTGTCGGAATACGGACGCTGGCTCGCTGTATTATGTACATCATCGGAAGCTATTGCACAAATTGTTTCTGAACCACACGTGGAATCGACAGGCCTTCGCACATTTGTAGCAATGCTGAGAAATAGGTATTTCTAAAGCATGTTTTCTCCGATGTTTTTGTTTGTTTTTTCTTTTTTAAGGATGTGTTTTTATTGCTGCGCGCTGGATGCTGGTGTCACCGGTGTTTCTTTATGGCTCCCTGTCCGAGGCTGTTTACCCGCTTGTCAGGGAGGGGAGGCGATGCGTCCTGGCACGTGGGGAGAAGCTGTGACCCACGGCCCCGCAGCTTGGACACTCGAGCCAAATCCCTCGCATAGATGCAGGAGACACTGCGGAGGAATGGCTTTAGGGTAGAGCACACACACTCATTCTGTGATGTAAGCTCCTACCTTAAGCCACTAATGTCAGATTACAACCGTAGCCAACCTCCTCTGCCCATATATAATTTATTAATATTGGGGGGAATGAGAGAGAAGGGGCTTTGAGCTTAGAGAATCAGCAGAATTCAGTGTCCATCTGCTGTTTTTTTTTTTTTTTTTTTCCATTCCCCTCCTCTCTGGTGCAAAAATAAAAAAAAAATAATTAAAAAAAAAAAGTGTGTGGGTTTTATCAGCGGGCTACCATGGAAACCCTTGGCTTACCTGTTTAGCTGAGTGGGAAGTGTGAAACTAATGAGTGTTTGAGATCACGAGGGGATACAATAGATACTCTGAGATGGAAAGGGTCTCATGCTTTTCAGCATGCCCCCCTCCCCCCCTGCATATTTGATGTTTTCAATTGCTAACTGTAAGCACAGAACAGCCAGCTCCAGTGGACCATAGTGCTTACATTCACTGCGCCATATGCAGTGGCTTCCATTTCACTTCATAGGATTCTCTGTCCTGTGTGCAGTGAAGGGGTTGCGTGTCCCTCGCCTGTTTTTTACTGCGTGCGCTCGGTATCCACCTTCCGGTCACTATGGATGGATAGACAGATGGTAAAGCTTTGGCGTTAAAAAGGCAAAATACACAATCGCCCGTAAAACTCTATAAAGATCACTTTGTCAGGTGGGTGGCCTCCTATATGCGGAAGAATTGCAGCATCGCTAACCTTGGACCACTGACCGTGTGGTCAACTGATGTATGTTTGCAAAATGGCAATGGTTTTTTTTTTTTTTAAAAATATGAGTACATGGAAAAGGATTCGTAACCGCACCCAAAGCGGAGCTGAAACAATCCCTGCAAAATAATGCACCTGTTAAAAAAAAAAAAAAAAGTAAATCCGGCGTCTGCACGGTCAGACGGACAGATTGAGCCAGGGTGTCAGTACGCGAGGACGTGGCTTTTTTATCACGCGTCAGACATATACTGTACCTTGCAACACGACGTGTTCCACCCGGACGGGCCGCAGTGCCGCACAAAAGTCCGTACGAGGAATTATCGCCGACGTCTGTGGGGCTTTCGCACACGCGCTCGGGTAGATACACAGGTAGCCTGATGAATTGGACGCCTTCCTGCAATGCAATCTGTACCTGACTGCATGCGTAATGATTTCCTGCCAGCTTTGTAATGTATCTATAGGAGAGGTCAGCGCCTCTGTGGGAAGAATTCTATATTTTTGCGTGATGAACTACTTAATCATTTCTGGTCACGCTTGCGTGGGGGAATCTATAACGGTTTTCCCTTTGTCTTCCGTTGGCCTGCGCTTTCAAAGTCATCAAAAAGGAGAGAAGAGATTAATGGTTTCGCTCCGGTTTGGCGTACATTGATACCAATTAAAGGTTTCTGAGACTAATTTACTAGTTCATTACCTTTTCCCCACAGCGCTAACACGTGGGCGTTTACCCGGACCCTTCTGCGCGGCGCGCCCAGCTCCCAGCTGTTAAAGGAACATTTGTACGGGGTCCTTTCAGCTTTTGTGATGCTGTGTCCAGAAGCTTCTCTGTTATGCTCTCTGCCGTTTCCATGCCAATTCTGTTATCGCCCTCTGCAGAACAGAGAATGTGTCATTGTGTGAACTGCCCCGGTACATATTTATACAGTTGAGGGAAAACACCAACTGCTTTGAAACGGATTCGGTGTCTGCTTTTTTTGGCCGTCTCTTCTATGGGTTGCGTTTTTGCAAAATGTCAGGCTCTCCTTATTCGACGTACCGAACGAAGGACGCCGGCCTCGGTTCGCCGCGTGACGGGCGCACGTGGATCGCGCTGCTCTTAGCTTGCGCTTGGGTGCGGTTTGCCGCGAACGAATCGGGGAGACGCCGATCCGGGTGGATCCTGTGTTTTATTGAGATGTTTCTCTGCGTGTTCGGAAGTCAAGGTTTACCCTGGATCGTAGGTATTTATGAAATGATATTACTTTTTTTTTTGAAGCTAAGATGGAGTCATTAAAAAAGAAAAAAAAAAAAAACACCCCGATTGGTGTAAACATATGAGCTAAAGAAGTGAGAAGAGCAGCGTGCCAGAAACAAGGCCTTTGTCAGGAGGTCACGATGGTGAGAGCTTTTGTTTATAGAGGAACAGCACATAACCGCTAATGGTTATTGGAGGCGTCACAATAGTTCTTCCTTTTAAACATCATAAAAAGCACAAGTCGATCCGGTTCCAACGGAGTGTTTATTACAATTAAATACTTGTTGCAGTCAGTTGTAGTTAAACTACAATATTGCGCTACATGATGATCAGTGCTAGTGGGTTATCGAGCTCAACCTATGGAAAAAAATAAGAACATAATAGCGGTCTAAAGCAGCTAAACTTAAAACAAAGTAAAATAATGTGAAGAAAGGGGCAACAAACTGAACCCTTCGAGCTCGTAAGTTTTGTGTTTTTCTGTTTGAAGTGACAGAGGCGTAAAGGTGGGGAGATGGTGGGAAAATAAAGCTCATTTCGAATGAAAGGGAATTCTATTTTAATTTGTGCCGTACGTGCCGCCTTTGAAAATGACGCAAAGCGTGTCACGTATTTACGCTGCTGTAAAGCTCTGCAGCGCAACCCGAATGATGGATAACGTTAATTTTATCGTTGCCGGGGTGAATTGATGTTGCTTTAAAAAATAAACAGATAAAACGTTTGCAAATCTGCACGGTGCGTTGGTTAATATACTAGGGCTCACGCGTTCGTTTTGTCGCGTCCGTAGCGGTTGTAAAAGTCGGGCGATGGATTACATTAGTTGAATGGTGGGCTACAGTTATCACGTTTTGTGTAGTGCATGCGACATTTGTTTGTTTATTTGGTTAGCCGATCATTTTCTCCAAGACAGCTTACAGCGTGACGTGTGTATTTTTGCTTAGAATTATTTGCCTGTCCGTATAACCGAGCAACTTGTACTGGAGGAATTTACGGTGCCGTGTTCGAGAGGATGGTATCTCGTCTTTCAACGGTATGGTGACGCTTAATACCTGCTGTACGTGCTGCGCGTCTTTAATTCAAGTGCCAAACTTCAACGCAAACGTAAAAATTTTGAGCTGGACTGGTAAATGAATGAAATGTTTATTACAGGTGACCTTTTTAATGCCCACAGACGTACGTGTTCAGCGCTCGCTGAGGAAAATCGGTATGAATTAGACTGGATGCTCTGGAGTTGTGCACGTGTCTTCTGACGGGCTTCAAGTGTGGAAAATGAGCAGTCGGGAGACCCCAAGTTAACGTAGCCTTGATGTCCATTTGACGTTTGGGGTAATAATGACTTGGGAGCGACCTGTCAGGCGCTCCTCGACTTCTTGCAACGGTCACCCGGGCTTGAGACCGAAATCCCGTAAACCTTATGTTGCCGTGTTTGAATCGCAGCGTATGGCCCTCGCATCTAACAACGCCTGCTTCATCTGCTTGGCGGCCCCGTTACGGCGAGAATTTATATTTTTTATCGTTCGGCTCGCAAGTCGGCGTTTTGGTGTCTGTCGGCAGTTTTTCTTAATGTTCCTGTTAGTATCGCTATACAAGCGTCACGTCGGTTGGTCGTAACGTTTCGTCTCCGCCGGTGTTTGGCCGTCTATCGGCAATTGCGGTATGTTTCCAAAAACACTATTTTATCTACTTTTTTCATAACTTTGTGTTCATTCAAAGTGTTTTTCATTTTCAATAACTGGCAAGTGGGGGGAAAAAAAAAAAATCAGTGCTTTGCTGGTGTTTTGAGAGAAGGGAAAGAAAATATCTAGACGTGACTGTAAAACAATAAAGCAGCGTGACCTTGTCATTATAACGCACTTATATATTATTATTATTCTATATCCGTGTTGTCTGAACGTGAGTAACGTGGGAAGTCTGTGACAAATGCTGTGTAACAAACCCATGTTATACAACCTAGCTTAAATGCATGTTAATCGTTTGCGGACCCTTACGGTTTATGATTTATACATCGCATTTGTGGAAATGAAGTTGATTTACGATGCGGTCGTCACGGAACCCCACCTGTACGGCGGATAGAATTTCGGGCCTATGAAGTACTTAGCATAGCGATGACATCATAATACCTTACCCAGCATTGACATCGTCTCTCCATCCTGTTACACATTTAGGACAGTGACGACTTGACAATATCTGTCAAGGCCAAGAGGTTGTTTCCATGCCAGATGTCTCAGAGTTGCTCTGCTTGTTCCTTGTAATCCAGCGCTGGTGTTTTGTGTGCTGCATCACTCGCCACAGTCCCAAACTCTCTCTGGCATTATATTAGAATTAATCAATGCCATGGCTTCTGAACAGAGTGTCAGGTGTGAGCCAAGAGGCTGCCTTGATTCCGCCGAACCCGTTGCCAACCAGAGCAGTCTCTATGGCAATGCCCTTTAGGGATGAAGGAAGCAGGGCTTTGCTCAACAGGCACATCAGGAGAATTAAAATAAGGAGCACACGTCTCCTTCCAGACCCCCCTGCCTGCGGTGTTTGGTTGAGCATGGCAGCATATCAGGGGAATTGACTGCCTTTGTCTTCTCACTTTAATTATGTTGTCAACATCAGCATGGGGTAGAAACCTGCACGGTGCTCCGATGGCGTTTCGGCACCCCGTTTTGTGTTCCTCGGCTCATTCGGGTGTGTCTTTGCGCTGAAGCTACTACAGGTGGCGCCTGATGAAAGGCATTGTGGGAAAACAAGACTCTGTTTGTCCTCGTCTAGAGAAGGAGGGACGTCGAGCACCTGCAGGGGAGCAATGAAACCGCAACCCTCTGCCGTTGGACGAAAGAAAGTTTCAAGCACGCTCGGATTCCCTCTTCCCTGCGAAATCTCCTCTAAGCCGTCACATGAAAGGCGGCAGGGAGAGCAAAGGGAACCGAACCAATTTGAGGAGTGCATCCCTCTCAAAATGTCTGCTGCATCAAAAGGAATTGATCCTCACAAAGAGGGCCATTTACGATTAATAACCGAAAAGGGTTCTGCACTTGGGGGATTCTTAACAGGTTCGGCTGCACCTTGAAAGTTGTGATTGGAGGTATTAGTTCGGTGGCTGATGTGGTCTCGCCACCAGCTGCACATTTTACAGGCCGGTCCCTCGCTCAAACTTTGCATTTTTGCTCTAAGTGCTCTGGCAGTTTTTTTTTTTGAAGTTCTTCTCAGAGCACCGCATGGGGCACAAAGCTGATGTGTAATGATGCAAACCGATAATTATTTCTGAAGCTTATATTTCGGGACAAGTTTCTTCTCGAGAGCTAGTGCAATTGGGTAAGTGCCATTTAGCTGTATTAGACTTACGGTGGCCGCGCTGCAAAGCTGGCTTCGGAAGTAGTTCACCGTACACTTCTTTCGTGAATGTCTTTGGATTGCAAGACCCCACGCAAACAGGTACAACGTGTTTTGAGCCGGATTTCAACCTACGTGCTAACCGGCAGCTGTGAGACACCAGTGTCTGCTGCTTTGCCGCCATGCCGCTAAAAAAGAGTATACAGTTAAAGTATCTCATGTTCTTACTGCTGTGTTATAGGTGAGTTTATCAAAATGCTGAAAATCATTCAGTAGGTTCTTTTTTTTGCCCTGAATGTAGTTGTTATAAAATATCTTCATTAAATTGAAAACTTACATATGTATGGAACCATACAAAAAAAAAAAAAACAGCTACATCCTCTTCATTTACGTTCTCCTGATAGGTTGTCTCTTGTTTTTTAATACCAAAAACCCAGTGTAAATTCCAAGTTCCCCAAATAACTTTTTTAGGCTAACAATATTAAAAAAAAATCCCCCCATTTATGTTTGTACAGTTTTCCAGCTTAACTGTCCCGTTAAAAACTCCCCATCTGTAACGCGTTACTATTTTAAAATTCCTCGGCGGTTGATCATGTGGTTATAGTTGGATTGTCCCTGTTGGAGACCCCTAGCATCTGGTCTGGTGTGGTCTAGCTGTAGCTGTGTTCGTACCACACGACATACGCTCCCGATTCCGCGATCTCGTTCTACGTTCCGGAAACCCGGTATAACACCCGAACCGTGAGCGGGGGAGATGCCGAACAGCCCACAGTGTGTGAGTGAGTGAGTGAGTGAGTGAGAGAGATCTGCTGTGGCTTTCTGTCCAGTCAGGTGTGCATTTTAATTTGTCGTGTAATATTCCAGGAGAAAATGATGGTTTTTTTTTTTTTTTTAGTTACGTAGCTGTTTTACACTGTTTTAGTGATACGTAGGGAAACTAATAGGGTTTTTTTAATCATTTTTTTGTAGTTTAAAATAATGGGAAATAAACTGGGGTACGACTGTGTGACACTCAGACATACCCTCTTTTACCTTACTTTATGTTCCTAATCCGTTCCTACTTGAATATATCCTTTCTCACCCCATTTTCCCCGTGGGTTGTATCAGATAATGGTCATGTTCAGTATTTGCTGATATATATCAATGCATAGTTATAGTGAATATATATTTTTTTCAGTCAGCAATTAACAGAAACAGTGCAAAAAATTCTTGTTTCTCCTCAGTCATACACGCAAAGGCTAAGATTTGAAACGGACACCTGTTCACGCGGTTCTGGATTCCTTCAGGAACATCTGCCAGAAGGAGGCAGGAGTAGATAGACCTCGCCGGGTGTTTACTTGAGTGTTTGCCTTGATATCCACTTGTGGTCCTTTGACTAGAGATGATAGGAAGGAGAGCTCATTACAAGGTTTGTCATTTTGCCGTGTCGACTGTTATCATTCTGACAGTTACTAATGAAATCTCTGCCACTGTGTCTGCCTTAAATCCTGTCACTTGCTACTGTAATGAGCGTCAGGCTTTTTCCACAATCACAGACTGTCTTGACATTTTGGTTCCATTTTTCTGTGTTCCCTCCTTGGGGAGTTTGTAAGAAAATAACCCGCCTATTATGACATTCAGTATTGCTATTTGAGGATGGAATAAGATCTTTTTTCAATTTTAGGGGGTTTTCCCCGGAATGTCACCAATGTGAGGGACATCAAATATTAATAAGGCACCCTAGGTGTGTGTGTGTGTGTGTGTGTGTGTGTGAGTGTGAGAGAGAAACCCTTATATAACAGGACCATAAACCTGGTTTATGATGACGTTCTTCGTACAGCGGCATTTTTTAGGTGTTGTTTTGCAGTGTTGACAAATATACCACAAACAGAACAACATACTTGCACACATCCACAAATTGGTGTTTCCTCAGCTCCCATCCCCGGCTAATAGTTGAGACCAGTCTTTCAGCACAACGACAAGGTGAACGTGGAATAAACACCCATGGGAACATTTTAGAAAAAGAACACAGCGACTTCTTTTAACTATGTACGTACACTTATTATCGCTGCTGCTGGACACCCTCAGAAAAGAGCTTCTGTCACATCAGTCTCAACCATCACTTGATGTAATTTCACATGTAAAGTTCAGTAGGATTATAATTGGTCTAAGTTGATGTGAGGATGATGCGGTGGCTCAGTGGGCAGCAGTGTTGACTTACAGCACCTGGGCTGTTCAGGTGTGGCTCTGAATCCAGCTCAGTCTGTGTGGACTTTGCGTGTTCTCCCTGTGAGGGACAACACTCCCCGTGTGGTTTTCGCCACGTGCTCCGGGTTCCCACCCTGAGCCCACGTGTTTTTGGTTAACTGGTCGGTCTAAATTGCCAACAGCGTGAGACTGTAAGTGAATGTGTGCGTGTGGCTACCCTGCAATGGACTGGTGTCTCCTCCAGGGTGCGCACCTCCTTTTCTCTTCTGCAGCGATTGTGGGATAAGCTCCGGACCACCGCGAACCTGATCCGGACGTGCTCCGGACCGGTTAGTGATCGTGAGTACGAGTGAGAACGTATGCGAGACGTCGAGTTATTCACCCAATTGCATTGCTTCTCCTGGAGAGCTGAGGGAGGGTTGGAGTAGTTGGACTACACAGAGCACCTAGCCACCCAAACGCCTGTGTGTTTGCAGAGTTAAACACCGTGATCTTGTCAGCTTTGCACCACAAACATCTGCGAGTCAAACCGTTAAAATATCTCCATCCAGAGCGAACCTGGTGTCGCGACCAGTACTCGTGACTTCAGACCGCTGTGACCCACGAGGAGTTATAATCACTGAAAATCCAAAAACAAAAAGTGTGAAATAATTTTTGCTAAAAATATTATTATTATTTGCTTTTATGATTAAAGTTTGCTTTGCCGTGCATAAAAAAATTCCCTTTCTTTTATTATTTTAGTTAATTATGGGTGACTGATTTTTCATCTGGGAAACATTTATTTATTATTGACTTATTTTCCTTAAGGATTAATGGTAATTGAGCCACTCGCAACTGGCAGTTGCCTAATGGGGTGATTTAACACAACAGTTTAACCTCATTACATGAGGAACGGGCGACGGGTGTCCGCATTATGACAACGGAGGACACGGGGGACCGTGGTTGTACCAAAAGGGGAGGGAAAAAACGCTCCTTTATTCACCCCCCGCCACAAATTGCAGCGCGAACGCAAACCTTTGCTTCTCGTCCCAAATGCGCACAAAGATACAGGGAACACAGAAAGTACTGGGACAACAAATATTACAGGAACACATACGCAATAAGCAAACCCGGTTTAAAAAAAAAAGCCATAATGACTGTAGCGGAGAATGAACACAATGCACGAAAACAGTTTCTTAAACATAAGTTAAAGCAGCAGTCGGCAACGTCCACCATCCTACCACGACGGGACGCTGCTACATGTCATTCTCCTGCTTTGGGGCACCTGGATTTATACAGCTGATGTGTAACTGGAAAAGGGAACTGAAAGTTTATTTTTTTTTTTATATATATATATATATATATATATATATATATATATGAGGGACATGGTGGTTTCATGTAAAACTTTTTCTGAGCCAGGAGCAGAGAGCGTTTTCACATGTTTTCTTACATATGGTTGAATAAAACCCCTAAAACTGAAAAAGCGGCCTGTAAGGATGGATGAAACTCAGTTAAAATTGAGCTGTTTTAATGAGAATAAGTATCGATAACAATAGTGACTAAATCATCCACGGCCTGTGTAAACCGGCTTGTAACGGAACATCTCTTGTAAAAATGAATACACAGTTTAAACGACAGTAGTGCTGCTCTTTGTGTTTAGCATCAGCAAAACTAGTTTGTTAAACGTTATTTATCGTCGTATTCGGTTGAGCCGCGCTTTAATAATGCGTGTAATTGATGTTCCGACACGGGGGCTTTCTCCTAGTACGCACGTCGAGCATTTCGGCATTTATTAGCCCGTCCGAACGTTATTTTCAAGACTCCAGATATATCCAAAAATGTCATAACCATTACACATGTCGCGCTTTGTGTCTGTGCTTTTTGCTTTAAAATATGCGTGCGCATAAATCAGGACCACTCGTGAAATACTATGGAGCTTTGTGATTTCCGAGAGAAACTACCGGCATAAATTAAGACTGCGGGAAAGGAGCTCAGAGGAACCACAGTGTGTGATGTATTCGAGGCAAACATGTCCTTGCTTTTATGATCAATATTAAACAAGATGCATTCGCAGAGTGTAAAATAAACTCTAACACCGAGAGCTGAGATTAAAGATATGAGAGAGGAGGGGAGGGGAAAAAAAAAAACAGGCCATCATGCATCGTAGCCCCGAAGGGCGACTCGGTTAGCAGCGTCTTTTTCGTTTAATAAATTTCATCGCTGATCAATTTCATCAACCACTGAATTTATATATTTCCAGTGATTTCTTTCTGAGTTGTGCACTTCACGTGCGGTGTTGTGTGTCAGTTAAGTTTGTACGTGCAGTTTTTGTGGAAGAGCGCTGATATGTTAACACATAATGTTTTCTGCACTTAATAAATTCTGTCCAACTGAAGGGTGGCAAACTTTATTTCAACTTGGATTTAAAATAATTCTACTGAATGGAAACCAGTGCTTAAAGCAGGCCGGTACTCAGCACTACTCGGTACTGGATCGTCTCTGTGTTTTTTTTTTTTTTTTTTTTTCCTTTTGGAGAACCAGGATTTTTTTCTTGTGTAGCGACACTTCCCATAAGCACCCGGGGTCCTTTACCGGCCCCCGGCCAGCCTGATTCTCTAGCTGAGCTGCTCCCCCGGCGAAACACTGCTGTAGAACATGGTTATTGTCCATAATAGCCCTCATGGCTACATTTCATTACCCAGAGTACAGTGAGTTACTCTGCAAAGCAGCTCACACACAGCTTTTGAACCTGTAGTTCAAAACTTGTTCCCTTCATTAAATAAATATATAGCGACTGTCAGAAATCCATCATAATATCTTTTATTCACTGCAGAAGTTAATAATTTAACAGTCAGGGTAAATGCTCTCTTTGAATGAGCACTGAAACAGCTAAACAACAAGGCAGCGCCTGGCTCCCGTACACTGTCATTGCTGGTTGTTTTAAAGAAATTCTATTTGGAATTAAACGGTAAATTATTCATGACGCTGTCACGTAAAGAAGGTGGCAAATTCCTAGCCGAAATGCAACGTTTATAATTGTACGCCGTATGTTGGCGTCCTTCGATTCCTCTATAATTCTACAATTCTGAGCGCAACATTTCATTTTTGTCAATTTTTCTTTTCTTGTGATTTCAAAGATTTCCAAAGTACACGGCAGGTCTGGCTTAAGACGATAGTGCTTTTGATACAGACGTATTTTTGAAAGAATCTTATCAAATGCTGTGAGGGGGAAAAATAAATTTTTTTAAAATTTAAATTCACAACACAAGCATCAGTTATCGAAATTCTGGCAACCTGTCGGATAGAAAATTTTCCCATAGCGGCAGAGTATGTATCCGTAATTGCAAATGGGGGGAAAAATAAGACCATTTCAAAATTGCCAACCAGTTTCCCCAAATATTGCTGGAACACCTATATAAGAGGCCATCGAGGATTTCTGCACAACATAAAGCATTTAAAACACCAATAACCCAGTTATTAAGCACATCATGAACTAGTCGGTGGGTTGTTTGTGTGCCGAGTGAAACGATACTGTAAGGTATCCGATAAAAATGACATTTTCCTTCTACGCTGCAAAAAACGTACTGTAATTTAAATTAACAATAAAGTAATAAAGATACGTAACGAATGCAAACAAATTTCGGCAAAATGACTTAAATAAACAAGGCAATTTAAAACGAACGGTTATGTACCAATTGAAGAGTGAAGTGTGGATTAAAGAACTGGAGCATGAAGCACGATGTTGTTTTGGAGAACAGCTGAGATACAACTGCAGTGCATTCTTCTTACCGTTCCTGGTTGCTTCGGACCACAGTCGGAAATCCCTCGGGAGCTCCTTGCTGAAAACCCCGGCATCAGATTTATTTCCCCCTGGATAATTTCCGTTTTTAACTCGCTCAGTGAGCCGAAGTAGGAGTCCACCGAGTACGTCTCCTTTACTATGAACAACTTTATAACTGTGCGCTTTCCACGTACGTATATTAGAAAAACCATTTGCAAAACTTTTACTGCTAATTGCTCTCTTTCATCCACTTTATTCGGGTAAATAAAACACCAAAAAAAACACCAAAAACGGCTGACGGGCACTTCGCTGGAATTACGTTCATTTCCCATAGTGCTGTGCTCTGTTAAAGCAACGCTTTCACGTTCTTAACGCTCTACATTCGCTCTACGTGAACTGCTTTGCTCCGCAACCTCACGTGCCTTGAACTCTTTTCAGATGTGAATTTGTTATAGCAGGTTTTCACTTTAGATGGTGAATGCTGGGTAAAAAAAGCTGTATTTTGATAGAGTTTGGACACCGAGGGATGCCTCTATTTAAAAATGTTCTGTTTCTAAACTACTGGGTGCCACATTCAGATGTCCCCCTGTACATTAAGAAGTCACTTATGTTGCAAGACAGTACTGACATTGACGGGCATTACCGATCTTTGTCGGAACTAAAATTATAGGGTTGGTTTCTGGAGTATTTGATTTACCTACTCTCAGTTACAGTCTCTTGGCTCCTGTAAACAGACTCCTGATTTAGCTTTGGTTCTCCTGTCAGCTCTGGTGCTGTTGTAGAACCATTCACTTGGAATGTTATGGATGGATAGTACAATACTCTGGCCTGTATTTGTAACTTTGACATTTATTTTTGGATTTAGATTTCTGAAATAATTGATAAACTTCACCTTTTTGAGTTATTTCATTCAGACTTGTTTTTTTTTTGATACATTCAAAGGCATTTTTTTTTCCAGGAAGACACTGTTCAGTCAGTAAAGCCCACTTGGATCTGTCCTGTTTGCTTTCCCTACTGTTTACGTGAAGTCAGGCGGCTCTGTAAACTGCACAGACACTATGGATTTGCAAGAGTCTCCCGGATTTCATCTTGAATTCAAGCATCTTTATGCTTGAATCGGTCAATTAAACCTACTTAAAAAAGGGTTGCAATGTCAAACTGGTCTGATCTTACTGCAGAGGACCATTGTGCACCCTACACTGTATGATCACAGTGCTTTGGAGTGTCTCGACCAGAGCTAGGAGGCAGCCACTTAGTTTCTTATTTACCTGTTTGGAAGCATTAAGAGGCTTTCAGGTTTGAAGCAGCTCCTCATCAGTTAGAAACAGAAGCAGAGCAAAATGGGCAGAAGTGGAGTAAAGAAATGCCTTTGAAAGCGAACGCTTGTACATTATGCATTGCAGATCAATCATGATTTTGCATCCCGAGTCAGGTTATAAAAATACATTTGAAAAACCATCAGGTGGCATCTGCGAGGCACAGTGATAATAATCCCCATATGAGAGTAATGGAAGCAGGGAAGCAGGTAGATCTTCTCATGTTTGACAGGCCAAAGTGTCGTCCACAGCCAATTCTGTAGGCCCGGTTTAACAATGAAATATAACAAGGGCAGGAGACAGATGTTCTGTAGGCCTTCTGATATTAAAGCTCCACGCTTAGATTGATGGCCAGCTGTACAAAAGACACAATGGAGAGAGTCCGTGTTATGTAAGCATGGCCACAGTCTGCTTTCAGTGCAGGAGGGGGAGATGCCAAACCCAGGGCTGCTAGTTTCCATTCCAACCTGTTCCTTCAACTAGTTCCAGTTAGATACATCCTTCACTAGTTTTTATACTGTTTCCCTCAAAACGCAGCAATGAAACACAATAAGGACCAAGTAAGATACCTAGCTATGGTCAACAAACACATAGCTGCTTCAGCATCCCTGTAGATGTAGATCTGTCCTGACCTATGAGTTCCAAATAAAGCGCAGAAGCATAGACAACCGCATCCTGACTCCAGTCGTCCTCACACTAGCGTTGGCACAGTCCTATAAAGCTGTGATTCTGAAAATATTTGAACGTATCAAAATCAGAGGGACCATTAGTCAGTAAACTGGTGCAAATGGTCATTTTTTAAAAAAATCTGTTTCCTGAGGATTGCGGAGGTAGTACAAGCGGGAGAGCAGAGCTTAAGGGAGGACCAGACACACCAAGCAGAAAAGTCAGACTAGACTCTCTTATCGGCTGTTTATCATACTGTGTAGCTGAGGGGGGCAAAAAAAATCCCTTGAACTTTGAGATGTATTTTCTGGTAACGGCTGTTGTGACGTTTCACCTTTTTTTTTTTCTTTTTTTTTTTTTGTCAGCGTTAAACTTTATTTATTAAGTACTGCAGTCATTTGCCGACGTTTTTTGCAAATGGTTTGGTTCGACAACAGTGGCACTTCTACTTTTGTCGCGTGCCAGATCATTTGTAATTTTCTCTGTTTGTGTGGCTTCGTGTTTATATGCAGTGATTTATTTATGTATGTATTTATTTATTTATTTATTTATTTATTTATTTATAGGCTTCCTGGTGCAAAGGGGACAGTAATGCCTCTCCCCCTCTTTGGTGAACTGGCACAAAATCTTTGCAAATCACAGAAGACACACTGCTTTCAGGTTTTCACCCAGACAAATATATTGAAATAACAAACTGGAATTTTTTGGTCTTTACTGCCTATTTTTAGCATCCTTTAAACAGTCTGTGCTGAATTTGTAATCAGTTGAATGTTTTATCCAACCCTTAATGTCTCAAACTGTAAAACTGAACAGTGCCATTGAACTACATGGTTCAATGCATTCGTTTTTATTCAAATGAATGTTGTGTGTCCAACGGTTAACTTAGCAGCGCTAGTTTTGTGTGAATTTGACTAACCCCTGTTTTCTTCTTTCATTTAATATCCACATCTTCTGTTGAGTCCTAACCGGTGGAGGAGGGGGGGGGGGGTGAAACGGCAACGACAGCGCAAAATAAAGAGCACGAATCCCCGGTTTCGGGAGCCTGTCGGCTTCGGCACGTGTGAAACCCGGCGTGTTTTTCCGCCTCATCCCCGAGTTTCTGCATGATTCACGTCGAGTGAACCTGAAGCGTCGCCATTCTGCAAGAGTCACATGTTCTGCTGCATGCTTTCTCCTGGGCTCCTGGTCTGCACTGAGGCCCCGCTGGCCATGCATGAAAGCTTCGTGATGTTTTTGCATTCCTCTTGTTTTTACCTTCTATCTTACCGTCGCTGTATGAGTGGCATTTACTTTGCGCTGCATCACTTAGAATTGCTACTTTGTCACGAGTGATGTTGTGCCATAGCCTTTGACTTACTTGCTGCTATATTATTTTGCAAATGAGAAAACTAATGTGGAGCATAAAAAACAATTAACCTCTCCCCATATATTTAAAACCACTAATCGAATAGCTTTTTTCATCTCCATTTCAGTACATCCCAGCCTGCTATGAAGTTTAATTGTTTAATTTATAGCTTATATTTTTTCCCTTCCCAACTAAATTCAGCTTTTTCCCCCCCACTTATTTCTATGAGCTATATTCATAATGCATAAAATTTGTTTTGACGGAGAATATTTTGTATGAAGCTTAGTTTTAAAGGGTCGTATTAACAGTGGGTTTCCAGTTCCTATAATTATGACTCTTTCACGATCTTTTTCTTAATATCACATTTAAAATCAGCCTTGTTAAATGAGCTTTGTTAAATGAATAATAAAGCAGTTGGTAGTCAAAGGTTCTCGAGAAGAAATATCTACTTCTGTTAGCAATAATGCGAGACCATGTGAGGTGTGTGTGTGTGTGTGTGTGTGTGTGTGTGCAGAAACACGTGACTCATCTTGTAGGGAAAAACGTGCATGTGTGAAAAATAAGCTGACAAATATGAAATGTTATTCTTATCTGTTACGCTTAAATTTTGAAACAAGAGCAGAGAGGATTTCATTTTAAAACCTTGTTAAAATAAGGCTTTGCATTTTATACTTCCTTCTGTTTCTTGATAGTCCAAACCTAGATTCTGTGCTGTTTTTCAGTCTTACAAGTGAAGCATATTTAAGCATAATAGACTTTCCTCATTTTTGTCAGTTATGGCTATTATTCCTGAAGGAGAAAGGATTAAAATTTCTATCTTTTCAGAACTTTTTTCAGGTTTGTGTTTTCTTGAATGCTTTGTTTCCTCCATTTTCTCCATTCTTGATCCTAGGTCCCCTAACAAAGAAACAGAATGATGATTTAGGTGATAATGAAGGTACAGAGGACGAAGGTATTTTTGACAACAAAAAAAAAAAGTCTGATATGCATGGCAAGGAACCCTCCAGTTTTTTTTTTCTTTCTTAAATCTCTTGTCCTTTTTTTGAAAGTGAAGATTTTTTTTCTTCCTAATTTTTTCTGGATGTGTTTTGTCTTTTTTGCTTGTTCTAAAAGTTTGTTTAATGTTTCTTGTCATTCTAAAATACTTAACTTTATCAGCCATATATAGGCCTTTTGCTTGACTTCTATTTTTATTTGATTTACTTTTTTACATGTTGCATCCCACTAAAAAGTGAATACTGATTATTAACCCTTCTATCAATTCTTAACACCTTTTTGCATGGTTTTTCAGCCCCCCTCTGATTTTTTTTTTTTTTTTCTGCAATACTGAAAATCAGTGCAGGATAATTCTATAATTTAAGAAATACTAACACCTACAGTAATCTCTGTAATTTACTTAATCCCCCCAAAAAAACATTTGAAACATTTCCTATGCAACATTTTGTGTTCCGTGTGCCGTCCTACAGTGATATTTAGATTCAGGTGTTGTTGGAGTTCTCATGTTTATTATTTATCCACTAAATATAAGGCAAACAGAATGACACAGCAAACGTATCGTGAGCTGATAATCCAACGCATCAAAATCTGGCTATTCAGGTATGAATGACTAAATTTCCTACAGCTAAATCAGAGATTAGATTTATCAAGACAATGGATTCACCTTATCGCACCAAGCATGGCATAATGATGGAAGCTTGGCTTGTTCACTCCCGCCGTTCCAACCTTCTCTGAAAATGTACTCAAGCAGTGCTTGCAATGTAACATCTAGAGAACCTCTGCAAATATCACAACAGAACCTGCAAACATGTGGAACGATGTCCACGTTGAAGCACCACGGACACAGAAAGGGCTCCTAAAGAAGATCTGGCAGTTTTACAGCCCTATTGGTGACATTCTCTCAACAAGCCCAGACCAATGGACAAGGCACTTTCCTATATGGATGACACACATGTAACCTTGAATGTTTTTGGAGCTACGTGGGACAAGCCGCTCCATCGCTAGAATGACCTGATATGTGAACTGCAGCTTTTGCTTCAGAAGTATCACATAGCATCTCCAGCAATTATGCAAAGAGAAGCAGAGTTAAAAATGTGATGCCTATGGGATTCGCTCAATTCAGAAGCTTACAGATACGCCATCGCAAATGGAAGTCTAATAACCACTGTTTGGAAGCGTTCGTGTGGCACGCTTGCAAACACTTTGGTAGTTCAGAGGTATTTTGGACAAGATGCTGTGTGGTTTTGACTCTCAGAAGCCACCCTGCCAGTGAGCTCTGGAACAGGAGACCGGACTCTCGATGCAGAATGGCCTTTTAAAGGTTCCTCAGACCGATCAATGATCACACCTCAGCAAGTTTCGTGAAAGGGATGCATCTGTGGACATATCACAGGAAATATTAGCTGAGAAGAAGGCCATTTATCATTGTGAGGGGCAAACAATTTGCGATGCACTTTTCTCCTCTTAAGACTCGATGTATATTTAAAATGGAGGGAACTGGAACCATCTGAACTGTTATTGATATTCATCGAAAACATTAGGTTGAGTACACCTCAAAACTGAGTAGCAGTGCGCTGCTGTGATTTGATATCCGCATCATTCCAAATGTGGGAATACCCTGCATGTCGGAGTGTTTAAGTTGGCAGACAGGGCTAGCCCTTATCGCAGCTTCACTTTGACTCTTCCAGGGATAAGTTCAAACATTTTCATCGACAGTCACTGAAATCAGAAAATGCACGACTCAAGTTTCTGCTAAACACCGTGATGATGGGAGTTCGGCTAAAGTCGCCAAAGTAGCTTCCCCAGCAGCGTGATGACTATGAAAATTATCGGCCCTCTAATGTGTCTTAACTAATAAGCGCCGACGGGTGTAACAATAGGAAGACTATAGGTTTTGTAATATGGGATTTTTTTTTGTGATTTTGTGACACAAATTCTAATGACTCTCCTTTTAATCTGCCTTGTATTAATCTGTGTCTGCATGCTGCTCCCTGACTATATTCATCAAGAGATTAAGGAGTTAGAAATATACTGCGAAATCCTTATGAGCTCCTCAAATGAATTTAATATAGAATCTGAGCCAATAGGATAATCCTCTTTGATGCGGAAAACAATATGCTGCGAAAACAACGCAGGGTGGCCCCGCTGGGGTCTTTTCTGAGAAAAACAGATTTTCTCCAACTTTTCTACATCTGACTCTGTATTAGATGGGAGAGTCAGACCGGAGAAAAAAAATCTACCAAGGTTTTTTTTTTTTTTTTTTTTTATACCTTTCAGTAATTTTACAAGCTTCATTAAATCAACAGCTACCACTTAGAAAATGAGACTCAAGAGTAATAGGTGAGGTGGTCACGGCGGTCGTGACCTTCAAATAAGAATTCTCTCTGTTTCAGCGCTAAGGTTTAGCGGTGTTTGGAACTTCTAATAGTAACAATCACAAGGGAAATCACTGAATCACCGTGTGCTCCTGGTCAAGTATGAAATTATGGAATGGCTCTTTTTAAAATCAGAACACTTCTGCAAATGGAATAAGCATTTGCTGAGGCAGACTGGTGTTATTAAAAAAAAAAAAAAAAAAAAACTATATCGAAACCTTTTGGAAATCTTCCACTGGGTCTTTTCTACAAGCTTCGGATGAAGATTCCACCAGCATGTTACGGAACGGATGCCAGGAGTGATCTATTCTGCTTAATGTGACGGAACAGAGCAAAACCCTGGATTAGTCTAACTGGTCCCCTGTTGTTGGTGAAAAGCCCTGTAATGTGCTACCAAAACTGGTTGCACCACACCTGCTTCGTGGTCAACTTGGAAACAATGCGCATTTTGCGCTTGGATTTATTATGGTTGACCTTTCTCTTGCAATGTTAAAGTGCTTACAGTGATTTATCCAAGGAGGGCAGTTTACCTGGAGCCGTTCTAGGTAAGAAGTTTGCTGAAGGGAACTACAGAAGGAGGCCTACTTCAAACATGGCTGTAACTGCTAGGCTACCTGTTGCCTCCGTTCACAATGTGTTCCTTCAAGGAATTCTTAAACAGCAGTTCGCATACCCTGTGTAGGCTAGGAGGTTGGGTTTTCTTTAGGGGAGCACGTTCCGCATGCATGCAGAAGTTCTTTCAGTGTCGGATTTTTGTTCCTGTTCTGACTTGCTTCAAGATGACCGGAGGTGTGACTGTGACTAGAGGTGTGTTTCATCCTCTGCTCAGCGGGCGCATTAGACTAGACAATGTGGCTCGATTCCCTCAGAGACGTGCGGTCTGTCGATGCCGAGCGCTGACAAGATTCACTTCAAGAGTGAAGATCTGCTGCTCTTGTCTGACCGCACTGATGGGTCCCCCAGAGCCGCTGCCAACTCGGGCCAGCGCGGGGACCCTCATCCTCGTCTTCGTTGTTTAAAAGAGCCGCAGGTGTTTGAGCGCCGCCGCACAAATAAGGCCGAAAATCCCTTTTGTTAGCTCGTGCGATCACACGGAACGCAAAGGTATTTTTATTTGCTGGTCCCACCAACTATTTATGGACGGGATCCAAGGCTCCTTTTTTGCCGAGCGACGAAAGAGTAAACGTACCGACGCAGGACGTCTATCCGTCATCGTGCGCTCTGTGTTGGTCTCCTGCACAGGATCCAGCTGGTCCACCATGATTCAATTAAATCATCAAAGAGAATTAAAGATCCAAGGACTCTGATGTACAAATTAGAAAATCGGTAAAAAAGCGATCAAGGTTTGCCACCCCTCGCCGAGATAGGCAGCGCCGGTGCGTGCTCCGAAACAGAGATGCGCGGCCCTTTTCAATAATGCAGCGGACGTGGCTTTGTCTGCCGAGGATGTGGAGATGAAAAGCAGAGGGCTCTTTCATGCTCCCTCTGCTGCTCACTCGTCCCCCACGCTCGCCGTGTCACGCGGGGGACCCCAGAGACTGCCCCGGACCAGGAAACCCAGCTGAACCGAAAAGAAAAGGATCGAATGCCTCTCGGAAGTGGAAACCGAATCCTTCCTCACCGCAGTGCCAGAAGTAAATCGTTTCTAATTGCTGCTGGATTGGTGTTAAACTCGTGGCTTGGAGGCCCTCCAGAAACACGTCTACGAAAAACTGCAAACATCAGACAAATATGTTTACAGATTTTGCGGCCACGATAAAAAAAAAAAAAAAAAAAAAAAAAAAAAAAGAAAAAAAAAAAAAAAAAAAAAAAAAAAAAAAAAAAAAAAAAAAAAANATTTTTAAAAATTTTGCGGCCCCGAAAAAAAAAAAAAAAAAAAAAAAAAAAAAAAAAGCATTTTTCCCCCGTCTATGTGGACCTAGTTTGCACGCCTGAATATCCGCCAATGAAATCCAACCAAAACAGTCGTGAAGTTGGTGAGACGCCATAGCTTGGTCTCCTTTAAGAGTTGCGCAGGGTAGAAAAGACGAAACCATATTGCATTGTTCAGAATTAATCAACCTGTTTTTAGTATATTTCTTATTTGCTGTGTCATTTTATCTATTATTTTGTCTATTCCGGGTACAAATGCTACAGCTAATACCTCAGTTAGTGCTGTAGACGCATTACGGAGAAATGGATCGCTTAATGGAACGGCGCTAAAAGAGCCCTTTGTTTTGCACGTGCAAAATAGATTAGATATGCCTTTAATAAAAGCAGGTAAACGCTGAAGACCGTTGTTTAGAATTTAAAATATGGTTTGTTACGACAAACTCCTCAAAGGGCTAAAAGAAGACGGTGTTGGCACAACACAGGAGCTACAGCCAATCGAGGTGTTAGCGAAATGCGTGCTTAGTGTTTCTGTGAGCAACAACAAAAAAAACAATCCACGTAGCCATTTGCTCAGAAAATGGTCTGTCCAAGAGACCTTAGATTTTTACCTTAGATGTTTACCCCCAAAGTTGCGGCACAGATGTTGCTTAGGAAATGGGTAGTCTGGTGAAGTTGTCTTGTCTGTAACACCAGTCCTGTGTGCTGTGCTACTTTAAGCTGTCCAGATTTCAGACTTAATCTTGAAGCTGTCGGGTTTAATTTGTTCTTAATTATTTATTTTCCTTCTGTAGACATCCGCGAAAGCGGTAGCCCCAAACCAGTGATGGTATTTATCCATGGGGGATCTTACATGGAAGGCACTGGGAATATGTTTGACGGGAGCATCTTGGCAAGCTATGGGAATGTCATTGTGATCACCATCAACTACAGACTCGGAGTACTAGGTAAGTTACTGGTTTCCTGTTGGCTTTTTATACACAGCTCTCATTACGTGCAACTTTTAAATGCCCTTGTCTGTCTAAACCGTATCCCAGTGGCTACGCGTCTTTTCCGTAATAGTGTGAAGAACACGAGTTTTGCGGCATCAGTGGCGATTTCCTCGTGTCACACGGCACCAGCCATATGTGTCAATGTAAAGCTTGCTCGGGGCTACGTGGTTTAAGGTGATAATAAACAGTGCGAGTATCTACGTCGATTTAAACTTAATGGTCCTTGTTTCCGTCAAGGCCATTTCCTCGGAAATTACGTTCTGTATTTTTTGGTTAAAAAAGACCTTCGTGGGATAACTATTATGTTCTTAGCCTCCCTCAGGTTATAATGGGCTTGTTATACTAATGATGACAGACACAGGAAAACATTTCACAGCCCCCTCGTAACTTTAGGAAGCTTTAAACGGAATGAGTGTTAATGCCACGAAGATGTTCGAGCAGTCTGTTTGGAGCACCAGGTAAGTGTAATGTCCAGTGTGAGAATGCTTGCTGGTGGCCGTTGGGTGTTTTTGTGACAGAATATTGGCTGTTTCCTTTGAATGCTGTTGGGTACAGCTCTCAGCCGTAGACACCACGTTGCTTGTTTGCTATTCCTACAAGGTTGGCTTTCTTCAGAAGGTGTTTTATTGCCCAACTTGTCATAACGTTTCTGTGGCTGACCTAAGGAAAGGCCTTTAAACAAATATAACGTATTCGGTGTCCTTGGCCGTCACCGACTGGGAGAGAAGTTAACACGCTGGATAAGACGTTGGTTCTTTGGTCTTGCAGATGCTGTCCCTTTTACGCATTTGTTTCATTTTTAAATGGGCACCAATGGTTTGCGTTGAAAGCACATTCGCCCCGGTGATGCCATCTTATTTTCGATGAGCTCAAGATGCTGTGATGGTGTGGAGCAGTTGCACTTTGTAGATATGCTGTACGGGGAAGGAAATCGGGAGGTATAAGAAGCTTTTGTGTATGGAAGCATTTCTAGATACCCGCTTGCATTATGGTGAATTCAGGGCCGTTTTTGCTCAAATCGGACACCGACCCTCTGTGGACGTTCGTACAGAAGCATTGCTTTTGAATTTTTTTCCCCAAACTTTTATCTCAAGGCATTACACAAAAAATTTTGAATAAAACAGAATTTGTACAACCATTACTTGAACAAAACATGTCCCTAGAGAATTTTAACAGGCTGTATGTAATGTATAAAGAACTTGTGTTTAAATTTCAGTAGTTCTGTAGGCTCTTATACACAAAAATTTTGATTGGATACCATGACCTTGACAGAATTAAAAACTATCTATCTATCTATCTATCTATCTATCTATCTATCTATTAAATTGAATTAAAATCCACATTATTACGCAGCGTTATGACTTATTGCACATCTGGGTTTAATCCTCAACTCATATCCAACGCACAGAAGGTGACCAAAGAATAGGACAAGAAAAGGATACTATACATTGTAAAACAAACACGCCTCCTTGAAAGTTGCACGATAATCAGCAAAATTACTGCTAATAACTACTTATTTTCTTGAAGATATAATTTCCACCTTGTGGTTTCAGTTTGGGTTTGCTTTTATTGTTAGTCGGTCCCATAAATCTCTGGTTTCATAAATGTAATGAACATTTGCATAATCTTTTTGCACTCAGATGCCCTAAATATAGTGTGATCTTCGCACCATCTGGGCGAGTGTGTGTAGGGGTTTGTGGGCACCCGCGTGCGGCTTACAAGCGTATACTGTATTTAACGCCATCCGAGGTGTTTTGCGCGACGGCGTTTTCGTTCCGTATTGTTCGCCGCGTTAAATCTTTCCCGCCGACTTGTAAGTTCGCCCAGAAATAACTGGTTTTCGGTGTTCATTTAATCGGTTCGTGGACTCATTGGGAATTTCTTTCCCGGAATGCCCTCGACAGTTTGTTTCATTACTCTCCTCCCGTGTTTTTCCGTTCGTTTCCCTAAGCCGTACGCGCGCCCGTATTTTGAGTGATGCTGGGTGCGCTGCGAGGTCTTTAGTCGCACATGTGCAAGTGTGACCCTTTTCAGTAAGCGGCGTGTCTGGGGAAATGCTTAATTTAAGTAAATGTGTTTATCCTCCTTGCAAGAGTTGGTTTCGGGTCAGAACTGTATCCGTTTAGCCCTTTGTTGAGGCAGAAAACGTGACCCATTTAGCAAAATGGAACAGTATATCATGGTGTATAGAACACCGACTTATTTATGGTGGTGTGTTTATTAACAGTATTGAATTTATTTTGTGGGAAAAAAGTACGAGTAGCTTAGCACAGCTATGAAACGATAGTTGGAAATAAATTACACATTATTGCCCAGTGATTATTATTCATTTGCAGCTTCTGTATCCACTTTGTTTATTTACCGTCATGTTATTAATGTCTGACAGCAGGAACTGAACACTCGTTCAACCTGATTTTGTGGCATCTTCTACAAACAGTCCTGCAAATTTATAACCATATATACAAACGTTTGTGTGTGTGTGTGTGTGTGTGTGTGTGTGTTCCCATCCATTGACTTCTCACAATGGAGCAAGGTGATGAAGAGCTTTCTGAAGCGTACGCATCTGTCATCGCTGTTTCTGATCGGTCCCTTGGACGGTGGTCAAAAAAAAGAGGTTGACGTGAGGAGCAGATGTCCATCTTCACGTTCCCAGAGGATGTTACTCCTATCCACACCTGAGACGCCGCATTACGTTTGTTGGGCTTTTCTGTGGGACTAACATGAAGTATTTATCTACAACCTACAAAAAAAATCACTGCTGGGAGCCTCTCCTTGACTTTAACTCCAGGTACCAGTGCCATCAGAGTGGTCTTATTTAATGCAGTCCTTTAAACCCGTTGGGATCCCTGTCAACCCCTTGCTGTAATGGTATGATTTGGCGTTCTATCTGATCAGGGAATGAATGGATTGTGTTATGTACTATGTCTGAGATTACAAGTTTCTCTCAAAATTGCATTGTGGTACTTTTCTTTCCACTTGAAATCCTTGCAATTTATTGCCAAAGCCCTGGAGTTATCTCCACTGGACCCAACAGGGGTGTTCCTGTCAAGCCAGCCACCGTCATCCAGGGATTCAGCAGAATTAATTTTCCTCTAAGACTGTAGATATAGTGTTGTAATGGGCAGAAGCCGCACACATGTGGATAGATGCAAGCTGACATATCCGTCCCACCACAATGAATGGAGTAGTGTCCAACTTTGGGGCATTTTCTGGAATCTACCGCTGCCATTCATGATCGAGGTTCATCAACACTTCACCCCAGGAGAGCACGTTGGCCTCTTTAGTGTCGTACAGATATGACCCATCGTGATCGAGGTTCTGTTCAGGGGGGTGCCTGTACACATGTTCCACAGAAAATGTGGCTCAGCCTCTGTGTTAAGTCTTACAACAGAAATCCTCACGTAATCTCTCCTCAGAACACTCCATCTACTCTGTTAGTTATTGAATTATTCATATTTTTTTCCCCCCACAGTAATTTAATCTGGCCTGTGGTTGGTTTGCGTATGCAGAGAGGCAGGACTTTTCAGAAAAACAGTTACACTTCTCATCCCCCATCCTCACAACAAGTATGGAGAGCGACACGACATCAAGACCATTTGGTACTTTAACCCGCACCACGTTTTGTCTGCACCAGTGTTGCTCTTCCACTGGGCCAGGTGTTTGAGCCAAACGGTTATTGGGTATCGAGGATACCAGTTTGACACGGGAAAAGGTTTTCCTCCAAGAACAAGAAAGCTACCTTAAGATAGATTCCCAGCGTAACGGCCAAGCTTCGAAAGACTGAATTCCAATGCTTTATCTTGTGGATAGAATCGCTCAAGGAAAGAGGTAAAAACATCCCTCTGGAGACTAAATGGTCTAGTAGCTGGGAGTCCATCTTAGGCCCCCTACCTTATTTTCATTGCCGCGATGCTGTTTGCTGTGATCAATGCTTTGAGATTAATCTCGTAAGGTCGACTGCGGCAAAGTGGCGGGACCGGTCGAGTTTCAGCCGTGTACTCGGCTCCGTGTGCCGTGGCGGTCCGCGGGGTCTCTGGTGGCCTTGATTACCAAGGATTAAGATTACTGGGGGCTGAAAACCTCGCCGCAATTTATTTCGGGCCTTGCGCTGTTACGGCTCCCCCCAGACTCATTTATGTGCCCATTTTAACAGTGATAGGCCACTGTAAATTGTCCACAAATACGGTTAGTTAGAAGTGCAGCCAGGACCAAGCAGATAGATTTATTTCCCAGCCTTGGCTACTCCTCGTAATTTGGTCTACCTGTTTCACGGCGCTGCGCTCGACAGTCGCATATTAATGCGATTAAATGTTAATGACCGGAGCTGCCCTGTTCTCGTGATGTTCTGTTGAAGCCTTCAGAAGTTGTTTTTTTTTTTTTTTTTTGCAGTGCCGCCGTTTCTGACTGGTCTGCACGGTTGGTCTTTATTGTTCAAACCTCTGAAGACGCAAGCGCGTCGAGGAGGGCGTCCTGTAGTAGCGAATCCAGGGAGTCTTTCACACTGTCGCTCTGGGACAAGCTCTGGGATCCAGTTCCGCGAGAAATGCGTCTAAAATATAAATAGAAAGCGCTAACTGATAACGCCTTTTCTTATTCTTAACTTTTTAAGTTGCCACACAGTTGTAGCTCAGTTTGTCCCCCCCCGATGTTAATTTCTTTTCTGCAAACCATCAGATAATTTTACACAAAAGCCATTGATATTGACATTTCAAACTTAGCGCCGTTGTTTGGAAACATTAGGAGGGTTTGACTTTGTGCCCATTAATGTTCTTATTTTCAGCAGAACGTTTCAGCTCGGCACAGAACAACTGCAGCAGTTCTTACCCAGCTGTGCACGGAAACACGTTTATTTTCCTAAGCTATCGTATGACGGTAAATAAGCTGCGAGACATCCTGTCACATACACGGAACTAAACGTGTTTTCCGTGGGATTTCTGCATAGATCACCAGGATTCAGGTCAACAACACACGGTATATTTTAACATTTCCATCATGTACGTGTATGACTGTATAATCGTCGAAAAGCGTAGGGTTCAGTGTGTTTGTATTTGCATTTGAACATATTGATTTGACCCTTCCGTTTTTCTATTCGTTTCTACGAAAGGAACAATAAGCATTTATAGCTTCAAAATTAGCATTAAGTTGCAGGGCACGTTCACGGGATCATTTTCCGAATATCTGTTTGTTTTCACTGGGGCCAAAATTCCACCGAGATGAAAGAATCGCTGCTGAAGACGAGGCCTGGCCGAGAAGGAAGCCCCCGATTACCCCAAAACCGGCGCCGCTGTGACGCTAAATAATGCACACGGGCGCCAGACTTAACATTACGCCAGGGATCTGCATCCGATCGTCTGGCGTCTTTGCGAATAAGACTCTTCGGGCAGAGGCTTCGCCCAGCTGCGGTGGGCTCTCCTCAGCACCATCAGCGTCCCGCGTCCAACGCTGCCTGACAGCCGGTTGGAAAAATTCTCATAAGGAACACGAGGCGAGATGTTCTGCATGCGCGCCGTCCCCACGGTGTCTCCAGATGCTCGTTCACAGCCAGCCACCGAGTCCTGTGACACTGCCTGCGGCGCGCATTCGCGATGATGCCCAACTATCCGGAGTTCAGCAGCGCCGCAGCTTCCCGGGTCCCTAATGTGGAAATGATCTGCCAATCACTGCCCCTTACAGGTGTTTACCAGAGATGGAGCTATGATTATCTACGGTTCAGGACCACCCCCCCCCCCCAATTTTTGCCTGACATTCTGCTGAATGTGCTGCACCCTCCAGGGACCCTGTCCTTTTTATAAATACTGCTGCTTACACCTGACTGTTTATCTATACAGGATCGACAGCAGTTTATGCAAAGTCAGACGCTTACTCTCTCTGTACGACGCCCGAGCTTTTGCTATATCGTCGACAGCGTAATGGTTTTGGTATTTCTCCTAGGATAAGTCAGCTGTAGTCTAGCACCTTTAATTTAAATGGGATATAATGAGTCCCGGTTGCAGGCTTTGGACAGAAGTAGCGCAGATAGTGGCTACTGTGAAAATCTGAATGCCGAGGCCTCGGTCTCTCCGCAGGCGGAACGGCGGCGTACGAAACCTCGACGGCAGAGGTGTCGGACCCGCCGTCGCTTCCAGATGCTCCCGTCCGCCGCGCCGGGCCTCGCGCTCGGACCGTGTTTATCCGTCGCTCGCTGCTCTCGTTCAGCTGCTTTGTTCAATTTATATTCTCCATGTAAACTACATAAAACAAGACGCGTGAACCGGAACCTTTTAATGGGAATGAGTTATAGAAATTAGTTAATGGAATTTTGTCTGCGACAAGAATTTGCTAAAATACAGTTTTGCACGTAGGTTTCAGTTTATGAGGGTTATAAATATTAATAGAGAGGTGGAAGCCGTGCTTACTGAGCTTTTACATCCAAATAAATCAATACCGGGCTGCTCTGCGGGTGTCCTGCCTTGTGGATGATATTTTGTCGGCAAACACAAACTTCCACCCCTGAATCCCCATCCCTATGATTTATATAATGTCATAATACAATAACACTTGTTTCCCAGCAAAGCTTGCAGTTTTGCAGGTGAATAAAATGCTCGCAGCTGCATGTTGCACCAGTAACACTGGAACTACGGTTTAGTCTCTTCAACAGCCTTCGGTTCACAAAGTCACACCCCGACTTGCCTGACTTTCCTTTCCTTTCCTCCTTGCACGAGTCAAATGCTGTGCTTTTTTTTTTTTTTTTTAAAAAAAAACCGCTTCAGCTCTTCGACAGGTAGCCCAGGTTTGTCCGATATTTTTCATCCCCGCTCGCGTCACAGCCACAATCGCAAATATACGTTTCTGTTGCAGCGAGTGCGACATCGGTCACGAACCCCTCAAGGTGGAGTTCAGATCCGAAACGTTGAGCAGAACGCTGTGTTGGTGCGGCGTGTTTTGGTGCTTTTCGGGAAATACTTTGATTCCTGCTAAACGGCACACGAATGGGGTCGTCCCTCGATGAGGTGCGTCAAATTTTTTGTCGCCGTTGCAAGATACAGCGCCTGCTCTTCTCGGGCTAAATAAAGCTGACCGGTGCTGTTTATTATTCATAACGCTGTGTATTGTATAAAGGCAATTTGAAAGTAATCACATTTTTGGCCTGGCAAATATTTTCTAAAGCTTACCTGACAAAAAATTAACCGGCAGCAATTGGTATAATGAGAGTCTGCGCTGCTGAATCGGGCTTTAATGAAACGTTCTGCCGTCTTCTGCTTGTTTTCTTTGGAAGGGACCTTTGTGTTGGTCTGAACGCTCCGAATTCATTCAAAGCGACCGTTCAACGCGTTACGCTTAAATGAAGACGCCCCGTCGGCGGCGTTTAGAGTTGCTGTCGAGTTTCCTTTTCCAGCGGGGTTTTGTAGTCCTGTCATTTTTCTCGCACGCTTAAAACACGCTCTGAATTGAGCCCGGACTGACATGGAGTCGAGGCCCGAGCGCAGCCGAAAGTGGTGTGACACTATTTTCGCGATGCAGTATGTATACCGTTCAGTCAAGCTGCGTTAATCACGGTAATCCACTTATGTGCAACTTCACCACATGTCTGTACTTGGTGCCATGGAGGAAAAAAAAAAACTCTGGCGCTCAACATTTCAGCCGAGTTAATTGGCTTTCGTCCTCGGTGGAATCGGAAGTCATGCGTTCGCCTAAGTCACGAGATTTAGTGGGTGCATTTGACTGCTTTACCCTTCCTCCTCCTCCTCCTCCTTCTTCTGCTTCTGCTTCTGCTTCTTCTTCTTCTGCTTCTTCTTTTTCTGCTTCTTCTTCTTCTTCTGCTTCTTCTTCTGCTTCTTCGTCTTCTTCTTCTGCTTCTTCTTTTTCTGCTTCTTCTTCTTCTTCTGCTTCTGCTTCTTCTTCTGCTTCTTCTTCTTCTGCTTCTTCTTTTTCTGCTTCTTCTTCTTCTTCTGCTTCTGCTTCTTCTTCTTCTGCTTCTTCTGCTTCTGCTTCTTCTTCTTCTGCTTCTGCTTCTTCTTCTTCTGCTTCTTCTTCTTCTTCTTCTGCTTCTGCTTCTTCTTCTTCTTCTGCTTCTTCTTCTTCTGCTTCTTCTTTTTCTGCTTCTTCTTCTGCTTCTTCTTCTTCTTCTTCTTCTGCTTCTGCTTCTGCTTCTTCTGCTTCTGCGTCTTCTTCTTCTGCTTCTTCTTCTGCTTCTTTGCAGCCAAACAATTAGCGGTGTTTACTTTTAAGCCATCCTTCAGATCGCTGCTCCAGGCAGGCAGCAATGTGGATTCCCGTGGATTCTCAATGTGTGCTGCTGATGTGGATATCGGGGGGGGGCTGAAGGTTATGATTTTACCAGATCCTCCTCTGTGGTGTATAATCGTAGAAGCATTCGTGTTTATTTACATATTTGTTTCATTGAAGAGATATTTAACATATGTTGAGCATTTAAAAGTGAAAGGGGGGGGGGGGTATATAAAAAAAAATTAAAGCAAAGGTAATAAAATTGTTATTGCTGTGGTGGAAAATTGTGCCAAAGATCATCCCGAAATCATTTTTGCGTCACTCTAAATATTGCGCGCTTTGTGAATGAGCGAACAGGCGGCTAAAGTTTTATTTTGGAAATCGTAATTGAAACAAGTCTCTGGGTGATCGTTTTCCCGTTTCTTGCATCTTAAGAACAAAATGCAAAAATAGATAGGTTTTTCGGGTTATTGAAATGCAGTCTGTGCTCCCCGAAACTTGGCAGCGGAGCAGCAATAATGGGAAGAAATGCAGATTCAGTCGTTTCCTTTTCCCTTCTCTCCCTTATTTCATCAGTCAGGCACTTTTGGTTTATGTATTTTTTATGCAATTTGGCCTATTCAATTTTAACGGTGAAAGATTGTTTTCATTAGCGTGTGACAATAACACTGATATTAAAACAGATGACTAGGTTTCAATTTCAACTTCTTGTGACAGAAATGGTACATTTTATAGCTCCGGCTTGTGAAAACCCATAAAGAGGAGAGACTGGGTTCTGAATGTGTTTCAGCGGAGCCTCACTTGTTTTTAAACAGATCTCGGTCTGTCTGTCCTGTCTAGTAAGGCCCGTCTCGAGTTCGGCGCTGATGGATATTATTATTCTTTTCATTATCTGTCTGTCTGCATACAGTGCTGTGAAGAAGCGTTTGCCGGTGCTGGATAACTGACAAATAACGTGGTGTTTTTCCAGAAGACTTTTGTCAGGTTCCCTTTGCCTCGTGTTACATTTTGTCTACAGATGGGAAACCATTCATCGTGATAAATATGCAATAACATGAGAAATCAGGAACGACCTTTTTCGCACCACCCTATCGTCTGTCTGTCTGTCTGTCTGTCTGTCTGTCTGTCTGTCTGTATACAAGTAAGAGGGTCGGTGAAAAAGTGCTGAGAATTTTTTCGCTTCTGAAACGGGAGTAAAATTCATTTTTTTTTTTTCTAGACCTTCATATATTTATGCTTGTATGTATGTCGGTGCGGGAAAGAAGCAATCCCTCGGTATCCAAACTCTCTGCGTCAGAATTTCCGAGAATTTCGCCTCTTAATATCAACGTGTCGGTGTCCGGTCAAACTTTTGCTTATACCAATTTTTTTTTTTGGACTATAACAAAGCGTATCATAAAAAGCACTTAAACGTGAATAAAAATCAAAATAAATCCAAAGAAACGTCTGTGGTTGTAACACGTGAAACGTGCTGGACTGCACACGCTGCACCACGCAGTAAAACCGCACACATTAATGCCGACATTAAGTGTTTTCCAGGTAACTGGTGTTTACGGTGTTTATCGTGCTGAGGTCACGGGTTCGTAGTTACGTAGATGTTTTCCGATGGGCTGGGAGAGCATTACTTAGTATTTCCCCGTTTAAAATACAGTCATCCCTCAATTCACGCATCTAACTGGTTCCTGAAGGTCCATGTAAATCGCAGCTATTTTCATTTTTTATTATGGGGAAAAAATAATGGTGCTTCCCAGCCCATCCAAAAGCCCCCAGACCAACTTTTGGAAATATCGGCAAAAGCCCGTAAAACACCTTGTAGCATAAACGCAGGGGATCGCGACACAATACGCACGCACGCGCTTTTATTTTTCCCTTTTAAAACAATGGAAAATAGGGAAATAGGCTCTCGGTGTCTTGAAAAGTTTGGTGTCAGACGTGTTTTCAGGGATGAATTATTTCACTTGACACTTGACGCTTGAATGTAGCTACCAGACACACGTGTGTGTCGGGCTTCACACACCTGATGGGAAATTAGAGTTTTTATTTACAGAAGCCACTACACGTTCACATGAGGCAGATCAGTGTCTTAGTTCATAGTTTTCTTCTTGCCCGCGATGGGCATTAAGGAGCGTGAACACGTACAGGAAGGCGCTACAGCGAGGTGTGAAAACTTGGGTGGAACTGATGGCGCCAAAGGACCTCTAGTTCTTTTTTCAGGACCTGCATAATGTTATGCTTATGAAATAAAGCGAGCGAGTGTGTTTATGACCGACTGTGGTTGTACTGTATAAGTGCATTGTAAATTAAATTCGAAAGCCTCAGATGAATTCTTTGATACGGCTGGCCTTCAGAGCTTGTCGGAACATGAAAGAGAACGTCCGAGCGCAACGCTTTTTTTAATTGAGCGCCGCGTCGCTCAGACCGTTTATGGAGGGGCTAATTTTGCATGTGGAAGTTCAGAAAAAGCTTCAAATGAGACCGCGGCGTCTCTACAGCCGTGACGCAAGGTGTACGGCGCCTAGTGCAAGAGAGGCCGGTCGATGGAGACGCTCCCGCTTCCTCTGATGAAGGCGCTGCCGTCACCCTCAAAAAAGGTCACCGATCCAGAGGACGTCTTTGTTAGGCACGGCAGCCGCTTCACTAAAATAAGAGATGCTGATATTAACAGGTACAGCGAATTTTTCATACCACCCACCTCACAGACAGTCTTCCAGCGCTTGTGGCCATTAATCACCCTGTTTTGTGTGACTCACGCCGGATGGTTATCGTTACCAAGCAGAAATGAGAAAATTCCAGAAATAGATGCGTTTTGTAAGAGGGAAAACATGCAGCCTGATGGCAACTGATGTGTTTATCCAGGATCTTCAACACACACGTTCGTGGGGAAATTGGGGAAACCGAGCAGCTGGGAAGGCGAGATGCAAGGTGTAACGTAGCGCGATGGAGATCCAAGGCTAGCCTCCAGGGAAGCGCTTTGCACTTGACTCGGGGCTGGGCCGAGGGGCGATCCGCAGGAGAGCTCTTTATCTGAAGAGCACTGAGGCGGCATCAAGAGAGTCCAGGCCTCAAAGTACGAGACAGATGACTGACAGGTGAACGCAAGACTTAACGCCGCAGGAATGTCTACAAAGCCTGGGTAAACAGCTCAGTATATTAGAGGGGCTGAAAGCTAGCACTGGTTCCCCAGGTGCATGACGGTCCTGTGCCAGTGCGGCCACCAGACCTGATTTTTAATTTTGTTTTCGTGGAAGCGGAAAAAGCTGCCTGGGTTTGGGCGACTGGATGTTGGCGTTTACAGGCGGTACCCGCGCTAAAGCGCACGTCGAATCACATGCACAGGGGACTGCAGCAGAAGATGCAGAGACGGGACTCGGCATCCGTTTCATTGCGTTCCGGCATCCACGGGGCAGGCGTGTTTAACGTTACACCTGCCCGGCAGATTTTGCACCTGTCCACTTGTGGAACATGCTGGAAAGGGGGAAATGAGTCTCTCTCTAAAATGAAATAATCATAAATTATGACCAAAGCGAGGCAGTGGGGGCATCGCAGTAAAGGAAGTCCACTTATAAAAAGGCTCCGACATAAAGAAATCACCCAAAATAGCAAGATGTTTGGGGTCGTTTTCTCCAAATTTGTGGGGCCGTTGAGAGAGAAAACAATTCTGAAATGTAAAGGACTGTTTTCCTTGTTACCGTGGCGGTTGTCTTCATATTTAACTATACTAACCTTAACCCGACAGCGTGTCACACGGGTATCAGGAAAATTCGATCTGACCAGCTATGAAACTGTAAGCAAATTAGCTGTCCTGAACAGCCACACGACCGCGGAGCCCCGAGAGATGCCTTACCCTCCCTTTCCCCTGCGTAGTCTACGGGGGGGGGCTGATCTTCTTTCCCCTGTGACAGCAAGATATTGCTGGGCAATTTGGGTGAAAACGTATTAAGAAAAGAACCTCTGCTGACAGATGGGTTTTTTTTTTTTTTTTTTTTTTGGTATTTCCCTCTTGAAGTCGCGCTGCTTCTTCTGACTGCCGCGGCGTCCGCGCGGCAGGAAGGACGGAATTGTGCGGCCGACGTTTCGGAAACGCTACCCGTCCCTCTAATGGGGAATCTTAACTGATGTAATGTTCTGCTGTCTTGGTTCTTTGGTTACCGGAGTACCGTCTATGGTGGTCTTCATTGTTCTGCCTTTAGCACACAGACTCCAGCTCCCCAATTATGATGTTTTTAAAATGGAGGCCACTCTGTGGGGGGTGGGAACTAAAAGGCTCTCGCTGTGTGCTGCTGACAATAAGTGATAATGAATAACTGAAAACCTAATTGTTCCAGGTATATGTCTGCTTTTACATAATAAATCAATATAAATGTTGAATTTGCATTACTGCTGCTTAACAACGCACTTGTTTTTCCGTAATTGTTTTTCTGGCTGCAGCTTCTCATTAAAGCAGTTTGATTTTTTTTTTTTTTTTTTAACCTAATATCTTGATGCACAAAACTGAGATCCCTCAAGAGCTCCCTGTGCTTAACCAGTTTCTTGGGTCAAACGTGTCTTCAGATTCAGTAATAGCCTGATAAGACACAGGGACTGTGATCTTTCTCTATACATTTCCTTTCAGAAAGTGGACCATGACCTACACTATAATATCAGAGCTGTTCCGTTACCGGCACTTGTCTTTTGACATCTCTGTTCAGATTATCATTATTATTTAAACACCAACAAGATGTTGTCTCTAAATTCTAAATGTAAGTCTGGCTTATGTAATTCTAAACGCCTGTTATAAAACAGAACGCGTAGTCTAGTACGTCTGATCAGCCAAGTCTTCTTCCTCCCGAATTGGTGCTGTGCTCGGTAAGACATTTCGTAGTCGTGGCTGTAAGTCAGCGCAGTTTGTCTCTGTTGCCAATAAATGAAGTGCCTCTTTGTGTTTTCACCACTTTATTTCGGCTAACCGGGGACCCTCATCGCTACGCCCCCCGTATCGTTGCGCAGAAGGCCTCTGCGTATCCAGATATAGTCATTTTTAAATATGTGCACATTAAATTTCCCCCTTCCGAGTGATCAGATCCCACCTCCGCCCGAGGCCAGGCGCGGTAAAACCGTAACAGCTCCGTTTTCCTAAGTCACCAGTGAATCCTGTTATGGCGTGGCAGGCCTTCCAAGGGCAGCCGACTGACACGGGAATCTTGGTTATCCTATTTTACTTGCAAACATGATTCTTATAAGGTGTGACTGACACGTGCATGTACGCCGGGGATATTATACGCAAAGGAGGCCTGGAATCGAAAACGCAGAAGAAATCGGTGTGGGGATTTTAGCTATGCTGCGCTGGATATTTTGTTCTGAGGCCAATATCGTGGTTTACTACTATTGTATGTTGAAATGCAAGTAGAGGTTTCCTTTTTGTGCCATTGGCACAATCATGGACCTGGAAGTCTGGGGTCTGTATTTACCTATTTATAAATGTTATAAACTAGGAAAAAAACACCAGCGTCCGTCTTTTCTTTGAATAGACGACTCCGACAGGTAGTAACGTGTCTCTGCAAAATGTCCTCATAGCATCCCCAGTAGTGCAGTGAACCCGAAAAATGAAAATGCTCAAATCAGCCGAGGTGGTGATGTTTAGCCAGTGAAATTTAGTTTAGTGGCAGATGCCCACAGTTGATAGATAGTTCAAGCCACGATGCTAGTTGAGGACCTTGATGGTAGCCCGTCCGGAATGAGTGTGTGAACAGGAGGCTGTGGCTGTGATCTCTGACTCCTGACTCTGGCACGGTCTCAGACCCAGGGACGGCACAAATGAAGTGTATTAAACCTTTGATAGCGCTGTGGGCCACAAGGCTGCGAGAGCTCATTAAGCTTGATGGAAGGACCTTGTTGTTAAACTTTTACATCTGAAGGTCAGGGGGAGAGGGGTGCCCAACACGGGGAGAAGCCCTTGAATGATGGACGATTTTAATGTAGGAAAAACGGCACAGAAACAGGCTCGACCTTGTGGTCGAAGCACGTATGCTGACTTCTGGATGGATACGACACGGTAAAGTCCGTCTGGGAATCACATCGCCGCCTTTGTCAGGCACCGACTGGCAGCACAGGCGTGGGTGCGCACAGTGAGATCGTTGTTTGGAGGTGTTAACCGACAGATGAACTTTTTGCTCATTTTAGAGAACGTTTATGCATTATTCATTAAAGAAATATAGAGGTGAAGCCTTTTCGTTATTTCTATTCCCGTTGTTGTTTAATAAAGGAAGCACTTTTATTTGCTCTAAACTATTGTTTAGATTTTTTTTTTCCCCTTTTGGTAACTTTTTTACATGGATCCCCCCCCCCCCCCCTTTATAATGTCTTTAATAGACTAAACACAGTGAAGAACAACACTCACCAGCCGCTGTATCAGGAGCGCTATTCTACTACCGGGTAGGACCCCTCTTTGCTGTTGTTCCTGTCATGGATTCCACAAGGTGCTGGAGCCATTCCCTACAGATGCTGGTCCATGCTGGCATGACTGCATCATGTAATGGCTGCAGATTTATCAGCTGCACATTCATGCTGCCAATCTGCTGTTCTACCACATCCCATAGGTGCTGTATTGGACTCAGATCTGGTGACTGAGGAGGCCATTGAAGTTCACTGAGCTCATCGCCACGTTCATGGAACCAGGTTGAGACAACTAGTGTTTTGTGACATAATGCCTTTATCGTGCTGGAAAAACCATTAGAAGTTGGGTAAACTGTGGCCAATTTGTGGCATTCAAACGATACTCATTTGGTATTAGGGGGCCCAATGTGTGTCAAGAAAACATTCCTCGCACCATTCGACCACCACCACTAGCCTGAACTGTTGACACAAGGCAAGTTGGATCCATGGCTTCATGCTGTTTACACCAAATTCTAACGCCTACCGTCTGCGTGTTGCAGTATAAATCGAGATTTGTCAGACCCGGCAACTTTTTTCCAATGTTCAACTGTGCAGTTTCAGTGAACCGTTGCCCACCATAGCCTCAGCTTCCTTGTCTGACAGGAGCAGAACTTGATGTAGTCTTCTGCTGTTGTAGCCCGTCCGACATAAGGTTCGACATGCCGTGCATTCGGTGATGTTTTTCAAACTCAAAGGCTATTTGAGTTACTGTAGCCTTTCTGTCAGCTGCAACCAGTCTGGCCGTTCTGCTCCGACCTCTCTCGTGAACTCTCGGTGTTTCTGCCCACAGAACTGCCGCTCACTGTATGTTTTTGTTTTTCACACCATTCTGGGCAGACTTTGGAGTCTTGTGCGTGAAAATCCCAGTCTCTGAAATCCTCAAACCACCTCTTCTGCCACCAACAACCACGCAACGGTCAAAGTCAGTTAAATCCCATTTTTTTCCCCCAATTCTGAAGTGTGACGCGTCCATTCACTGAAGCTCTTAGCCCGAGTCTGTGTGGTTTTATGCGCTGCCCCCCGACCCCGACGATTGCCTGATTAGATGTTTGCGTGAACGCGCAAGTGTGCGTGTGTTCCTAATAAAGTGTCCGGTTGCGCGGACTCTGTCGAGAACCTCTATATCAGTTTTTACCCTTTATGATGACATGCGGGAGATCATTTGAGTGGAGGGAAGGATTGATCAATATTACTGTATTTGTGATTTTGCTGGCGTTTCTTTGTCTGGAGGGTTTTTATGAAAATGCAAACGTCACATTAATATTCAGCATCGGGGCTTTAAGATGGATCTCAAGTTGAACTACAGATGACCTCTGATATTCTCTGTGCATTCAGCTGAAAGAACCAAAGATGCATCGAGAACCTCACGATAACTTTTGTTGGACGAGGCCGTTCTTCAAACGTGACCCTTCATACTATATAGACTTGCATAGGTCCAATCTGTGTTCGTGTTCCTAGGCCTGAAATGAAGGTTGCGTGGTCATCTGTGTCTAATCTATGCAGTAACTCTTACCGTTTTGGTGTTCACTTTGCGACTGTTGGCAAGATCACACAGTCAAGTCTATGAAGTTGTCGGTTTTTATTGATGAAGATTCAGGCCTGAATGCTCAGGCGTAATAATCGTTGACGTGACACGTCACCACCCACGCTGGGAGAACAGTCATCGGTGCTGGCCTTAAACCCACTGGCCTTTCTGATGTCACAAATGCTTTGCCATGGTTTCGTTGCATAAACGTTTCTCTTACAGTATTTGCCATATCTCCAAAACGCATGCTGGTTATTTGGGGAACCGAAACATTCTATATTTCCTCGGGTGTCTCTTTTGTACAGCCAGAGGGAGCCTTAAATACATTTAATGTAAACAGAATAAGCAGGATGGCTGGTGAGTTTCTGTTTTATCACATTCAGTGATCCCCCCTTTGAGGATATTGACTGAAATCCACCTTGGGGTCAATTGGAGTTCAGGAGCTGAGACCTTATTTATGATGATCTATAAAAGCACCAGCTTCAAAATATAGTGCAATGTGACTCCAGTGTTTTCTTTAATATTGATCTGCTTTTACTTTAGATTCATCCCCCTGGTACAGTATGTCTCCTGGTTTCCCATTGTTCTATACTTAGTTTAGATGAGGAGTCATCCTAATTGGTTTAGGGTTCTTATACAGTTATTATAAATTGCTGTAAAGCTACAACGGACTGGTGAGCGGTTTTCATAGCCTAGAAGCACGGGATGGTATCACGAGTGTCGCGACCCTTCTCCGGATTAGCAGTTAATGACATTGAGTGCATGGATGGATGGATCAGTTGCTGTAAATATGCATCAGCAATTATTTTCCTTATGAATAAAAATGACTTGAATGTGTGTAGCTGTTTTGATCAGTTGTTTCCTGTTTGAAAATGGTTGGTTGGTTGGTTCTCTGATTCATTCATTCATTTGTTTATTCATTCATTCATTCATGTCTGTTTGTTTAGCCATTCGTTGTAGCGTGAAGTTTTGTGATTTTATGCCATGTCTGTAAATGTTTGCGTGTTTGTTTGTTTGTTCACTCTCCAAATTTCCTCCTTCCTTTCCATGAAGTAAGCAGGTCTAAGTGAACTGTAAAGTTTCTCAACTCTGTCGGTACACGTGATGTTAAAGCTGACATTTTCTGAACGGGGCCTTAAGCAGGACATAATCTCTACGTTTCAGCCAGCGAACCCCAGCTGTGACATTCATCAAGCAAATGAAGCAGGACAGTTTAAGAGTAGCATAGAAGGTGTGTGGAGAAGAGCCAGGCTGAAGGGAGGTGGTTCACACCGCTTGGCGTCAGCTAATTCCTGACCCATCTTCATGGTCACCTGTAAGCATGATCCTCCTTTGCCGTTTCCTTTTGCAAACGCGGTGGTTCCAGCGGATGTGACATCTGAGCCGGACACCTCGCCGCTCATCCCAACTGCACCAGAAAGGATCTACCCACTCAACCCAAAAACAGTTAGCATGTATAGTTTAGTTTGTGTAGTTTATCACACCAGCCTTATCTTGTAAGTTTCAGCCCGTTTCTGCCACCTTTCTGTCTTTGCCCCGATTTTGACTAAAATCCATCCATTTTTCGGCTATGTCAATACAGATGACTCCTTTGATCTTTGGAGAAAAAGCTGGAAGAAAGCAGCTCTCCAGACACTACTGACAGGACCCATATGTCTGCTTCTGGAACCTGAGAGCACATGTGTGTGTCTCCTATGGCGACCTGCTTGCATAATGTGCCAAAGTGGGATTCGGAGAGAGGAGTGCATTAAAATACCACTCCCCCCCCCGGGAGAGAGCCTGTCCTCGTCTCCTCGCTCCACATGCCTTGCCGGGGAATTATTCATGTAAATCTACCCCCACAAGTGTTGATCCGCTCAGCGGTCAAGCCTTGTCTCATAAACATTACAGATGCACACTCCTCTAAACACTAGAACAAGAGTGGCTTGGGAGATGTAATGGGAAATGCAGTGGGAAATGTAATGAAATGTGGCTCAAAAGTGATGCACTAGAGGTTGTGTTTTACCAAGATACTGCAAACATTAATATGCACATAAACCGGAGCTGCTATGGAAGCAGCGGGATTCTACTCTTTGAATATGAATTTCTTGCAGCTTGAAATTCCGTGCAGCAACTGCACAGCATATTGGAAGTGGCTTCTTTTTCAGGCGCATTTTGCATTTATTCTCTTTATTCCGGTAGCTTACGTCACGAGGCGACGCGTGTCAGTCGGATCTTATCTGTGGAAGCGGTCTGCGGCCGTGTTCCTCTCCCGCCTTAAATCTCCGTTCAGATCAAACCCCTAGTCGTGTTACTGGCTCTCCAGCTAACCTCATATCCATGGCAGGGTGACGTTAATTTATTGTGACTGATGACAAAATGCCGACATCTCAGTCTTAAAAGAAAGCTTAGATTCCCTCCTTATTATCTGGCGCCTTGCTGAGGACGTTTGGTATCCGAGAAACAGCAGGGAAGGCCTGCTTTTCTCCACGAGGCGAGGAGTCCTCTCGCTTCCCTGTGGAATCGAGATGCAACTGAGGCAGCAAATCCCCCCTTTTGGTGTGAAAGCGCTGGAATTATTTTCTTAGACAGCTTAACGTTTTGCTGTTAAGGAGGCGATTATCATGTAAAGAAGAAAGTGGTGACGTTTATGTTTCTTGACAACGCATTTTGATTAAATTCTTGCCGGGAATTGTTTGGGAATATTCCTTAGAGGGGATTGGAGGAAGTTCTTTTTATCTGCTGTGATGCTGCCCTCTTATTTGGGTTGCTGCCGTATGGGACGAGTGAAGAGGTTGGAGAAATGTTTACTCGTGATAGGTGCAGGTACCAAAAACTGCTGAAAATAAAATGTGTGCATATAGAAAGAAGAGCAGTTTCATCTCTGGAATGTACTGGTATGGCATCCATGGCGTGTCCTGCCAGGCCTCGCTCCCTTTGCCTCCAGAATACACTCTGGACCTCCGTGGCTCTGAGTATAGTTATTTAATGAAACGTTAACTGACCGATGCCGTTTTAAAAAAAAAAAAAAAGGAGTTTATTGTGATTTTACGTGCGTCAGAGCACAATGCGTATTTTTTATGCAAAGCGTGTTGTTGTCTAAACCAACATTCGGAATTTCAAGGTGGCAGAAGAAAACATTATGCAACTCAGTTCTTGCTCGTTCTGGTAGTTCTGTTTATTTTTAACCGCTGCCCATTTTGTGATCTTAGTTCTATAAATAGTGCCATATAAAATTAAGTAAATAAAAATGACAGATGGACGGGTGGATGGACAGGTGGATGGATGGATTATGCTAGCAGGTTGAACAAACCGACAGCATCATTAACAGTAAGAAATTGAATTATGCCATACTGTGTAACCCTCAGGGTGTTGTTTTACACGTTTAAAGGTTGTCTGTGAAGTGTTTTAATCGAGCAATATGGTATTTTCACACAGCATTTTTTTTTTTTTTTACTGATATAACTATTTTGCAGCCTGGGTTTTAGTTGTGTCAGTTTGAAGGCAGAGCTTCTGTATGCTGGAGCCGATGAGAGCGCTAAGAGTTCTGTGCTGGAACATTCTAAACACCTCTCTGTGTCCTTGGGTAGAGGCAAAAAGAGGAAGGAACCCAGCAGACCACTACGTGTCTACGCAGGGAAATCGAGCCAGGGTAACGGTACATCCGAGTTTGGTGCCGGGCACCACGATCCCACCTCCCGTCATCTTCAGTTCCAGTCCTGGGTAGGGCGGCACGGATAGGAACCTAGCAGGCCCCGGCCGGCGAGCGGAAGATGTTATGTCGCTACCAATGTGTCGGACGTACTACCCTCTCACTGGGCAGGTGAACTGGGAGAAGAAGCCTTCTTGACAGATGCACTCGCCTCCAAAAAGCAGGCCTATGACCCCTTTGTTAAGGCAGAGGGTCGTGCGGCCGCCCCGCTACGACCCGGTCATTGGCCAAGTGCACCCGGAGGACGAGCCAGTTGCTGCTGAGTAACTTGCGTTGGTTAAAAGAAGAGAAATGGGATCTAATCTTCAGCATCGTGTCCATTTATTACGGACTTGTGCTGTGTACTGGGTGGAAGTTTATAGTTTTCGTGGCCAGGCTCATTTATTAGTTTTCCTATTGATTTTAGCATTACACAGGACGGACTGCCGGGCTGTTTAAAAATGCTGTGTTATGTAACGCTTTTGCTTGTTTTCTTCTCGATTCTTCTGAAATTTTGTAATGTTTTTCTTTCCGGAAATCGTGCCGTGACACGAGCTTCCAGCTTTGTTTTAGTTGCTCAGCCGTTAGTTTGTGATGCGTTTCGGAGCTCTGGTGACGTGACAGACGTGAAAAGAAAATATTAATTTATATTGAACAATCGAGTTTTTTTTTTTTTTTTTTTTTAAATTTCCAAAGTGCCGCAGTCATACTTGCTGACTGGTCTCATTAAATTGACATATTATACTTGTCAGAAAATGATGTTTCCCTTACAAGTGTAAAGAGTCCCTGTAATATGAAATCTAACACGTCATGTATCTGCAGCTGAATTTAAGTAGGTCTGCACTGGCACAGCAGGTTAAGCTGGTGCCTCCTGACGGTTCAGTTGCTTGCATGGTATGGATTTTGAGTCCAGCTAAGCGTGTGTGGAGTCTAAAGAAGCTTCTGTTTCTACCCTCGGTCACGCACAGAAGGCGGCAGTGGCAAAAACCACTTCCATTCCTCCCTTACCACGGTAATCTCACTGACAATGCCTGTGAGATAAATGTGACTCAATGGCACTTTCTCAGTTGAGTTTGACACAAAGAATGGCTTTTAACAAAAATACCAACTTTACCACAACAGCGTGAGCCACCAGTCAACACGAGTTTGGCCAAACCGACTTTCTTGGTTTATTGAATAAATGGAAATTTATATACAGTCCTGTGCAAAAGTCTTAGGCACCTGTGGGGAAAAATTCTATAAAGTGAGGACGGTTCCAGAAATAATACAAAGAATACTTATTAATCAATAAACCTTCTAAAAAGTGCAGTAGACAAAAAACACCTCAGTCACATCAATATTTGGTGGGACCACCCTTTGCCTCTAAAACACCTTCAATTCTCTTATGCAAATTTGCATGCAGTTTAAGGTCGAGGTTGGTAGGTTCTTCCAAAATGGCCACAGTTCTTTTGCAGACTTTGACTGTCTCTGCATGTCCTCCCAGACTGACTCGATCATGTGGAGATGAGGGCTCTGTGGGGACCAGACCGTCTGTTGCAGGATTCCTTCTTTTTGCTCAACATAGTTGTGTATGACTGAGATTGGGTGTTTGAGGTCATTCTCAGGCTGCACAATGAATTTGGGACCAACCAGAAACCCCCCTGATGGTAGATAAGAACCTACCTGTACTTCTCAACACACATTCAAGTTGCATGCCTAACACTCTTGCACAGTACTGTATATATATATATGTTTTTTTCTTTCACCCTAAAAACAACAACGGAAAAGGCAGATGAGGGTGGTTTCACCCACATTTCTGACTTCTACTTTTTTAAAACGCTTAAAGTGTCGCAAAAAGTGTAGCATGTACTCTACAGGAGCAATGTTCATAAAAAAAAAAAAACACATTTTGCTGAAGACACAGCTTGAAAATAAGGGCTAAACCGCTAATTCCCTTTAGAGGGGGGCTGAGATTCCTTTAATGATGGAATCATCGCTGCACACTGGGAGCGGGAGATGAAAATGCCGGAGAAGGGGAATTACGGGTGCTGCAGTGAAGGTGTTATTCCTATTTCAGGACTATTAAAAAGTCAATTTCCTTTTTTTTAATATTTGACTTTATCAAAGTAATGATTTCATCCTGCATTATTGATTCTCCCTCTGGGTGTCAGGGGGTGGTGTTGGCTCGCGCAGGCGGTTAAATTAGAAACTTTTCCCGCTTCGTGCCTAATAAAGAAAGTGTCGAGACTGTTTTATATGAGGGTTGCTTGATTTACTTGCTCCAAATTTGGACCCAGTCGAGCAGGCTGCGCGTTTGGCCGAACCATGCTTGACACGCCGTGGAGTCAAAAGCTAAATCATTTGGCTTTTTTTGCATATAGGAGAGCAAATCAATTTGCCTCCTGTGGTTCATGTTGGTTTTCTGATGCTCTTCATTGCATCCATACTTTTAAGGTGTAGTAGGGCCGTTTGGTTTAGTAAATAAATTATCTAGCAAAAGGGACAAATAAAGGACATCACAGGGGCATTATCTTGCTTTGGATGTTAGAGAATGTTTTACAAGCTTGTGCAGATTTTCTTTCTTTCCCATCTTTCCGCACGGGGCGCCTGCGGCCCTAAGCCACGCAGAAGAGGAGGCATCGTGGTCTTGGATACAGACGTTTAAAACTGTTTGAACTGTCAGAAGTAGATCTGAGAGTCTGCATACTAACTGCGCAAGTAAGCAGATTATAACCTTTGACAACCACTTGTTTAAAAAAAAAAACAAACCCGCTATTCCGGGAGTAATGCTGTCCTTACGGTTCGCGCACAGGTAATGAAACTGTGAGGTTTTATGGTTAGCGGCTGTGAGTGGTTGTACTGTAGCCGTTTGGAAAGTGCAGAAATGAAGCTCTCGGGCTTTAGATGCTTGGAGAACTGAGATGTGTGTTATTCGGGCGGCAATGCCACGTAGGTATGGGTGACCACACGGAGTGTTACTGCAGGCTTCCATGGTTTCCTTTGACTCGAGGGGGGGGCCGGGGTGGGATCCTCTACAGTGTGGCACCGACTGTAAATCAGTGCACACATGGATCAGTTTGCTTCAATCCATTAATGACCTGGACCGTCGCTGGCAAAGGCACCCCGCCTACTCCATCTGGGCTTCATGCAAATGTTTGCGAGGTAAAAGATGCTTACAGTTCCCACTGCTGCGCTGACGTTTTGTTTAACATGTAATACGGAGTGTTTAAGTAGTAATATCCTCGCAAATATTTGTTGTTGATTGTAAATTGCTTTAGAGACGTGTATCTAACTAGAGACAGTGATAAATGGCAGGAACGCTCCTCGGAAAGTTTCTTGGGATTTGAACCTCCTCCCGTGCCCGAAACCCCTCGACGCGCTCGGGAAGATTTATTTAACGCCAACGTTTGTCGTGGCAGATTTTTCCGGTGGCTTTCTTTTGTCCGCTGATGGAAATCGTGTGCCATGCAAATCCGCCGACGTGTAAACTCGAAAACGATTTCCAAACTAATTCAATCACTGCTTTTACTGTAGGGCCAACTGTTTTTTTTTTTTTCTTTTAATTAAAAAAAATTTTTTTTGTAATTTTGCATGATATTTCCTGTAAGTTATTTGGCATAAAAATTGATGGTTTTGTGGCTCTTGTTTATTCTCCCAAGTTCAGACAGCCTGCCGGCGCAGATCAGATCATATGACCATTAGTCTGTTTCATCTGCGTTTGAAATCCCTTCATAAATGAATATGTTCAATTATTCCATAACAAACATCGCCGCGTGGCCTCCTCGTTCAGCAGACCAACTTATTCAGCTCTCCAAAGGGAACCTTTCTAGCCGTGATTTATTACAAGAGTCCCTATGGCAGTAAACTAAGCGAAGATACTGCAAGACTTCCAGTATCTGCTCCGCCGCCACGGCTTCAACGGCATTCGTACATAAATGACCAAAAGCCCTTGACTATGATAATCTGCACGCAGAAGGGCTGCGACGTTATTGTTGTACAGATGGAAAAACAGATTTTACAGTTTATGACCCGTTCCTGGCCTTACTGTTGGGCCCTGGTTAGTCAGCGCGGTTAATGTTATTGACGGGCCTTGTCAAGTGGAGGTGCCAGGTCATTCTGCACGACTCTCATCTGCAGGCTTTTTTTAATGTTTTATTTAGGTTCAACAACACAGGGGCTTTCTGAATAACAATAAAAACAAAGCAACAGTACACAGGAGACTAATCCCCTGTCACGGCAGTGAGGTATTTACACCTGCTTTTAAAATGGTTACACTGTGAAATATAGTGAACATAACACTGCATATAATAGATTAACTGCTTGTCCTGGCCATATGCACAACATAAATCCATCCTAAACCTAAATCTCATTAATTTATTGCAGAAGATGCCTTTTAAGGGGCGATTTTTGTCTTCGTTCAGTGCCTAGACGTGGACCAAAAAGTGGTCAGAAAAATCTATTTCATTGACTCGGACTCCTTCCATAGTACAAGCCTTTACAAGGGCACGGAGTGCTCTTTCCTTTCATCCGTTTTAATACATATTTATATGCCCTTGCTGACAAGTAACCGTTTCATAGTTTTTTTTTTTTTTTTTTAAAGCACTCTTATTCCCCACTCAGTGTTTCGAGCCCCTCAAGTTTGCAGAGACGGCTGTGGACTCGGCGTATCGCACATCGCGTTGTGTAACGCCTGCTGTCAAGCGAGCGGTTGCTGGGGTGACGGCGTCCCGAGCCTGCGGAGGCACCGGCTGAAGATTACCGGCGTCGACACGTGATTAGCGAGGAATTAGCCGGAGCGGCACGTGAAGGGACGGGGGTCCGCGTATGACCGGGGCCTCGTCCGTCAATTCCGCTGTTTGGGGGGCGGAAGTCCCCCGTCAGCGTAAACGCTTGCCTCTCCGAGCCATTAGTTTTCTGCCGCTGTGCAAGTAGGCCAAGGAGAACCGGGAGGTGCGAAGGTGCGGGGGGGGTTGAAGGGGCCACGATGGGTCCAGTGATGCCCCATGGAGGAAAGTCACACCAGCCCCGCTGACATCTGACAGCTGACACGTGACTCCCTCCTGCCTGTCGGATCCCTTGCCGTTCAGAGGCGTCTTGGACTTCCGATCCGGTTTTACTCGTGGGAATTCCGCAGCCGGCCGTGTCGTCGTTGACCCCTGGTGCCGTGTATATTATATTTCAAATATTAAAAATCTTGTCAACAAACATTTGTCAGATAGACTCTAAAGGAGAATTCTAACCATCAGAGTGCTTTTTAAAACGGAAACGCGTCCGGTTTGGTGTGCTGTCACGCCGCGTTTACGTTTAGTTCATCATTTAGCCTAAGGTTTTCTCCAAAGTGTCGTCGATGTCAAGCTACCTTAATTGTTTTGCGCGTATGTGCGTTTACTAGGGTAACTGGAAGAATTTAGGGTGGGTACTTTGCTCAAACTGATTCCAACAAGAAGGTGGGCTTGAACTCGGCTCCTTCGGCTGCAGCTCTAACCGCTGCGCTACCCGCTCTTCCGCGCTTTTCACTAACCGTGACGTCCAGTAACACCCAAGACTCTTTCCATTGGCTTCTCTTTTAAAGTTCTCTACAGGCTTCACTCAGTAAATGTCTTTTTCACTCCGAAATCAAGTATGGCAACACCTTCGTGGATATTGCTCCTCCGTTGCACCCCTTTCAGTACTACGTTCCAAAAATTTTTTTGTTTATTTAAAAGCAGGTTGAAAATTAAATACAATTTCATATATATATATATATATATATATATATATATATATATATAAATCTATTTATGTATCAGAAAATACTGTTTTCTGTGTTCCTTTGCCGTTATGAAAACTACCCAGTTTGAGAACGCATATAGAGGAATTCCAAGGTATTACTGTGTATTGAACGGGTGTACTTAACAATAAAATATACGGCAGCGCCGCACATGCTTTTTCGCGCCCCCCCACGCGTGATGATACTGACGTTCCCCGTTGCCAAGCGTATGAACCTCAGTCCACGAAGTCCAGCCCCTTGAAAGCATGCGAACATGGAGCATTTGTGCATCAAGGGGCTGAAATGACAGCTAGAGGGGCTGGAGACAGACACGGGGGTTTAAGAAGGGTTTACTCTGCGGAGGCTTTGTCTGGATTTAGAGCCCTTCTTCTCTGCAGTTTATGGTCTATGAATTAATAAGTCAAGACTGCGCTGTTTATTAAGAGCAGCCGCGCGTTATTATCCGTTCACCGCCTTTATTTCCCAGCCTAGTTATAAACATTTGGTGATCGATACACAGACAGGGGGCAGTAACAAGTCCCCCCCCCCCTTTTTTTTAATAGCCCGGTTGTTGTCGATACGAAGAATGATGTCAGCGGTAATAACTGCTACGATGTGACTTACGAGCATTTAAGCAGCACCCCTTTACAAAGGGGGATCTGTTTGAGCTGGCAGAGAGGAGTTATTTAAGAAATCTACCCAACACCGGCAAACACTTGAATTATGTTGGGAAGCTGCGTTTTTTTGGCTTCGCTCTTGTACGCTAATGAGTCATGGAAAAATACGCACGGATAAATCTAACCCGGCCTGCCGTTAAACCGACGAAGCCGGGTCCGAACGATGCGGCCAGTGCGAAAAGAGGCCGTAAGCAGAATTTGGCAGATGTTTGAGGAACACTTATTAACATCTTAACTCACCTGCGGTAACGTCAGAGAACCGTGTGGTTGTTGAGGAACTTAACGCCGGAGTAGCCTCCGCTCGGCTGTGCGGCTCGGAGAGGTTCCGAAGAAACGGGACAGTGGTTTTATGGCTCTGAAAGGAGGTAATTCTGCCTATTTGGCCGTTTGACTGTTTCCCGCGCCAATTCGGACGTGACCGTCTGAACGATCTGCGTCAACCTTGTTGTCTTTCCAGGCCGTAAACAACCACATCCCAGAAGTATCGACGAACCAGAACAGTTCTGTAGGGAGGAACGGTCTAAAGTCCTTTTCGCCGCCGTCCAACTACGGGAGGAATTTGGTGGAGGTTATTGCTGCTAAAGGAGGTTCTGCCAGTTATTAAATGTGCGGGTTCGCAAACTTTTTCCCCACCTCGGCTGTGAGTGGTTAAACAGCGTGTTCAGCAAAAACGTGAAAAGCACAACTGTTTGTGTTGTTAGTCTAGACAGCTTGCGTGTCTCTACTGAAGATCGGGCCACGTTGCATGAGTAATAATGAAAACCAGAAACTTGCAAAGGGTTTTACAGACTTTTTCTTCTAACTGTACTGTTGGCACAAACGGTGGATATTTTAAGAAAGAGACTGAAAGAAGAAAACTAAATAAGCCCCTTCTCTCACACACACACAACCTTAAGCATAACTTTAAGTATTTTTCCATAAATTGTTCACAAAAACTTAGAAAACGGGCAACGAAAGCGCCTCCATCCGCGAGCGTCCCTGCTCTTACACACGCGGCCGAAATTCCACCGCGCATCGCTTATTGTAAAGCGCAGGAGGCCGTCAGAGACGTCGACTTTCCCGATTAAACGGAACACGTTGCTATATAAAAAAAAAAAAAAAGGTTGAATGTAAACTCAGCCGCCTCCCGACAAGCAGACAGTTCGTAATTAAATTGTCTAAAGAACTAATGTTGCGCTCGCTGGGGAACAAACACACTCCGACTGGTTTTCTCGCCGAAATGCTAATTGTCAGAGTGCAGAACAAATAATTCGCATCAGGAACTGGCTCAAATGTACAAAAAAAAAAAAAAGAGGGGGGGGGGGGGGGCTTCAAGCAGGCACCTTGCAGGNTCAAATGTACAAAAAAAAAAAAAAGAGTGGGGGGGGGGGGGCTTCAAGCAGGCACCTTGCAGGACAACCATGTGAGCAGAATGCTTAGCACAGACAGGGTAATTTATCTTAGTCCTGTTGCCAGGGTAACGGGGCTTCTTGGAAACCATGTGATCCAAAGCAGTTTCTGTTGACTTGTCTGCGGTGAATGCCGCCTTAGAGGGGGCTCCCGGGTTGTGCTCTGGAGGGGAAGATAGTGCGGACCCGGGCCGACACACTATATTACCGCAAGGTTCATTAGCAGACGGTGGAACCGGCCGTGGCAGCGGTTCTTCATCTTTAATGCCATTAGTTCCGATGCTCCCGAGGACCTTCCTCTTTTTAACTTAGCGTCTAACAAGGGTCTGGTATTTACCGACTCATTTGTGTGCGTTCCTGCGCGGCGCAGATGAATGTAAATTGCATTCACGGGAAGGCAGACACCAAACAAGGCTTTTTCTTTGTGACAAACTGGCGCCATGCCTCTCGCATGCCTCGGGCCTGATGTCTCTTTATCCTGCGGGTTAGTTAAGCCAGGGGCTCGAGCCAGAAGTGCAGCCCATCTTTTGCTGCGGCATCTCCGATTCGCACCACGCAGTCCCGGCAGTTACGTCCCCTTATTCGCCGCGACTTTGTATGAAAGAGGCGTTTGCGTGCTGGATCTGCCGGGTTCTGGCGGAGGGTGTGGGAAGGAGGCTCTCCGATTCCCCGAGTGCGCTTTTTCTTTCATTCCAGGTTTCTTTTTTCGCGCGGCTGGTTTTATGCTAAACGAAAGGGCTGAAGTCAAATATCCGTCGTAACGAATGGGGGGGGGGGGGGGGGGA
>UFQX01000122.1:705081-717277 GCA_900497675.1 Arapaima gigas | reverse complement strand
GGGGGGGGGGGGGGGGGGGGGGGGGGGGATACGCGTCTTCCGTTCCTCCGTGTAAAATAATATGTGTTCTTGTCCCTTGGTGACCTCCACAAATGAGAGAAAACACACGTAGGCTGTGTAGTCAAACTACGGCACTGTTTGTTTAGACGGTGTCAACAGATTGCGAGGCACTCGATGGTTCGAGTGGTTATTCATTCAATTTTTAACCTCCTTTTTCCAAGTGGAGTTTGTAAAACTCACCAGGTTGGGTTCAGAGCCAATTTCATAACTAAAGATGTTATTTAATTTCACCCTGTAGCTCCGACTGTTTTCTTCTGGACGTCCACTGAAGCCGAAAGAGATGTAGCTCGTATCTAAGCTCTTGTTTTTGTTTTTTTTTTTTTTTTTACGTTCTGTGTTTTCGCCGACATAAATGCGCAGCCTTTAAATAGACGGCAATAGAAAATGGTTCACCGAATTAACAGGATTAAAAAAAAATCTCGGCGCACAATTTGGAAAGAATAAATGCTTATTTATGATTATGAGCATTATTATTGCTGTATTGTTATTGTTCTAATAAGATTTTTAATGCCAAAACCTGTTCCCACAAACAAAATGGAGATATTATGTAATTATTTAATCTTGGTTTCCGTTGTGTTTGTTCACTTGATAAACAGTACAGTTAAATGCAAACGAAATGACACAGCCAAATTCATGTAAGGATTAGCAGCCGCAGTCGCCGGTGACAAAAGGACGGTGCTCCAGAATGAAGGCCACTTGCAATCACATTAAAAAAAAAAAAAAAGCTTCTTGCAGCAATTTTGATTCACAAAAGACTTGGATTTCATTGTGAATCAGAATTGCTTGCTTCTCAAGTAATGCCAAGATGAGCGAGGTTACGCCGGAATATTTTAATCAAAGAGTTTAGCGGAACTTAAAAAGTCCATTTAAGATGTGCGTTTTCCGTGGCGGGATGCGATCGGTTTTCTCGCCGGGGTGGTACGGAAAACAAAAATTGGAAATTAAGGGCGAAAAAACTGTCCCGGGGCTTGAAGTACGTATGCAGTTAAGTTAATATATTTATGTTTTGGTTTAGTGCATGAAAACAGTTTTATCGGCGGCAAACAGGTAGTTTAAAAAAAAAAAAAAAAAAAGTCATTCTGCTGGTTCTTGTTAGTCTCCTCGCTGCCAGAAGCAGCCGTGCAGTGAAGCGGANGAAAACAGTTTTATCGGCGGCAAATAGTTAGTTTAAAAAAAAAAAAAAAAAAAAGTCATTCTGCTGGTTCTTGTTAGTCTCCTCGCTGCCAGAAGCAGCCGTGCAGTGAAGCGGATGGTTTTTTCTGCATGTTTTAATGCAAATCGTAAATTAATGCATTAATGCGTGTTTTCCTCCGTGCGGGTATTGACTAGCCGTGCATGATGAATTCGATCGATATCTGCTCAGTTAATACCATTTTTCTTCTCAGACCTCTCGAGATAACCCCCCCCCCAACCCCGATAAATAAACTATTAATACCAAAACCCAGCGATATGTCAAAATCTGCAGGACAGCTGGAACGTAACCAAGGTTCATCTGTAGTTATAAGCAGCGACGCAAAAGTGGAACCGTGTTCCAAAAGCAGATAATCCAGACACAGCTTGTACCGCAGCCAGAGCAAAGAGGATTGGTGTAAAATGGCAGAAACTGTGTGCGCAACATGAAACCGGGAAGAAATATTCCGCGTAATGTTGTGTGTCTAGGTAGAAATATTTTTAAACACAGAGGCTTTTCATATGTGTGTCCTCAGGACATTTATTATGCACCTGTTCCTCGGGTTACGGCCTTCGGGAATAACGCCCGGTGCATCCATCATTTAGGTGTATTTCTATAGTCCTCCGGGGAACTTTGGCAGATACAGTTCTGTTCTCTATGCAGCTTTGATGTTATTACCGTACGAAACGTAGATTCCTAATAGTTGAATTACCAACAAAGGTTCCTCTCCTCACTGACATCTTCGCGTCTCAGTGGCCTAATGAGATGGGTTTTGTAAAAGCCTTCTTGTTACCAAAAGCTGCTCTTCNAAAAAAAAAAAAAAAAAGGCATAGATGCCATCTGCATTTAAATAAGAAAAATCAGTGCGATGCCGAGAGGACGCACACCTGCCAATGCAGCGGGCCTTCAGTTGCTGAGCAAAATGTTTGTACAATATTTATGCTTCATTACAATAAATGTGAAGTTTTTGTTGACTGGCTAAGGGGAAGATTAAAAAAAAAAAAAAAAAAAAAAAAAAAAAAAGGCATAGATGCCATCTGCATTTAAATAAGAAAAATCAGTGCGATGCCGAGAGGACGCACACCTGCCAATGCAGCGGGCCTTCAGTTGCTGAGCAAAATGTTTGTACAATATTTATGCTTCATTACAATAAATGTGAAGTTTTTGTTGACTGGCTAAGGGGAAGATTAAAAAAAAAAAAAAAAAAAAAACATCCCTCGAATAATGTCTCGAGTAGACAAGGATGTGGCCAACAATTTTGGAGCATGTTTTTTCATTAAATCTCTCATTTTTGCCCAAAACTGATCGCCGTACAAATAATACGTACTTCTGTACAGGTGGCTCAGCTTGTACATTTGCTTTGCTTATACTGACTGTTATTAAAAACACAAAACGAATAGCGCAAAGCAAACATGGAACCGAACAGGAGCTTTTCAGAGGAACCACATCCAAGCCCCACAGACCAGTCCCCCAAATACGATGGTCACACCTACAGCCCATAATCCTGCACCTGTGAAACAAATATTTTGGTTTCTTTTTTAAGATACAAATTACAACTCGGTGGTTTATTTCAATGATCTGTTACATGAACAAATTCATACTGAAATAAACGTATCTCCTCAAATGTTTTAATAAAACAGTTCCAGCTAGAGGATCCAATGGGGGGGTGTCCCCAAGTCACAGTTAGCTGACAAGGACTTTATAGGCTAAACCTGGCATTGAGGTGTTTTAGGGAAGCCGCTGTGTTTTCTGTTAGAGCCTAGTCTATATTATACCACTTCCTTCAGTGGGTGCAGGTAGGATTCTGGTAAATAAGACAGGTCTCCGTGCCGAACGCGCCGCACGGTTTAGTTGGGCTAGGCCGCGCGGCTCGGTACGTGAGCCGAGGTTTAATGTGAGCGTACGCTGGTTCAACACTCACTGGCTGTTCTTGCTTCACCTGCTTTACGCAGCCTTGCGGACATAATGAATTTGTCCTTTTCTAGCACATTTTGCATAGATCTTATCCTGACCTTAGCATGTATCACCAGTGTTACTTCATCCATCCATCCATCCATCCATCTATCCGTCGATTTGATTTTTCTTCCTGTCGTCCTAGGCCCCGGACAGGATGTCAGTCCATTGGGGTGTATTAACAATCGGAAAACTTAAATATCGGAACGGGGCACTTTCGTCGTCTATCGATAAATGTTAGGTATCTTGCAGAATTATTCCTCTTTGAGTGCGAGATCTTATTTTTTCTTACGTTTTTGGGCACCGCAAGGGTTTGCAACACAGGCTATGCGCACAGTCCCTCCTCTTTGCTTAGGGTTCCTTTTTCACAACCCCGAACTCGGCGTGACTGCTACTTTGAGTTTCCCGAAAGAGTCGAGCAGAAGGCGATTCTCTCTACTTTGTTCCCCCGAAGATGGAAATTTGTTTACCCTGCCCTCTGTACAGTCACCACCCGTACTATTAGGGTCCTTGACTAAGTGAAATAATGGCAACTTCTCCAGAGGCAGGGTCCTCTCAACCTGTCGGGGACCCCGTCCAATTAACAGGCGCCAAGTGGGCTCGCCTGCATTTTCCCGCCGCGCCGGGTGACATTTCATTCAGGCCCATATGACAAACGTGGAAGAAATTGGGAATTAATTCTGCACCTGTTTAGTCTGGGGCCCTATCAAAGCAACAGATTCCTTTGTCTGCAAGGAAACAAGGTGTAGAACTGATAGACCCAAATTGGCTCCCCGGTATCTTCATGCGGCAATATGAGTGACGGAGGCTTTAATCGTATTCAATGGAACGGGGGCATGGGAAGCTGATGGCGGCACTGCAACAATGGGCTACATGATATCGGCGTGCAAAATCAGCATGCTAAATGTTAGCAGACGGGCCGCTCCTGTGCACAATGCTCGATAAGACCGAAAGACGAAGGGAAGGGGAAAAAAAAGGAGGGAAATGGAAATGGTAAATGGAACCACAAAAGGACTTTTACAGTACAGAAGCTTTGGTAATTTGCTGCCTCCCCAGACATACCTTTACACAGAACTTAATTTAAGGGAAAATGGCACGGCTTAAATATGCTAGCGCTTTATAGCGGAGCAGATTGCCTGAAATAGATGAAATGCCAGATGAAAGATGACACGTAGCTCTTCCAATTTTATTCAACACAAATAACTTTAGGTAAGCTATAATTATCTTTGGCTGCACCCATTAAAATTTACAGTGAAGTGGTTATAGGCTGTATTGCTGCTCGACCGCTATGAAATGAGAAAGGTTGCCTGGTTCGATGTCTTTTTAGCCACTCTGGCGCACGATTGTACTTCACAAGAGTCAGATATGGACACCGGAATGGATGAGATAGTAGTGTAATTGAATGCTTGCGATTACCTTAACCGACAGTTGTGGCTGGTTGCGGTTGCCAGCGTGACAAAGAAATATACTGTACCGAAGGACGCAGCGCACGGTAGTCAATTTCTATAATGTAAGAGTCAGTAAGTGGATTAAACTAGAGGAGTTCAACCAGCCAAATTTGAGCAGATGTTCTTCCAACGTAGAGCTTTACGCAGTAGATGTTGTCAGGAAACATACAGACGGAGGGACATACATTGTGTGGGTTTGACACGTTCAGTGGACTGCGGCTGTATGGGACTCTGCTGTTTAAGGCATGAGTGTAGATGATCTTTAGAAACTGACTGAGTTACACAGATCTAAGCTCAGCTGAAACCCATCCATCCATCCGCTTTCCTTGACCGCCAACCCTGAGCAGGGCCCGGAGCCTATCCCAGGAGCGAAGGGCCTTAGCCTACAAAACTGCCCTGGGGCGGGACAGATTTTGGGCAATTTAGAGTCGCCGATTCACCTAAAACGCATCTTTGGACAGTTTGAGGAAACCAGAGTTCCGACGTAGACGGGGGGTTGAACGTTCAAACTCCGTAGAGACTGAGCCACACTGAAACCCGAGCAGTCCGGGTGCCTGTGAAATAACAGTGCCGCTTGCTGAGCCCCCGTGCTCAACGGGCAGGTGTAAATATGGTTTTCGTCAGCCCGAATTTTGCAACATATTTTTGTGCAGAATTTCCCTTATGTGAGACCGGGAATCTATTATTGCTTAAATGGCAAATACTGTCATCAGTCTGGATGTGATATACGTTTATATAAGAGTTTGTGTGTGTTTTATGTATCTGTACCCTCTGTTATGGGATGATTTTTGTTTACTCTGACCCGAGCACCGCTTTGGTAAAATTCAGCGCAATTCAATTTATTTTTATAGTGGGCTCTTCTCACACGGTGACGCGGAGCACAGAATAAACAGATCGAGAGACACGGCAGAAGCCGATACAACGTATGAACAAAGCCTATAGATAAAAGTCTAGCGGCACATTCACTGAAAGCAAGAATCGGAAAAAATGTTCGTGCGCATGCAGTTTATACACGCTACGCATAATACGGCACTTAAATGTATATCTGTACGGGTTACCAGATATGCAATAACAAAAAAAAAAAAAAGAAGCGAGACATCTGTTTTGTCTCCAAGGTAAATCCCAGGTAGCTTACAAACACAGCGGCTAAAACATTAATTATAGTAAACAGCATCTGAGAGGTAGTTTGCTGAGTTTTGCTCGTCCAACAAAGTTCCCTGTTGGTTTATATAAGAATTTTCTTTTTGCAGAGACATAGGTGAGGTGTCGAATACCTGCGTGCCCCCCCCCCCACCCTTCTGTCTCTCTCCTTATTATTAATATATGGGCCAGCTGCAAAGGAGAGTGATAAATTAGAATTTGAGAAGCGGTGCATCTATCTCCAGGAAGGATTTTGTGGTCATAATAAATCATTATCAGCAGGAGGATCAGATGCGAGATGGCAGAGACTCTGATCAGCAGTCTTGGAAATAATACACTGGTGTCCACCCTACGTCTGTGCTGATGATATTAAGTTCTCCACCCTGTCCATAAATTCCTTGGATGGTGGAGTTATTGATATAAAGAAAATATTAAATTGGTGGGGGGGTGGTGCCTCAGGTGAAAAATGTAAATTTCTGTTTCAAAGAATGTAGAAATTTCTGTTTGAAGTATCTGGAATATATCTGGATGGGGCGTCTCGCAGTGCCTTGACTGAGTTTCCCCCTCCTGTCTGTGTGGGGGTTTGTGGGTTTTGTGTCAGTCTCCACTTTCCTCCGCGTTACAAAGAGGTGTTTCAGGAGAATCGCACCTGTTCCCGGGGCGGTAGTCTTCTGGGATAGGCTCTGGATCACCCGGGCCCTTTGTGCCTGCTATCTCAGAGACGACCTCAATGTATGCAGAACTATAATACTGTGGTTCTTTTGTGCTTTTGCAAAACAAAGCAGATGCAGAAAAACTCATCCTTGCTCATTTACAATGCAGAGCGTCTAATTTCCATAGTAGGTGCTTTAGTCCAAAAAGATTTACATAGCTTACAATTTACAGGGGATGTTTTTTTTTTTTTTTTTTTTTTTTTACAGAAAAACCCTGCACCGGATTGGTAGTTTCCTAGCCTGGTGTCCAGTGAATCCAGGATAGGCTCCGGACCGCCCGGACCCTGACCATTGTACATCAGATAACGATAATGGTTGTTATTTTGCAGAAGCGTTTACGTTCCTCAGACGTATAGCGATATAACAGGTCAAATATTCTTAACCATCACGCTGCCTGCTGGTCTTGCCTTCTCGTGTCTCACATCCATCCTCTCCCAGTTTAAAATGCTTGTTCAGCTCGTAGCCCCCCCACCTCGTCCATCAGCTGTTCTACACCTTATAAGTCTTTGCTAAAATGTCAAAGTTCAAATAACAACCGACTCATTCGGACCGTGGTGAATATGGCGGTTTTTTGCTATTTCGGTGGCACAGCAGGTGGCCCATAGCGGCTGACCTGTGGGTTTCCTCTCACAGTCCAAATATGTTTGTTTCAGGCGAGTTGCTGTCACTAAGTTGGATTTTTCGTGTGTCTCTGCTCCTGTCCTACGGAAGACCAGAGTCCCATTTGCGGTTTACCTTACTCTCTATAATTTTCTCTGGACACCCGTTCGAAAAAACAAAAAAAACACTCCAGTAGTTTCTGCAGCTTTTCTATTATTTCTGAGTGATTCACTATAAGAACCGATTTTCTTACTCTCCACGCTAAAAGTGAACGTAAAATATTGTCGTACGTCGCAGTGCTAAGGGTGACACAGTGGCTCAGCCGGGGCTGACTGTCTTTCTGTGTGGAGTTTGCATGTTCCCCCTGTGTCCGTGCAGGTTTTCTCTGGGTGCTCTGGTTTCCTCCCACCGTGTTTCTGGCTAACTGGACAGTCTGAATTGCCTGCTGGGTGTGTGCGGTCACCCTGTGTCCAATCCAGGACCAGATTTATAGACTAGCCCCAGTTGCTTCCAGGATAGGCTCCCGACTCCTGCAACCCTGCGCAGGATAAGTGCTTAGCAAAAATGGATGGATGATGGCCTTTACTTCAGACCTTTGACACGTCAACACATCACCTGTTCAGCCGACGGTAATTGAATTGTGATGCTTTGTACTAAATTGCAGAGGAGTGGAGAAAGGCAGGTACTGCATACGTGGTAAAAACAGTGCCGTGTAAGTAAGAGAACAGATTAACTTGCCTTTTGAGGATTCATTCCAGCCTCTCGCTTTAATATAAAGAAGCACAAAAAAAACCGTTTAGATGAAAAGGGTCTAAATCAGTGGCTGGAAGTGAGCTTTTACGTGATATTTTACACCGCTTTTGGTGTCCCGCGTCCTCTTTGACTGCGCAGCTTTTTTGCATGTAGAAATTTTTAATGGTATGCGAGATCACAGCCTTCCTCTCCTGCTTGTTGGTTTCCCGACTTCAAGGGTAAAAATTATTTCAGGTCAGCAAACAAAAGGAGAATGAATCGAGTTTTTTATCTTATGGTCAGTGCTTAAGTGGAAAGTGGCGTGTCGGTCATTTTCGCCAAATTGCCTCCGCTTTTCAAACACGCCAGATATGGGGTGGGGTGGGGTGGGGTGGGGTGGGGGGTCTCTCTTCAAGGCACATTTTTACAGCAAAGTCCTGTTCCTAACAAGACTGTCAAGGAAGATTCCGTGCTGGTTTGTTTTGTGCTTGTGCTTCATTTCCACACGTTTGTTTAGCCACAAAATGTCAGCTCAGATGACAGCTTCGGTCTCTTTCTTATTCCTTTTGTGCCGCTCTCTTCCGGAGGTTTCCTCATTGAACCCTGTTCTACTTAACACAATACAGTGGCAGACTGGCTGCTCCTACGGTTACATCTCGCAAACCTTTGGAGCCTGTTTTCGAGAGCATCCAGGTTTGCCGTCACAAGCGCAGAGGTCTGTCGACAAGCCCAATGTTTGCTAAATGGCCAAGAGTGGAAACTAAGCTCCACTGTTGTTTATTGTAAAAGAGACATTGTGGGACCGTGTAAAGGACTGTGTAGCTCACATAAATAAATCACAGATTTTCCACTCACTGTCTGCACTAATATACTTGAAATTATTGCACCGTGCAAAATAAGTTGAACAATATATTGCAAATACTTGTAAAACTTGTGAAACAGCCAGAAACTAAACTGAGGCAAATAGAAATTCACTAGACTTTACATTATGTATGTCCTTTAGTCTTTCTGTTTGATCTGTTTAACAGAGAGGTTTTCAAATCACGTTTCGCGTTTTTTATCAAAAATGTCAAATCCTGTTTTGCGGTTAACTTTTAAGGATACCATCTCGCTCTCATCTAATGGGGTTTTTTGAGTTCGGACCCCAGTAAGTGTAGAGCCGCATTTCGCATCTAGAGGGCCGTGCGGCTCTTTGCCAAGGAGTTTTTGTTCAGCACGCGTCCGGGATTTGAGCGCGGTTCCACGGCGTCGCCTATCCCATTGCTGCCCCTGTTGTCTCATTCAGGATCACGCCTATATCCCCATATTCCAGCGTAACCGGTTCCTAGAAATGGCTTGAATATTAGGAAGCTGCATTATTTCCACCGTTCCGGGTTCATCTGAAAAACCCCAATTCGTTTCCCCACATCATTCGTAACACTCTAAAATACTTACTTCAACACGATAAAAACACTTTAGACATAAACTGCCTAATTTCCAAACAGTTAATGAATGAATTATTTCATCCGCATTTCCGTATTCGTATGTGTGTTTAAAACAATGAAATGTACCCCCTGTAACGGCCTGTTACTATAGTGGACTGTTAGCGGGGAGCTTATCCACTGAAAAGAAGTGACTGAAATTGCGAAAAGTGCAAACTTTGTTTGAACACGGGTGCACGGGAGGCAAAGACTGAGAACGCCGATACTGAATGTTTCTCTGATAGGCATCAGCTTTGCTCAGGTGGCACACGTGATGCTGGAACTTCTCGACTCGAATACCAAAAGAGGTAACACGTGAGGGTTTATCAAAAAAAAAAAAACAAGGGTAAGAGTTTTACTCCCTTAACCGAGGGGGGGATTCTTTGTATTTTTTGATCACCCTTTGCATACTGCTTCTTATACCAGGTTCTCAGAAACAGGGAGCTCGAATATTGGGGTATAGATGGGCTCTTAACTTCATTACAACTTCCACTGCAAGGCACTGGGTGGGTAAACAATTAAGCACACAGGCTAGTAATAAAAAAAAAGTGTCTGGTTCCACCTCTGCTGCCGTAACCCTACGAAGTGCTTCGGTAGAATCGCTTTAGCAATACGTTCAAATGCGCTATTCCTTATAGCATGTTTTGGAGGAAAAGGCCTGCTAAGCAATTTAATGATAATGTCCAAGTCGTCTTTCTGTCTGTGTGGGGCTGTGAACTGAACTGTAAATTAGTTTTATGAATCCATGTCACATCTTGTACTTATATAGGATTTCATGGGCCATTTGTTTTCAGCAGTAGTCCCAGTAGGGTATGACTTGCTTTATTCAGTTTTGCATTTATCTGTTCAGTGAGGGTTGGGCTTGAAGGTGACACTGGAGAGTGGATTCAGCCATAGGCTGAAAAGCCTTGGGTCGCACGTGTGTATTACGTATGTCGCGCACACGTATTATTACAGGGGTCTTATGGTATGCGAGTTACTTTCTCATGGTGATAAGGCACCCTTTGCGGATCACCAAAACTCTTAACTTAGTTACATCAATCACCAATGCTAGTCAGTGGAAATGAATTTAATGCTGACATATGAGGGAGGAATAATTCAGGAGCTGCTAAGCGGGTCATTATTTTTCAATTAATTATAAATTAACACAACTTGTTAAGAAATACTGAAGTGCGCCAAAGCGGATGAGTTTATCCTTTCGGCTCTAAAGTTGTAACGTCATAATTCTCCCAAGTAAATGAATGGTCATATCACACAACTATATAAAAGGGTCTCTCTTGAGTTTTTAGGCTGAGAATCACGATGGAGTTGTAATGGCCGCCTGATTTTTTCATGGACTGCTGATGGTTACGTGCTTATGGGCTGATGCAGAAAAGAACCAGTCTGGGTGCATTGCGAGTGTTTCTCTCTTATGCGGTGCTGTCACGAGTATTTTGACTTTGAGTTTTGATCAGTCTCCGGTGTTCTCCACTGGTTCATTTGTGGTCACCGTCCCGCGTTCCTTTAAGCCGAGCTCATCGTGACCGGGTGACACGTAAGAGAAGACGAGACCCCTTTTGTCTCGTTGGCTTTGCAGGGGGTCCGCGGGTTTTTTTGTGATGTTTCTGTTAGGAGTGCTCTTGTCACCCAAACAATTTGAAATCAAATTAGCTTCCACATCCAAACACGAGTGGTCCTCATCTTACCCCCCCGCAAGCAAGTCCGCTTCAACTAAAATGTCAACACGTTTAAGAAGCCTTGATGCCGATTATGTGGGAAAAGCTTGGAATTCTGACTGGCGCTTATGTTTAGCTCTGGCAGACAAGGTATCCGCGAGGGTCCCTGTGCTGCCCGTATCCCCAAAACGTGTTTAGTGCCAAGATGGAGGCTTTAAATTGCATTTCTAATAATTTACGCCGAACGCTAAATAGTTGTGCAAAACGTTGAAAATGAAAAAAGGAAACTTACAAAATATGCCGAACATAAGAGCGGGCGTGAAAATGCGAGCAACGTGTGGCAAATATGTCGGTAGTAGTGCATCGCATCGTCTCCCCTACAACCGCTTGCGTTTGCTCATTAAAAGAACTTTTTTAATACAAAAAAAAGCACTGATGCACCACTTGTTCACAGCAGTACTTTTTAACCTTAAAAACAGTTTGGACAAGTACTTTTAGTTGAGTATTTTTTTTACGGCAGCCGTTCTTTTACACGGAGACTGTTCTTGCCTTCTTTGCCCATCTCTGATACCACTAGGTCAGGAAAGCCCCACTCTGAACGGCTGACGTCTGCAAAGATTTTCATTGTATAAATGTGTTTCTGCCTTATTATAAAAAAAAAAAGACACACACAGAAGGCCAAGTCAGGTCAGAATCACTCGCTGTTTGTTTCTATACATTATTGCAGTGTATGGAAGTATGTATAGTGTGTAGGGATATGGCTGATGGTTTGATCTGGGGACTGAGGAGACCATGGAAGGTTCTTTATATAGAAAACACCTTCTCAGTCATCAGATCTGAGCATCATTCATATGTACTTTGGTGCTACTGCTGCAGAAAAGTTGGTGCTGTGCCACAGTATCTGACCTTTATGTCTGTAGCTTATTTTTGGGGCTTCTGAGAGCAGCAGAATATAAGCCGGCCGTTGTGGCGAAATTATAACAGAGAAGTGGCATGAATTATTCACGGCTGCCCTCCATGATAGTACGCAGGTGTTTCTTGAAGAGAAAAAGGGAGAGAAGAAAAGAAAAACCATACCTAATTTATGAAGGCTTTTATAGCCGGCTTTCAATCTCGCACGGATCACGCGCTGGCCTTTTCATTGAATGCATTCTTTCCTTTTAGATACTGATATTTTAAGAAGTGATTTTCAGAAGGCAAATAATGAAAGTTTTACTTTGTGCTCAAAATGTGATTGAAACAAATTATTGGGGGGGGGGGGGGG